>OX463783.1:8142879-8738684 GCA_949825025.1 Siphlonurus alternatus
TCCCTCCTTTATCCTTTATAGTTTTATACCCATAACCTGCATGCTCGAGCTCCAAGCTCATGGGGTTGTAATCTTGTAAAAAAAAATAATACCTGCCTTATTTATTTGTGCTGCATAATGATTATCAATGTCGAATAAAAAATTAATAGTTTGTTACTTAATTAATACATTACATCGATGAATTGTAAACCAGTAAAATTTCTCTCTTGCTAGAAGAGTAATAATTATTTCACAACACTGCTTTTAAAAAGTCGGTAAAAGTTGATGGCAAAAGCAAAGCTTCTCGGCCGTTTATTAATTCTACTGTACAGTTTATCGAATGTTGATTATTCTCGGAAGTGTCAGGATCAATTCCTTTCGTCATCTTATTTTTTTATGTTTTGATTAATCTCAAAATTTAAAGGGAGAAAATATAATATTAGAAAGTTCAGTATTATAATGCAATGTGTTTAGTAAGGCCAAAATGCTGCCACTTCCGGTCGTAATTTTATATTGGATGAACTGTATATGCATCTCCAAGGTTCTATATCTATGAAAATCACTGAAAGAACAAAGGAACTACTATGTACTGCTGCAGCAGCATCGGCCGCGCCGGGTGGCAAACGCGCGATTAGCCGCACGCTCGAGGGAGGAGCGAGAGTGTCAACTTCAAAAATTCATAGAAAAAAAAGTTATGAATTGTACCTCGTAAACTTTACATTTTATTTTAATAAACATTGTCCTTTATTGAAAACTCGAATTTAAAGAAAAAAAAAAGTGGAGTTTTTTTTTTTTTTGAAAATGTCCTGTTTTGAAAAAAACCCGGAAAAATTAATGATATTCACAAAAATGCAGTATTTTTTTCCCAAAAAGAGCATATTCTTGGCATCAAAAAAGTATAAGAAATTTGTAGATAGCTGCCATAGAAAAAAAGTTATGCCCGTCGTAAGCATAAAAAACAAGGATACCAAGCGGAACTTCACATACCCAAATTTCCGGGAAAAAAATCAAAATTTCAAAAACAAAAATTAGGGTATTCTTTGATGAGGTGACATGTCCATCATATATAAGTTTCATGGATTTTTGAAGACCACTTTGTTTTTCACTGTTTTTTTGGTGTACTTTGGACCCCATGAAAAATTATGAAAAATTTAAAATGTTCTCCTTTATATCCCCCAATAAGTAGCTAAAATACTAGGTATACAAATTTGAGGTAGTTTTTGAGTTATGAATTTTTAAAGTTGCCAACTTTAATTAACATGCGAAATGGAAATTCCATGTTAAATTAGTCAACTTTAAAAGTTCATAACTCAAAAACTAGCTTGAATTTGTATAACTGATATTTTAGCTACTTATTGGGGGATGTAGAGGAGAACCTTTTAATTTTTTTTCATAATTTTCATGTGTGGGATTTTTTTTAACATCAGGCATGTTACCTTAAGTAGCTATTTGATTGACAGGTGACGTGGTACGATGCCAAGGTCAAGTGTGATGACCTTGGCATGCAGTTGGTGACATTGAGCAACAGAAGGAAGTACTTTAAGATTATGAAGTGGTTGCGTGAAAATCCAGGTAACATTTAATTAACGCTACCTTTAGGATTTTTTTTTTTATAATTTTTATTCATAAAAGACAAGATTATGTACACTTTACATAAATTTACACCAACAATTTCAAAAAAAATATAATATATTCTCAAAAAAAAAAAAAAAAAATTTTTTTCCTTATACAGACTTGTTTGATCCTTAAGTTCTAAATAAAAAACAAACAAACAATGTTTGACTCATATACAGCTGCTCTATAATACAATAAGTTTACACAGACAAAGAGCCACAGCCCTTCTAGGTCCATCTGAAACAAAAGGACTTTAGTATATATGTTTTATGCACCACAAAAACATAAATATTTATCAGATCTATTAACTTCTATATGAAATTTATAATTAACCAGAAATATATTCTTATATTGCAAATACAAAAGATAATAATAATAATTTACTCTATATTAAAGAAATACAAAAATACTTTATTTTTATTGAAAACCAAAGAGTTAGATTAGATTACTTCTCAATTTTGCAAAATACACTATTTTAATAATTATTTTTTTTTATCAATTAAGGTTTACATTAATCAATTTTAAAAAACAAAAGTTTACTGAAACATAAGGATGCTCATTTAATAACTGAAACAAAGACAGCTGAAACAAAAGAAACTGAAACAGAAAGATAACATTGCATTTACTTTATCATACGAAATATAAATATTTTTCTGTACCATTATACTTCATCACTACTTTGTACAAATAGAATTTCACATGTAAATCATCGATACCAAATCTGTATTATACCAAATACGTAGTATAATTTACAGTAAACTAACTTTACACAACATTTTTTTTTTTATTATTATTTTTATAACTATTAAATTTTTTTATAAAATTTTTACTTCATGAATATTGATTTTATATATAAAAAATAGAATGTCTGCAATATATAAAACTAAGATAATAATATTTTTTAATGCAATAACACGTCAAGTGCGTTTCCTAATTTCTTTTTAATATTATTTTTATTCTTACAACATATCCATCTATTTTTTATATATATCTTAAAACAATTTAAACTATGTACTTTATATCGACCAATAAGACTATCCACCAAGTAGCTCATTAGCCACAACACTGAGTTCATTATTTCTGGAGGTCGTATTTCACTGAGATCACCATATAACAAATGACCTAGTGTTACAGCATTTCGCGTATTGGTTATTTTTTCAATGATATCAAATACCCATTTCACAGTGTCTTTTGCAATACCACAAGTAGTTAATCTATGAAATAAATTATCATATTCACCACATATCTCGCATTTATCATCATTTATCAACCCAATAGCTTTTCTCCTCACTTTAGTTGCATATATATTATGTGCAATTTTAATCCAAGTTGATCTTATTGATTTATCTACAAACTTAAAATTTATACATTTATATACATTTTCCCAACATACATTCCTTGCATGTTCAACATCAACTGAGCCAGGCGCAGATGCATGCCACAATATTTTCTCCGTACCCCAGAGCTTCCATATTTTTTTTATAAATATTTTTACATGACCAAGGATCCTCATTTTTTGATTCTCCATATAATAATAGACCTAAGATATAAGATATACCATTATTAAGCTTAACAACATTTGGCCAATATGGCAAAGAGTCACCATGGATATTATTGTAATATTTTAACACTGATTCCATTGATTTAGAACCTTTGCCTTCCATTGCTCTTTCTGCCGATATAAATAACAAAGCATCACATTTTGCTTTTATATTTATTAACCCTAAACCACCCTTTTCTGGTGGCAAATAACTTTTTTCTTTTGCTATTCTAAAAATATCACCAGACCATAGGAAAAAATTTATATGTTTCATTATTTTTTTTTCAATGCATGGTTTAATTGGTAAAACACTGGCTGCGTACCACATTTTTGACAATGCAAAAGTTTGAACAAAATCTACTTTTTCTAGTAATGAGATATTTCTCTACTTATTTTCATACAATATATTCATTATTTTAAGATTTATTTGATCCCATGTTTTTGTTTGTGTTTGATTGGTGATGTTTTAAGAACTGAAATTCAACATTTATTTAATGATTAAATGAAAGTACACTTATAATAAAAGAAATTTTGGAGAGAGAAAGATGCATTGAGGAACATAATTAATATTAAACTGTAATTTGATAAGATTTTGCAAACATGCCTTTTCAATCGTTCACATTTAATTTTTACTACTCATGCACGTTAGTCTACTTTACAGGAAGGTTTAACGCAGGAGATATAAATTTAAGAAAAGTTGTTTCTAAAATATTGCAATGATATCAATTTTATTTTACATAATATGTATAATTTAATTTGAAACAAGATTCTGATGATTGAGCCAATGTCTTTCTGATCAACAAAATAAAACAAATTTAAGAAATTATGAAACTTTAAATTTCATAAAGTTCTCTTCGTCAAGTCTCACGAGAGTTTGTGTGTGGTTCTCCAGGCTTTGGACATCACTTTGGTATATTGATAAAAAGTAGAGGTGTCCGTGCTGACAGAGGTTTTCCACGGTTCCCTCAGTCTCACTTCAGTGAATGCTGAGACGCGTAACAGGCCGTGGCCACTATTCTTTCCCTCTCTTATCCCTACCCATTTCCCCGGCTCGAGCTCCAAACTCATAAGAATGTATCCTTATAAAAAACAATAAAAAACCTCCTCTGTTAAATTTCCGGCACATTTTTCAGTGTACGATGATTGGCTGTGGACCGCCGGCTTCAAATCCTCTATGACGTCACAGTGGCATTGGGTGACGTCACGAGCCAACTTCTCCTACACGTCGTGGGGTTTCGGGCAGCCGTCCAGGAGCTATCTCGTCGAGTCCTGCATGGACTTCTCCTTCAAGTCCATGGGGTGGGAGGACGATAGATGCAACGATATTTTGTTGAGTTACCTCTGTGAAGAAGAAAGTGAAGGATGATTGCGTTTTATTATTTCATGATTAACGTTATTATATCACTCATGTATTCAATAAAGGGTTTTATACTAGTATAAAATTAGCTTATATTATTGTGGAATATTGTGATCAAATCTATAATTATTGACATCCAGTAAAATGAACCTCAAGACAGTGAAGAGTTAGAGACAGATCTTTAGTATTAAAAATTTTAATGTAATAATACATCTAGTATACACTTAAAAGCATTTAGAATGAAATCTCCTAAAAAAAATTCTTACCCCGTTAGTCAAATCAATAATTATGTGACTTTAAGCTTAAAACTGGAAAAATAATTTTTAATTTTTAAACTATTATTGATATATTTTCATTTTTATGTTGTTTATAAAAACCATTTTAATCCTTGAAATAAACCTACATCCTGTTTTTATATTTAATAATTTCATTATTATGTAATGTGAATTTCTTAATATTTTATTATACAGTTATGTACACTTTTGTGTTTAATAAAAGACATTTATTTAATAATTTAGCACACTGCAAATATAACGGATATATCACTATATTTTTTATTAAATTAAAATTTTGTGATAACTAATGATAACTATATCATAATTATAATAACATTTAATAACTGGCTGTATTAATATAGTAAATTAATGTATTTTTAATCTGCATAGTAAAATTTAAACAATTGTTTCCTCTATTAGGAAAGTAGGTGATTATCCTGTGTTTTCCTTGCTACATAATGTATATTATACATTTTAATTTCCTTTGTTTGAAGAACTACTGTATATTTAATAAATATTTGCAATAATTTAACATTGCATTTGATTGATTTTTGTTTTAATTTAGAGGTTCGAATATATTCAAGCTTATCTTATTTCAATTGCGATACATATTCTTATTTGTAATAAATCAGTTCTGCAATAATTGTTATCTCTGGTTTTGAGATCATCAGTAAAGCTGTCAGACCTGATAAGATGCATAAAAACTATACAATCTTATCAAGCATTGAAATATTGTCACAGTTGACACGGATCAAAACAGCTTGGTATGTATGCTGTTGCAATTTTAATTTAAAACAATTTAAAACAACTGTCTTCAAATTTTATTCATAAAATTTGCTATCATGCACACTGAAGTAAAAAAATAATATAAAATAATTATGCAATGATAACAATGGAATACCGACCTCAATTTTTTTTATTGCAGAAATGGATAGAGGGTGCAAAGTTATGTTACTCTGATTTTTTCAGATTTTTTAGGGACCGGGAAGTATTGCTAAAAAGTTTTGGTGAGGTCGGGTTCGAATCCACGTCCCTTTTGGGTCCTATCTTTTATTAAGAGAGGTGGCAAGAGGCGGCACTTTTTCTGCACTTTCAATAATTTTTAAAAAATAGTTGCCGGGCTCTAAAAAATCTGAACAAAATCAGAGTAGCATAACTTTGCACCCTCTATCCATTTCTGCAATAAAAAAAATTGAGGTCAGTACTCCATTAATTAAAATATAACTTTTATTACCATAATAATTTATAATGAAATCCTCTAAACTGATTTTAATGTTGTCAAAAATTGTTATTGAAACTATGAATAAAAATAAAGCTATGAGTATTATATAATTAAGCGGCATTTTATTTTAATTATTGAATACGTTTTTCCCTTACAAAAAAGACTTTAACTCAACCTCGTTTTGTGTGGAAATTTCTGGTGTAGAAAAATTGTATGCAAAAATGTATTGTGCATACGTGCTTAAGATAACACTAAAGCTATATTTTAAATAATATTTTTAATTTAAACTTGACATTCTGGATTCCCAGGTTACTGCTGTTAAACAATGAAATCACATACTTGTATATTTTTCCTGATAATTTCCTGTTGCTTTTTAAACAAGCAGGTAAGAATATGAAATATGTATATAAAGAAACAAACATTAGAATTGAATAATAATAAAATAAATTAACATTGCATTGTTGAGGAAGTAGTATATATGATAATTATTGTATTTATATATAGTCACAATGTACAGTTGTCGCCTTATAAAATTTCTCTTTGCGGCATTTTTAATCATATATCATAAGTCATGGTGTTTAACAAGGCTGCAAGTGGGAAATTTTCCAAGGTGATGCGTGTACCTGGTAGTACCAACTCGTATTTAATGTGAATAAATAAAATAAAAATAATACAACAGAAATCATTTGTGTTATCTTTTAGTATAAATTATATTTTAGATAAATTAAAACAAATTTACATTTTAATTTGCAATAATAATTAAATACCTTAGTAAAAATATATTTTCAGGGAAATTCCGCTGAACTTATCAAAAAAGATGAAAAACCAATCAAGCCAGGTAATTAAAACAATTAAAATGTGCAACAATCGCTGTACATTATAACATATCGTAGCAAACAAAATTTATTAATTTAATTTCTGGGTTTAAGGTCTACGCAATTTTGTAGAAATCGATGGCGAGGTGTTTTTCTTTTCTAATGGAGAATACGTAAGTATTTTTTAATTTTGCATCATTTTAGAAGAAAAAGGAGGGAACAAGACAAATATAAATAAAATGTTAGAAATATTGGGCGCGATTCACGAAGAAGTTAGCCAGGTTTGGCAGGTTTCTAACCATGCACGTTTAGCTTTTTTTTTTTTTTTTATTTATTTTAAATCATTTGGCTTGTACAGAGACAAACATTGATCAAGTCAACACTTATTATAAAATATAAAACTAATATTAAATTGTACACATAATTATATACAAAGACATGACAAATACACAAACTATCTAATAAATTATTAATCGTTTAACAATTTTCATGCCAAATAAACTAACTCAATACAATATTTTCTGGTAATTTACTACTAAAAAAAGATTTAACTGAATAATACTCCTTATTAATTAAAATTTTCTTCAACATGTTTTTAAAATAATTGGGATTAGCTATATTTGTAAGACTATTTGGTAAAAAATCATAAATTTTGGCTGTTTGGCTTAACCACGCTTAACTATTATAGGTGGGTTCAACACCTATATAAAACAGGTATAGTTAAACGTGGAAGCTAAATGTGGTTAGAAACCTGGCTAACTGATTCGTGAATCGTACTCATTGTCTCCAATTTAACCTCACTTTGAGCGAGAAAGAAATAGATTTATTTTTGAGGTAAAAAGACTTTATAAAATAAAGTTAGACATGTAAAAGATGAGTTGAAGACTTAATTTTTCAACTAGGGTGAGGTTTGAGGTTGATTTGTCCAGATCTCGTGGAACATGGCGCACCAGAAGTGTGACGACATCGCGATGCAGATGCTGACTTTGGATACTCCGGAGAGGAACGACATGATCCTCAACTGGATCTCAAACAATCCGGGTAACGTCAACCAGGGTCGGACTGGCACAAATTCACGCACTTACTTAGAAATAAAATAAATAAAATACTAATATATATATATATATATATATATATATATATATATATAAAACATTGCACCTTAAGGTGGATTCAAACGGCGATTTTTATCATGCGACGCGACGCGAATAATGCGCACTTGCTGTAACATCCATTGGCGGCCATATTTGGCGATTAAAATAAAAAAAAGCATCGTAATGGAGTATCGACCTCAAAATTTTTCATTACAGAAATGGATAGAGGGTGAAAAGTTATGCTACCTGATTTTTTATTTTACATTTTTTATAGCCCTGGAAGTATTTTTAAAAAATTATCGAAAGTCCTTTTTGTGACGTCACGCGGCGGCAAGTTCTACCCTTTTCTCAAGAAGAGACGCCTCGTGACGTCACAAAATGGACTTTCAATAGTTTTTTAAAAATACTTCCAGGGCTCAAAAAAATCTGAAAAAAAATCAGGGTAGCATAACTTTGCACCCTCTATCCACTTCTGCAATAAAAAAAATTGAGGTCGATACTCCATTAACGTGATTCCCGGCGCATTCGCCACTAAATAGGATTTCACAGCTTAATTTTATGTCAAAATCGCGTCGCATCGCCGTTTTCGCCATCTGAATCCGCCTTTAGGCGAAAATTCTTTTTGGGCACTGTAAAAAATATGCATTTAAATATTGTCTGGAACTCCCGCTCTCTGGTCCACAGACTATGACTACTGGTACTGGACGAGTGGCTCCAAGCCCGAATGGTCATCGTGGCGCTGGCTGACGACCGGCCAGAACTTCACCTTTACTTCTTGGGCTGAGGGAGAGCCTTCAAGGCTGCTCGAGGAAGAGTCCTGCATGGACTTTTCGACCTGGAGCAACGGCTGGGAAGATGATTACTGTGATGGTATTGGACTGCAGTACATCTGCGAGAACTTGTCTCTTAAAGGACCAGTACAACCAGAAAAATAAATGTAGAAATTGACTGTTTAAAGGACAGAAAAATAAATGTACTTGGGGATAATGATTTGTTGTAAAATAAAAAAGTTTATAAAAAAAAAATGTTTTGATCATATTTTTAATAAATTTCATGCGTATTTTTTTATATAATGTTCAGGACAGTCTGTTTTTAAAATGTATAGTCCATTTGAGGAAGATAAATATTTGCAAAAGGTTTGGTTGGATGTGATTGCAGAATGTTTGAAGAACAGAAGTGTTAAAAGTACACAGTGTAATAGAGAGTGCAAAAGGCAAAAGAGTGTTATGAGTATTTCTGAAGCAAGTGGAGTATATGCAAGAATCGAGTGCTTTGGAAGGCAATTTGTAGACGGCCGAGGTAATAATGCTGCTGGCTTACCCCGTAAAGGGATATGGCGTCATGTTATGTACGTAAATATTTGTATGCACTCATGCCGACACAGACCGATGTCCAGGACGCTACAAGTCCGTCCCCACACAGTTCTGTGGTATTATTTAAAATTTAAAGATTACTTTTCATGATGATGAAAAAAGTTGTGTTAAAAACTTAAACGATGCTGGATTATATAATGAAGTAAAGAAAGTTTAAATTTTAGGCCTATTATGGAAATTATATGGAAATTTGTTTTGCTAATAACTAGAATTTATTATTTCTGCCATAAGATGGCTAATTTTTGCGTTTTCTGAACAAAGTCTGCTATTAATTATGAATTGAATTTATTTTATGAGTTATGAATTGATTTATGAATTATAAACAAAGTATTGTTGTAAATGTCAGATGAAGGAAATAAATTGGGTCAGTTGTTGTTTTACATGTTAGATTATTATGGAAAATTATCATTATTAAGTATAAATATATATATATATATATACTAGGGCTGGGGGGCCTTTACGAAAAGGCCCCAAATCAGTGTGCAGTGATCATTTGCAATGCCAGTCTTAATTTTTCAAAAAAAGTTTCAACGGGTTCGAAGAAATTGCAGGGGTTTTAATAGGGGGCTTGGATTTGATAATATTCATGTTGTGAAAAATATTTGCATCAAAAAATATACAGAAATAAAAAATAAATAAAAATAGTAATAAAAAATAATAAATAAAGCGAAGATACAGCACCTCTGAGTCGAGTAGGTCCACTTTCTTTTGTCACCTGCATTTATTACAAAGTCGTCAGCAACAGCAAAGCGAATCGTAGAAGGTGGGGCTCCTTAATCGGATGAAACCGGGAAAGCGGAATTCGGTAGGACTTTTTAATCGGATGAAACCGGGAAACCGAAAAGCGGAAGGGGGCTTATCAGAAGGAACCTGGTAGATTATAAAAAAAAAAAATAATAATAAAATAAAGTATTGCCTGCTTCGTGTTAAATGACGTCACAATATAACTACGTCTCATATTTTAAGTTAATCCTCTAGCTGCTAATCTTTAATTAATCTGGCTTTGATTTAATTATCAGAATAATAAGGTACATTAATATTGACAGAATTTCTTAACCTGTCGGAAAAAAGTTGATAACATATGATTAATCGCTAAAAATATTGTCTATAACCCTGTCAATTAATAAAAATGTTGACAGTGTGAAATATTAATTTTATCTAGTTATAAGACATCACTTGCTTCACATACACATTGAAGCAGCATTGAACTCCTGTACAGATCCATAATTTATATTTTAAAAGGTAAGTTATTTTTTTACATTTATATGACCAAGTTGAAAGTCATGACTTTGAACTAGTAGAACTTTTAAAGTTAATTAATATACCTTTAATTAATTAATTTAATATTTAAGAGAATTTTGGCTTATTTAAGATAAAGATTTGCATTAAAAGACAAGCGCAAATTTAAATTTCATGTTAGCAGAACATAAATTAATGAACTTATATCCTTTTCATACTAAATTAGAATTTTGACGTTTAAAATAATAGATCATGCAGTCTTGATTACAAAACATAAAAATTTATATACAGGGTGTTTGGATTAACATAAATAAAACTGAGTAACTGAACAGGTAATAATATTGTTTTCTGTGCAAATCAGGCTTAGCAACAGGCGACAAGGATCATGGTTCGACTTAACCTGGCTAAGTGGATTATATTTGGCGTATTTCTTTACTTAAAGGTAATTTAAGTATCGTTAATATTAATGTTATTAATCAACGATGAAATTATTAATTGTATAACTTTATGTTTAATATTTGAAATTTTAATTTAATATTATTTTTTGATTTCAAATAGGTTGATGCTAATGAAACAATAAAAAAGGATCATTTACTTCCAACTGCAGGTAAATTATTGAGTTTCACCTTTTTAATAATTTATATAAATTTCAGTTACTGATATTTAAATTATTTCATCCAAAAATTAACAAATTTTTAATTAAAAGTTAATTTTGTCCCCCAGAATTACGTCAAATGATTGAAATTTGCGGAGAAAAGTTTTATTTTGGATCTGGTGATTATGTAAGTATATATAAATTAATAATTATAATAATATCCTCTTTTTTTTCTTTGTGTAAAATTTGACACTAATTTTTAAACAGTAAATGATTAGAAATAAATAATGTAAAAGATAAAAAAAAAATTAAGAAGTATATCAGGTAATGTTTATTTTAGAGAAAAGTAACTTAAAAAGTACTGTGCAATACAAAACACTGTGACGTCATAGTCATGCAAATGTTTAACACTCAAGCAAAGGGAAAGACGGTACATGATTATGACGTTACAGCGTCATTCCTCTACATTTTAAAGGTGTTTGAGGATTAAAAAAAATCAGATTCAAATTATTATTTATTCAGCAACAGTTACAGAACCAATGTACGCGATATAATAATAAAGTTGATACAACAACACTCTTAAAAAATAATAATAATAAAAATATTAAATCATAATTATAAAAAATTTCATGAAGGTTATCCATTGAACATTAATTGTGTTATGATCTCACCTGTAATTTGTTTCTCAGGTGACCTGGGTGGTTGCCCAGGAGAAATGTGCTGCCAGGGGCATGCAGTTGTTGACCCTGAGTACTAAGGAGAGAAACGACCTGATCTTCGACTGGATTAAATCAAACCAAGGTAACTTATTGGTTAATGACTGTTACATTCATGACGTGGGTGAGGTTGAGCGTGGCGCAGTTCATCATTGACCGGTTCTCGTTAGATAAATTTTGTTTGCTTTTGTGATTCTCCCATTAATTGCTCTATGAGCCTACATGTATGATAGCCTTATCATTTTTATAAAGTGTTTTTTTAAAGTTGTTTTTTTTTTTTTTCAAGTTATAAAAATACAGTTCAACCAAGACCCTAAAGAAAATCCCTATTGGTTGGAACATCCAATATAACAATTTAAGCTAATTACAAAAATGCTTGAAAGCAGTCAAAATTTTGCACACAGAGCTATCTATTGGTCCTTTATGTCCTCAATGGACAATAAACCTACATGTAAATTTTTTATTGCAGAAATGAATAGAGGGTACCAAAGTATGCTACTCTGAATTTTTTCAGATTTTTTTGAGACCCGAAAATATTTTTAAATAATTATTGGAAGTTCTGTAAGTTAATTTGACACCCCTCAATACTTAATAAAAAGGATAGGACCGAGAAGCCTATTAACGCCTCCAAGGGGCGTGACTGCACTTTCAATAATTATTATTTAAAAATAGTTCCAGGTTTCAAAAAAATCTGAAAAAATTCAGAGTAGCATAATTTGGTATCCTCTATTCATTTCTGCAATAAAAAATTTCATGTAAGTTGTCCATTAATGGTCCTGAAATCCCTCCCTCGGTCCCCAGCTTACGACTTCTGGTACTGGACATCTGCGATAAAGCCGAAGGGCACGTCCCAGTGGACATGGAGCACCGCGGGCAAGGACATGACGTTCTCCAACTGGGGGACTGGCCAGCCCTCCAGAAGGCCCAGTGACGAGTCCTGCATGGCCTTCTCCGCCGTGTTTTACCGCGGCTGGGACGATGACATGTGTGACGGTTGGAGATGGTCGTACATCTGTGAGGAGATCACCCCTGCTAGCTGCTCCAGGGTCGAGCTGTAACGTCGCCATAGACCTTACAAGATGTCGGCCTTTATATTATAAAACATTATGTAATTTTATCAATATTTTTTTAAACCTTGGAAAATTTATCATGCAGACCCTATTAATCACGATACTAGCTGCTCCAGGGTCGAGCTGTAACGTCAGGTTGTCATAGACCTTACAAGATGTCGGATTGTATTGTAAAACATTATGTAATTTTATCAAACACTAGTCACCTTGGAAATTTTTTTAAAGGCGCTCTGTTAATCACGATTCCCTGTGGTTTTCTTATGGAGAATAGTGATGATTAAAAAGGTCGCAACTTAGGGAAAATTTTCAGAGGTGAATAACTGAACTGAAAAAAATAAAAATTACTCTATACTCTTAATTTTGTCATTTTTTATTTTAGAAATTAAATTATATTAATGTGATTAAAACCTTTATTCAAAATAATTAAGTCACAGGGTTACCATGTATTTAATAACAAACAGGGTGGAAGATATAAAAATGATATTATATAACTGCATTATTATTTAAATGTTAATTTTTTCGTTTATATTTCATCACAATGCAACAAGGAAAAATGGTCGTTCAATCAGAGGTCAAGAGGGTGTTGTTTTACTTATACCTCCCAATTAAAGTTAGATTAGAAATGTACAAAAAAAATTTTTTGTAATTAAATCATGCAGTTGCTGCATGGGATAAACTTCCATATAATGTAAAGAATTGTTATAAACAAAGTTTGTTATTTGAATAAAAACTCTCAAATTTAATTAATTTTACGATAACGCAAGCTTTTACTGCAGTTTAATTGGAATAGTTTATAGGATAGTCTGGATAGTAGCCACTTTTAATGATGCTACTGTCCCCACTCAGTGCTATATTTATTGTAAGTACTATTGTGAAATAAAAAAAAACATTGATTGAAGTTTCGAGTGTCACATAATCTAATCTCAGAACAGATCGTTCCCTAACACGTGTGCAAATTTCAAGTGCATGTCAGCTGACAATATTACTGAAAGAAGGTACGTCAGCAGTCTTCAGTCTCCTCTACTTTAGATTGGTAAGTTTAAATCAGAACTGGCTTTACAATTGTTATATTTTAAAGGTTTATTTTTCTTTTCTCTGTCTTTTATGTCAGAGTGATTTGAAGAAGCGAATCAGATATTTTAAGATTTTTGCTGAAAAATTTATAAATAATGTGTTCTAAATCAATCGTAGAAATTTTCTGTAAGGGTTTACAGGGTGGATGAAATTATAATTATTGTTATGAAAAAATGCAAAACCGTAAAATTCTTAATAAAGTGGTATGTAATTCTGTAAAGCAGGCATTAATAAAATTTAAATTTTACTGCCATATATTATAATCATAGAACATTGATACATTTATATTATATATTTTCTGAGATTTACCCTGCCATTATACATATTAAAAAAACACTGGTCTTAATTAAGTTATTATATAAAATCATGTTATAATAATTTACAAATTCATGTCATTAATTAAATGAAATATTTTTCCAGGCATTAAAATAAAGAAAAATGCGGTTGTGTTTAACCCTGCTGGTGATTTTCAGCGCAGTCCTCTACATTCAGGTAAACTGTTGTAAATTATAAATATAATTATAATGTCTACTAATGGCCCTATGCCAAAAATTTATGTTTTACGATGATGCGTAAAAAATGTCGTCTATAATTTTAATTTTACATATAGTATGAAGTTTCATGATAAATATTTTTTTTATCCATGGAAAACATATTTAATTATGATTAATTCAAGATCTATTTTGTTGAGTTATAAAAAAAAATAAAAATAAATTAACAATCTTCTATAAATTTTATAAACTTGAGATAATAATTTATTAATTTTACAGGGAAATACAGTTAATCCAAAAAAGGCAAATCGTCCTGCAAGAAATCTTGGTACGTACTTAATAAATTAAAATAAGTTACTTTTTTTTTACATAATTTATGAGTAAAGAAAAGTATTTATATTTTAATGAATTTTTACAATAAGTTTCTTTTACGGACTATATTTCAGATTTGATTTGTTTATTGGATCCAATACAGTTAAATAATAATAACATTTTTTGTCAACAGATGTAAAAGCGAACGTGATCATCAATAATCAAACCTACTACTTTGGAATTAACGATGCTGTAAGTAACAAGTAATATTCTTATAATATTATGATTATTTTAAACAATGTGTGTTCTCTGGTTCACAAAGAATGGAACGTTTCTTTCTTTTGTTCCGCTCTTATATTTTCAACTATCTAACTTTATACAAAACGTTTACCTCAATTAATTATTATGTTACGTAAATATTTATTGTTTATTCATATTCAAAGTTCATAAAATAAATGTAAAATACATAATTACATGTTAAATATTCTCAATATAGATAAGAGACAGTAAATATAAAACATCCATAAATTATCTTGAAGCTGCAAATTGCTAGTATAGTTAGTTAATTAATTAATTAGGCAACATCTTCAGATTGAAAATGGAGGGATAATGAATTAATTGTCATGCAATTTCGAAGCTGAACAAGTTGTCTAACCTCTTGGGCGTTCTTAATTTGTTCAGGTGGAATTTATCTCGACTTTTAATGTAGTATATTAATACAAAATGTTACACAGACACTCTTTCTGCGAATCTAACTTAATTATTCATTTGTTTCAGGTGGAATGGAACGACGCTTATGCTCGATGTGATGACCTTGGAATGCAACTTTTGACCTTGGACTCTGTTGAGAAAGAGGCGACCATCTTTGAATGGATTGGCTTGAACTCTGGTAAGTTTTTTGTTTGTAATTTCAGATAGGTTTTGTTAACTATATATCTTATTAGCAGACAATCGATACGCCAAAGAACTTAACGTTGTTTTTTTATATTGCTTATTGAAATATTGAAAAGATTATCAGAGATTGG
Source organism: Siphlonurus alternatus (assembly GCA_949825025.1). Lineage (NCBI taxonomy): Eukaryota > Metazoa > Arthropoda > Insecta > Ephemeroptera > Siphlonuridae > Siphlonurus > Siphlonurus alternatus. Next base: position 8,158,671 of record OX463783.1, read on the forward strand.
GTGTCTTATGGCCTGAAAATGGAGTATCAACCTCAAAATTTTTTTATTGCAAAAATGGATAGAGGATACTAAATTACGCTACTCTGAATTTTTTCAGATTTTTTTTTAGTCCCTGAACTATTTTGAAATCTAATAATTATTGAAAGTACGGCCATGCCCTCTGGAGGTGTCAATAGTGACTCAATAGGCGTCTAGGCCCTATCCTTTTTACTAAGGATCCAGAGTCCAGGGAGTTTAACATAATTTACAGGACTTTCAATAATTATTTAAAAATAGTTCCGGTACTAAAAAAAATCTGAAAAAATTCAGAGTAGCATAATTTGGTACTCTATTCATTTCTGCAATAAAATCATGTCCAATAGAAGTATATATTGATTATTTTCCAGACTACGATACCTGGTTGTGGACAGCTGGACACAAGCCAAGGTTGTCCATCGACTGGCAGTGGATCACCCCTCTGGACAACCTGACGATCAACTACTTCAACTGGGGGTTCGGACAACCATCCAGAACACCCCTTGAAGAGTCCTGCATGAACTTTGCCTCCTGGTATGGCTGGGACGATGATCCATGCATGGGGGGAGAATTCTATCTCTGGGAGTATGTGTGTGAGGAGATACCAGTGTAAATAAAATTACCTGAGATTTGAGTTTATGTTGTTTTATTCCATATCCTATTAAATTCATGAATTATTGAAATATATTGAGAAAGAGAGAGAAGGAACGAACAGTAAACCTATACTGATAAAAAAAATATATATTAGCATTAAGAAATGGACAACATACATTGAAAAAAATTTTATTGAAGAAATGAATAGAGGGCATCAAATTGTGCTACTCTGAATTTTTTCAGATTTTTTTTTAGACCCGCAACTAATTTAAATAATCATTGAAAGTTCTGTAAGTTTTAAGTTGGCACCCCTGAATCCTTAATAAAAAGGATTGGACCGAGACGCCTATTGACACCTCCAGGGGGCGTGGCCGCACTTTCAATAATTATTTAAAAATAGTTCTGGGTTTCAAGAAAATCTGAAAAAATTCAGAGTAGCATAATTTGGTACCTTCTATTCATTTCTGCAAAAAAAAAAATCATGTATTTTGTCCATTGAACAGATTCTAAACGTGGGTAAAATAGCCACATTTAACACCTGGGTACAACTATAGTTTCGTTTGCTTTAATGTAACTTGAATATGCATGCTTAGAAACCTGAATTATAGCTTCTTCGAATCTCGCTCATAACTCTTTTATTACAAAATCAGATAAGTTTTGTAAACAAATACTGTAGTATAAATAACAATAATTTACCACAGAGATTGAGTTTGGAAGTAAAACTGGATGTATTGGAAAAACTATTGTGGGAGAGAGATAAGGAAAGCTCTACCAGTGGCGTAGCCAAGGGGGGGGGGGGTCGGGGTTTAAACCCCCCCATGAAGATCGAGTAATGACTGGATATAAGAAGAAAAAAGGAAAAATTTTAGAAATTTGAAAAAAAAAGTTAAATTTAGGCAGGGCCGTCCCATGCGCACGGTGCATACGTTTAATTTTTTCTGCTCTATTATAGAGTTTTCCGTAAATTAATAGCCACGGCTTAGAAAAGCTGCGCAGAAACTAGTTTTAAATGTTAGTAGTCTACTGCGCATGGCTCTGCGAAGTGTGCATGATAAAAAAGCTTGAATCTAAATGAAGCTGCGCAAACGGTAGGTGACTAATCTGCGCACAGCCAATAGCAACTTTGTATGCTTTATGAACAAAGATACGAACTTCTACCCCAGATTGCTTGCGAATCGCAGTGTTTAAAAATTCTTTTAATACGTTACTGCAACTGGTTTGGCTTGTAGTATTGCAAATAAATATCAAATTTGAGATGAGATAAAAAGCAACGTTCTCGCTAATGTTGAACAAAAATTCTGCTCCGGTAGGGGCCCCTCGTGCAGCAAAACAGCTGTTTTGAGCTCACTAAGTGACGTCACCTTGGGTGTTTTTGGCCAAAATGCGCAGATCAGTCCAAATTCGTAGGGCTGATGGACCTATCTATTATAGTTGTATCATGAAATTTAGGGGATATTAAGTATATACAGTCTTTTATTCTTTAAAATAAATAAATTATAAGTTAGTTTCTAATTTTAACAGGAAAAAGTGCGACTTGTAAATAAATGTTTAATTTCCCTTACAAACTGCATGCATATAAATACTATTGTATAAATTATAAATGAAAACGCTCTCACGTGTGCTGCACTTTCATTTAATTGGTTGCTCCACGCGGTGCAGACAAAATTTTACAAAAATAAGAGAAGCAATTTAATTTTTTTTTCAATATCTTAATGATGTGAACTTGGATTATTTAATAAATTTTAAAAATCAAATTCAATTAAATGACACGTACACTGATTCTATAAAAATAATATAAAAGTGGTTAAATTATTTACTTGATTTAATTAAAATGATTTACTCAAACCTTTATTTATTACGCACGTATTGAAAAGAAATTGAAAAATGGGACAAAAAAAAAATAAAAAAAATGTTAAAAAAATTGCATCGGGCCATATGTTTTATTTTCTAATATAATAGTATTTTTTCATAATTTTACCCTAAAAAAGGGGGCGTGTCCTTAAAAAAAATCATGACTGCGGCGGGCTATTGGGGGGCTACGCCTCCAAAACCCACCAGTGGGCTGTTCTCAATCTTTATCCTGAGGAACCCCCCCCCCTTGGACAAATCCTGGCTACGCCACTGAAAGCTACTAGTTAATTGGACGAGAAAAATTATTGTTTTACAGCATTGAATATTAAATTTAACCTTGTTACAATTTCGTAACTATAAAATAATTTATTTTTTAATTTCATAGAAGATGGTAATCTATTCATTGACTATCATTATTGACTAACATTATTTTGAAGTTTCGCAAACATGTAGTCTAATCTCATAATAGAAAACGTTCCCAAAAAATATTAATAAATTTTACAAACTTGAGAATATCAGCCAGTTGTCTTTATATTAACCAGAAAAGAGGCACCTCGCGATCAGTCTTTGTTCTCATTAGATTGGTAAGTATTGTTTGTAGTTGGGTACGATTCTTGTAAATTTTACTACCGCGCATGCGGAGGAATTCTTTTCTATTTATTATTAATTCATCTAATATTAGTTAAAATGTAATTTTGTATGAATTGAATGTACTACAAATACTGATGTAATATTATTAGCAAAAGCTATCAAATAAATTTCATTTCATTTCGTATATAACGGTAGCGTCCAGCCAGAAAAATTGAAGTTTCTTTTTTTGCAATAAATAATAGACCACTTGCAAAACTATATTAAAGCAAAACGTAAACAAACTCACATACTAGTGTATTGTTGGTTGTTGATTATGTGTATATTTTTTCTAATACATTGGACCTTATGGGAAATTTACGATTTTCACATACATATTTCATTACATGACATACTTAGGATTTTAAAAATAAATATATCACCGGAATCTGCAGTTTTTGGCCATTTATAAAATTGAAATGTGCATCTAAAGAAGTTTTCTTCATTTCTAAATCTTAAATTTTGAATTATACATAATCAGCCAATTGCATGAGTTAGTATAGCTTTAAGCAAGCTCCAGAGTTTGTTGATTATTGCAACAATTAAAAAAATAAATCAACAAACTTAAGCTTGCTTTAAGTCATATGCTTTCTCAATATATATATATTATATACTCATGTCTGTGAATTAATCCGTGGTGCATAACTATACTTCCATCAAAATGTAGTTCAAAATATATGTGTATATTAGAATTGAATTAAAAAAATCATTGCAGAATACGACTATTGGTAATGGACATCTGGAGTGAAGCCCCCGTGGACCTCTGAATGGCATTGGTTCACATCCCTGGAGAACTTCACGTACACTTATACCAACTGGAACAGTAGCCAGCCTTCTAGAAGACCTGATGTCGAGTCCTGTATGAACTTCAAGGCTTCGTGGGGTGGCTAGGACGATGATCCATGCATGGGGGGAGAATTATATATCTGGCGATATGTGTGTGAAGAAGAAACAGTGTAATTATCAATAAATTTACCTGAGAACCGAATTTGTCTTTTGTTGTTATTATAGTTAATATTGAAAATACGTATAAGTTCCCTTTTTATAACCTATACAAGCGAGTTTTAAATTCACTATAATAAAATGCCACACAAATATTATAGTGAAAAATTATATATTATAAATAAATTATTCATTATTTATTGTTTATTTATAAATTTGCTGTATATTATATATAAGGAATCTAATTATATACAGAAAAATTTATATATATTTTTTTTTATTTTGAGATTGGAATTTTCTTAAATATTTGAAAGATATTAATTTTTAATAATCAATAGAGATGGTAAAATAAAAGGGTTTGTTGTTTAACCCTCCATTTTCTAGTTCTTTTGCTCACCTCAAATCATTTTATGTAAGAGTTTGCTCGATGTGGAATGCTTTACCTTTGGAGCTCTGATCATTAAATGGTATTGTGCTTTATAATTATGGGCTCAAATCTTATGTACATAATTTGTGATTGTTCTCTAAAGTTGACACATTAATGGCCTATTGGATACTATATGTTTGTAAATTTTTTATAGGGAATTTACTCATGTTACATAATATATATATATATATATATATATATATATATATATATATATATATATATATATATATATATATATATATATATATATATATATATATATTATATATATATATATATATATATATATATATATATATATATAATATATACTGCAATGTTTCACAGGGATTATGCACTTTATGTGTCAGGTTCATTTTGGACTGTTTGGTGTGTCCTGCCTCTGACTTGTTATTTATGTATTCATGTGGAACTATAATAAATTAAAAATAACCTAAAGAGATAATTGCTGTTTATGTTTACGTGAGATTTAATAGTGATCTGAAGTGATAGAAACTTGAAACAAAATCTAATCTTTGTCTAGAGTACGTCACATCTAAATGTACTAAGTATGCTTACGTTTTAATCGAGATAAACAACATGCACGTAGTCAAGCTAACGACTCTTTTATATAACGCGGTATGAAAGTTACATCAATATGTAGTTGTTCTCCAAGCTTTGATTGGTAAGCATACAGGTTTAAATAGTGCATATTATAATTTAATAATTTTTATGTAAATTCGTAACATTTAAAGATGAGTTTATACGCTATGAACCTCATTTTGTTTGTTTGTTTGTTTGTTTGTTTGTTTGTTTGTTTGTTTGTTTGTTTGTTTGTTTGTTTGTTTGTTTGTTTGTTTGTTTGTTTGTTTGTTTGTTTGTTTGTTTGTTTGTTTGTATGTTTTTTTTTTGCAAAAATAGATAGAGGGTGCAAATTAAGTTATGCCACTCCGATTTTTTTCAGATTTTTTAGAGCATGAAAAGTATTGCTAAAAAGTTTTGCCTAGGTTAAGTTTGAACCCTCGCTTATTTTAGGTCTTATGTCCTCTAGGCGTTAAGAGGCATTACTTTCTCTGTACTTTAAATTTTTTAGAAATAGTTCCTGAACTCGAAAAAATCATCAGAGTTGGCATAATTTTGCACCCTTTATCCATTTCTGCAATAAAAATTTTTAGGTCGATAATTTGTTCTATTATTTCTGTGATAAAAGTTTAAGACTGCAGTTCTAAAAACGAACTATATATGTGTTGAGTAAAAATAATTTAAATGATTGGCTAATTTCTACAAGCAGCTCTATTTTCATTTTTCATCCAAGAGGTTCTATATTAAGATTAGAGATATATGATGTTATTATAACTTGTCACCACAAAAAATATAAGAAACTGAGTTAGTATATTTTTAAATTGTTCTAGTGGTCTTCCGTACTGCATGGTATATATGGAACCGAAATTCCAAGAATAGACAATAATGGTTGCATTTTTTTATTTCATAATTAAAAAATATACATTAAATTAAGCTTTTCTGAATTTTTTCAGATTTTTTGGAGTGCGGGAACTAATTTTAAAAAAATATTTAAAAAGTCTGAATTTGGGTGGTACACCTGATGGGACAACCGTGACGTCATCGACAGCCAATCACAGCAGCCATGACATCATCAACAGCCAATCACAGCACGACAAATGACGTCACGGTTGTCCCATCAGGTGTACCACCCAAATTCAGACATTTTAAATATTTTTTTAAAATTAGTTCCCGCACTCCAAAAAATCCGATAAAATTCAGAAAAGCATAATTTTAGGTATATTTTCTAAATATGAAATAAAAAAATGCAACCATTATTGTCTATTCTGTCTAACATGGGTTCTCCAGAAAAAATCTAAAGTCAAAGAAAATGCATCATTTATCATCATGGGGCCTTACCTGACAACCCCATGCCCCATTAACTTGAAAACATGAACCATATATTAGGTGCATGGTATAATATAAATTGAAAATTGTATCCACGGCTCAAGTTAACTAATAAACGTCAAAAAATCAAGAAAAACGCTTATGAAAATTGCAAATTTTTATATATTTTTTTTAATGGAAAAACGATTTCGAGAAAAATATTCTTTTGAACGTTTTTTGCTTAGATTTCAGTCATTTAACATGGCGCTAACTTTTTTTTTTTTTTGCCATTCCACCTAACAGTGTTACTTTTCAAATGAATCGAGGGTGTCAGGCAAGGCCCCCCGTGTTAAACGATATGTTCTCTCGCTGACTTATCTTCTTTTCTGGAGAATTAAAATATGATAGATAGAATTCTTTGTATTTCGGTTCCATATGGAAAAGCACTAGAATATTTTTAGAAACTCGTGTTTTGTGTGTAGTCATGTTACCTCAATTTGCCCCCTTAGAGTCTTATTATTAAAATCATGGGGGACATGCAGTTCTGATATATCAATTAATCGTAGAGATTCTTTCTTTATTTCTCAAATACAAATAAAAAAATTATTACTTTTATTACCTTTAATTGTCAATATAATTACATTAATAATGACGTTGTTTAATTATATTTGTAATTTTTATTGAATGGATGATACATTATATATAATTTAATTTCAGGTGTGGAAAAATTATGCGGTTATATTTAGCTGTGCTGGTGATTTTCAGCTTAGTCCTTTACATTCAGGTGAGTTGGTATGATTGAATTGGACCTATAGCTATTATACAATACCCACTCCACCAAGGCTTGCGCACTATAATATCGATCTCGATTGTGTTTTTGAAATAGTAGTTCTAGATTTTCAATTTTCCATTGAGTTATATGCAACTTTGAGCTCCAAATTTTCATGGAAGGAGTGATTCTAAAATTTTAAACCTTTTCACACGGCAAGATATGAGGTTTAGAAATTATGCCCGGGGTGTGAAAATATCAAGAAAAATTTAAAGAAAAAAAATTGGATTTAATTTGAATTTTACAATGCTATAGCAAATGAGGTGGACTACTATTTTTCTTCACGCGCTTCGCAGTGCGCAGGGCTTGGTAGAGTGGGCAGTGTGTTATGGTTTGAATTGTATTTAAAAAATACAACAACATTTACTATGGTTTTCCTTTACGAGCTATAATGTGAAGAAATAAAACTATCTTTAAAAATATTTTGCTTATTTTACTATTATTTGAAATTTGAAGATATTAAAAATTCATACCACAAAGTCTTGTATTACATTAATAAAATTTCAACTGCACTACTGCTCCAGGGGAATGCAGTGAAATCGAAGAAGGTAGATCGTCCTGCAAAGAAAGAAGGTATCTGCTTCCATTATACTATAATTTCTTAATATAAATAATATATATTTTTAATAAATAATATAATACCATTTTTGATGCTCTTATATGCACTGAAAAAATCCTTTCAAAATTTAAAGTTTAAAGAATCCCCCCTCCCCCCCAAAAAAAAAATGTATACAATTTTATGCCATAGCCATTTAATAACACAATTTTTTCAACAGCTGTTAAAGAGAATGTGATAATCAACAATCAAACATTCTTCTTTGGAATCAACGATCCTGTAAGTACAATAATATGAAATTAATTTCATATGTATATAATTAGGTAATTTTTCAACAAACTTAAATTTTCTTTTATTAAATAAAACGAAATCAATCTTAATATTATTTTGTTTCTTAATTAGAGCATCATTTTATGAGACTACACACCTTATTTTAGATAAAGAATTACTGTACAGAAATCTGCAGCTGATTACATTTCAGTCTGGTAGGCTTACGAGTCCTTCTTTTTTTTTTTTTTTTAGGTTCATTGGTACGACGCTCGTATTCGATGTGATGACCTTGGAATGCAACTTTTGTCCTTGAACTCTCTTGAGAGAGAGACTATGATCTTTGAATGGATCAACATGAATCCTGGTAACTTTGGACAGCCTTAAGGTGGATTCACATGGCGATTTCCAGGCTGCGACGCGATGCGAATAATGCGCACTTGCTGTAACATCCATTGGCGGTCATATTTGGCAATTAAAGAAAAAGAGCATTATGATTAACGCGATTCGCCGCCGTATAGGATTTCACAGCTTTTATGTCAAAATCGCGTTGCATCGCCCGTTGTCGCCATCCGAATCCGCCTTTAATGAAATTTTTTATTACAAATTTCGAACTTAAGTCAATTAATTTTTCAGAATATTACATCCTTCTGGCACCCTTTAAATCGATCATGCTGCAAAATGTTTTGTGTTCTGTGTATGGGAAGATGCTACATGACTATGACGTCACAGTTTATTTTTTCTCGATTTTGAGGGTGCTAAAGGGTTCAAAAACATCTGAAAACATAAGCAATACATAATTTTAGGTCCTGTACCCAAATACATAGTAAATGCAGGTTATCCGTTTTGGCAATTTCAATTATATTTAGTAAAGAGGATGTAATCGCAATGTGGACATTTTCAACTATTCATTATGTCAATTTCGGACTAAGGTGATGAATGCTCTGTTCTAAATTATTAATACTTTTTTTATTATTTTCCTTTGACAATATATAATTAGTGCCTTATACATTTTGATTATTATTATTTATCATATTTTTCTCTTTTTTTATGTGTGTGTAGTGTTGTCTGTTTTATTATATTTAGTGCCTTGGTTCTGTAACTGTTGCTGAATAAATAACAATTTGAATTTTGAATTTGTAATTCGAAAATTAGTTAGCAGTATTCCGGGGTGAATTCTTAAAATAAAAAAAATAGAGCTAACATGATAAAATAATTTATTTCACGTTTACTCTATTTCAGAATATGACGACTGGTTTTGGACAGCTGGAGCCAAGGCTCCGGAGGGGGAGTGGCTTTGGATAACAATCTTAGAGGGCTTCACATATACCAACTGGAACAGTGGCGAGCCTTCTATGAGTCCTATGGCTGAGTCCTGCATAAACTTTAGGGCCTCATCGGGAGGTTGGAATGATGATGTATGCTTTGGAGAATTGTATACTTTTCCATATGTGTGTGAAGAAAAAACAGTGTAATTATCAATAAAGTTATACCTGAGAACCGAGTTTGTCTTTTGTTTATACCTGGTTTATTATAGTATAGTCGATTAAGGTAGAGATAATACGCCCAATGTTAATAAAAATCCCATTCATGAAAATTATGAAAAAAATTAAAATGTTCTCCTTTACTGCATCCCCTATCAGTAGCTAAAATATCAGGTATACAAAAAAGAGCTAGTTTTCGAGTTATTAATTTTTAAATTTGCCTAATTTAACATGGAAGTTCCATTTCTCCATGTTAAATTAGTGAACTTTAAAAATTAATAACTCGAAAACTAGCTAGCTTGTTTTGGTATACCTGATATTTTAGCTACTTATAGGGGATGTAAAGGAGAACATTTTTTTATTTTTTTTTTTTCATAATTTTTATGAATGGGATTTTGATTAACATTGGGCGTATTATCTCTACGTTAAGTATAAGTATTTTTTTTATTTTAGCAAAATGCTAGTACATATACATATGTTTTGCATAGCATAGCATACATTTTTAACATATTTTAACATATATAACATATTTATTTCTTTGTAAAGAATAAATGTAATGCAATGATACATTATAAAAATAGGTCACGTACAATTTTTCATTGCGCTGTACATTGTCTGCAACTTAGAATATTTCAGAACTTTGCATGCAGGAATTCATCAGCACAAGTTAAATTAATTTATATATTTTGGTTATTATTCCATCTTACTTTCTTGCTTGTACAATATTACAAAACTATTCGTATTTTTTTTTAAATAGTCAAGCAAGTCTAATTATAATAATTATGCATTTGTAAAGTTTCAACATTTACTTAATTTAAGGAGTTCATTTTGTTGATATCAATAAAATTGGAAAATTATAATGCAGGTGGTCGATCTTTGATAATAAAAATGTTTATCAATAATAGTACTGATATCATTATATTGATGCAGTGATAACAAGAAAAAATGATAGTATCTTTAATTTTATGATTGGACTTTCAAGTGCCTTTATGTAAACCTTTAATACAGTTTTATTACATATCTCTTTTTTGTACAATATCATTGCGATACAATACAACATAATTGTTTGAAATTTTAAAACAGAGAGAGCACACGTAAACTACACAGGAGTATTTGTTCAATGTTAATTGGTAAGCATAATTTACATTTTATTATAGTTATTTATTTTATTTTTATAAGTTTGCTTACATATTTAATTTATGATGTATTATAGTGCTTCATTTTGTATCATTTGGGAGAGGAATATTAATATATTAAAATATCACTATATAATTATAAATAATATTCAATATTTTTTCATTCGTGTATTATCATAAATTTATTTTATTTTGCAGATGCTTCATTGAATACAAAAAATGCGGTTGTGTTTGGCCCTGCTGCTGATTTTAAGTGCAGTTAATCTCTACATTCAGGTAAAAATATCTACCAACGATTATCATGTTTTGAAGGCGTTGAAATTGTGTGTGGGCATTTGCAATTTTTTGTTCAACAATTGGGTTATTTTGTTCCTCCCAAATCATGTAATCTTTGGCCTGATAATAACTTCATTTTTATTATTGGTACATGTACGTACATGACATATAATAATGCAAAAAAAAAAAAGGCAATAAAATTTCTTGCATTAAAATTTAAAACATTTATAAGTTAAAACATATATTTTAATTTTTGTGATTTTGATTTGTTTATTAAAATATCCTAGCTCTATTAAATGATACAATTTAAATGCAATTTTTCCTTACAAGACAATATCATCTTCATAATTAATATAAACAAAATAATGGAGTTAATGGGGTTTTCTTGTAGGGAAAAATTATAAAAATTGTATCGTGAAATATAGACTTAACTATAAATTTAATTCGTTTTAGTAAATTAGTGATCAAATGACAAGCTAAGTTCATTGCTTACTGAAAATTTCAAAAGGTTGTATATATATATTGCATGTATAGTTAAATTTTTCTGTTCCAGGGGAATACAATTAAGTCAAAAAAGAAAGAAAATAATCCTGCACGGACACAAGGTATTTATTTTTTAATAACATGACGCCATTAAGAGGTTCACTTTAACGCCTGATGGGTATGCAATTATAATTTTTCCTTACAAAAAAGTGTATTTTTAAGAGGGGGAAAATGTACCAAATTTTCAAATAAATTTTAACACGTATTTTAATTTTTTTTATAACCATTAATACATTTTTAGTTCGAGAAATCGCAGTATATCAAAATCTAAAATTTGTGATTTACAAATTAAAAATTTATTAATATAATTTTTTTTTACAGCTGTGAAGGAGAATGTAATAATTAATAACCAAACTTTCTATTTTGGAATTGATGAATTTGTAAGTAACATCATTTATTTTATATTTGTTAAACAATTTATTAGACAACCAGCAGATTTAAAAGCAAACATGTTCTTTTTATATATTTTTTTTTAATCTCTAAACGTAAAAAGTAAACCTAATTATAATAGTTTTCACAAATAAATGTCATTTCAATATTCATTTATTCTGGCGGTCTCTAATTTTCATTCTTACAAGTTAGATCAGAATAATGAGCTGTTTGCCAACCATGATAGTGTGCAACAATGTGATCTTTGCTATATCAGGTGACAGTTTACTATGTACACTCGTCGCCTTGGAAAATTTCCATTTGCAGCCGTGCTAATCAACATTCTTATTGTTATTCTTTCGAGGAAGTGATTAACAAGGCCGCTAAAGGAAATTTTCTGAGGAACCGACTGTATATACAATCAAATTTTTATTGCATATTTGGATAGAAGACTTTGAGTTATGTATTGTCAATCTTTTAGTTTTTTTAACTCTCTTATAACACCATTAAAATCATGCTGCAGAACACTGTGACGTCATAGTCATGCAAATATTTAACACGCAAGTGTAAGGAAATTAAGACGTTGCATGACTATGACGTCACAGCATTTTTATCCTGCCCTCCCACCTGTCCTATAGACATTCAGATTTTCTTCTAGTTCTTAGTCAGTTATTTTTTTTTTGTGTGTGCTTGTGTTTGTGTTTTAATATTAATTAATTATTAAGTAATTTGAAGCTATAATATATTTTATTCAGTGTCCTTTTGATGAATCTTTATTCCTACCTTATATTGTTGTGAGAAAATGTTCTATGTTTTTTCTAAAGTTGAAGAAATGCCCTAATCTCTTGGTACCATAAGTTGTTTAGATGGATCTTGGCTTATATGAAATTATATTAAAATAACCAGCAGGCATGTTTTTCTCATACTCTAAATTAATTAATATGTTTCAGGTGGAATGGAACGAAGCTTATGACCAGTGTATCGACCTTGGAATGCAACTTTTGACTTTGGACACGTTTGAGAAGCAGACGATGATCAATGAATGGCTTAATTTGAACCCTGGTAAGAATTTTAACATCAGTTTAAATTGTGTTGTGAAGAATTATAAAATTATGTGAGTGATTATATGTAGTGACAAATATAACCTTAATAATTAGTATAAAATCTTTAAATTTTATAAACAATACAACATACATTCATCATCACGCCTTAAATTTATGTAACTTGCTAGGCATCGATGATGACCAGGTTGCATATATAACAGGGGTATCTTTTTGCAGCTTCATGCAGAAATAAAGTTCATGTTCTCCCAAGGTGTATGTACAAGCAATGGAGTATCGACCTCAATTTTTTTTTTTTTTTTTTTTTTTTTTTTTTTTTCAGAAATGGATAGAGGGTGCAAAGTTATGCTACCCTGATTTTTTTCAGATTATTTAGAGCCCTGGAAGTATTTTTAAAACATTATTTTATGTCCTTTTTGTGACGTCACGAGGCGTCTCTCCTTAAAGATAGAACGTCACAAAAAGGAATTTCAATATTTTTTTTAAAAATAATTCCCGGGCTCTAAAAAATCTGAAAAAAATCAGGGTAGCATAAATTTGCACGCTCCATCTATTTCTGCAATAAAAAAATTGAGGTCGATACTCAATTGCACAAAACATGTCCTATTGTCATAGCTTCTTTTGCTCCTACCATTTTATTAAATGTTATCTGTGGTAGAGAGGAAAATAGGATGATAACATAGGAAGGAAGCATCGCGTGCGAACACCTCATGCGCAAAGATCGGGCTCGCATACGTTTGTAGGTACACTAGTCGTCACATTTAACTTGGTTATGGTCGGAACCACTCGGGACTCATTCGGCTCGTGTCAACCAATGATATTCTTCGTTACAAAGCGGCTACCAATGACTGAGAGCGTTACAAACCAAATTTAAAATGTGATGGCTAGTTTAGGAGGTTTTTAGTTGGCTGGACAACAGGCAGTGCATCACAACGGCGCCCATATACATTGGCATGAATACAACGGAGCAGTTTTTATGCAAAATATTGTACCAATACTTGTTATAATGTGATCACATTCCAGAGTACTCCGACTGGCTGTGGACAGCTGGAGTGAAGACCTTGGGCACCAGCGAGTGGCAGTGGATCACACCTCTCAAGAACTTCACATTCAGTTACACTAACTGGAGCGAGGGTCAGCCCTCCAGAGACCCTGTAACAGACGAGTCCTGCATGAACTTCTCGGCCTGGTGGGGAGGAGGCTGGGACGATGACCCTTGTTTGGGGGCTTTAATTTGGATGCAGTATGCGTGTGAGGAAATACCGGTGTAATGATTCAATAAAAATTTCAGAGAATTGAGTTTTACTACAAATTCTTTAATGTATTTTTTATTAATTATTAGTATTGGACTATTGGTACTTTATTATTTATTAATTAACCAAGAACAAAAATTATTAAAATATAATATATATACCTTTAATGAGATTTTTTTTTCAAACTGTATCAATTGATTATTTAATACTATCTTGAGATGAATTCAACAAAAATAAAATCATATTTTTAATAACCTCTTTTGACATTTTTTAAATTATTATAATTATAATATTATTGCATAACAAGATTTTATTGGCCTTATACGTTTGTGATAAATACTGATTTTAAATATTAAAAACTTGACATAATAATCTTATCTTTTGCTATATAATAATATAGGTATTAAAATTCAAAATTTGGTAGAATAGAATTAAGATAAAATTCTTACAAGTAGCAATCAACTTCGTCTGAATTTCTATCAAAAACTAAGACGACACAACACTTAAGCTACAGCAGCATTTGATCTATACAAGCGTTTATTGGTAAGCAAACATCATGGATGGATGGATATTATAATTTACATTATGAAAAATCATAATTTCAAATATATATATTTTTTAAATGTAAATGTTAAATTATATTTCTGCCATAAATATCATTTATTTTTTTATCTTTTACTGTAACAATATTATTGTACCAAGGAAGAGAATCCTAGTATTTCTCTTCCTTGGTTGTAATTTAGAATTCTTAGCATAAAACAAAAAAAAATGTTATGTATTTTAACTAACTTTTTTATTGAACACATTTATAATATAGCATAAACTTAATTTTTTTAAAAAATAATTTTTCAGAATAAATAAAGAAAAATGCGGTTTTGTTTATCCCTGATGGTGATTTTCAGCTCATTCCTCTACATTCAGGTGAGTTGGTAGGGATTGAATAACTAATAACTAATTGATAAATAAAAATTGAAAATAATTTTTAAATAATAATTAATTTATTAATTAGTTTCATTTGCTTAAATATCAACATTTTTAATAATAATATATATGATAAATTCAACGTAAAAAAAAAAAAAAGGAAACAAAAATATAGTTTCAGATGGTATATAAACATTAATTATCATAAGAAATTAATGTGTATATGTTTTTTTTATACATTAAATTTTAAACACAGGGGAATGCAGTGAAGCCAAAAAAGGCTGATCGTCCAACAGAGATACGTGGTAAATACAAAATTATTTGCAGTAACGTTTAATAAATTAAAATAATTTTTCAATAAATAATTTAGAATTAAATTAATTTTAAAATTATAATAAAACAACATTTATTTATATTGTGAAAACGAGGCATTTGTATGCGCATCCAATTCGTAATCAGAATTTTGTGAGTTCGATTGCAGACCAAACTTTTCACATGTATAGCATCTTCCACTAACTTCTGACTGAAAGTTCCCATGGTTCCCCCAGTTACAGCTGTATAAATGGATGGCTGTCTTTATTTGGAAGGGACTCACAAAATAAAAAATAATACCACGTACAATCAGATCCATTATAGGACAAGAAATTAAATTCCATATCTTGTGACCAACATGGTTTATTTGAGGAGAGTGAATATTAATCTTGATATTTCTAGCTCTGAAGCAGTACGTTATTATCAACAATCAAACTTTCTACTTTGGATTCGGAACATATCCAGTAAGTACAGTAATTTTATTGTTATTTTGTATATAATTCAAATATAATATGAAGTAATGAATGAAAAATTACAGTAATAAACCTTTTTATTTCAACCTTTTTTTGTGCTCAATATGTTAAAAATATATAACTTAACTCTAATTTTCATGTAAATATTTTAAGATTTTAGATTTAATATAATCTAAATAAAAAAACGACTTAATAATAATGAAAAAAAAATCAAATTAAATTTCTGACGTGGCTTAAATTTTTAATTAAACAATTTTATATAATAACAATTTTTTTAAACGTGCACGTATCTTATCTTTTATTACACGGAAAAAAACATATCGTTGATCCAAAGCTGAAATTTGAATTCATTTCAGGTTTGAAGCACTCCACTATGCTCCAAAATCTAGTTATGCGCCATTTTTTTGGCCTTGGGCCAAATTCGGCTTTGGGTGCCAACATATACATGGGTTTCAGTTTATGCAGTAAAAAGTCTTTAGTTTGATGACTAATGCGTTTTCAGGTAATCTGGAGTGATGCAAACCTGGACTGCACTAACCTTGGAATGCAGTTGCTGACTTTGGACACACAAGAGAAAAGTGACATGATTTATGAATGGTTCAACTTGCATTCTGGTAATTGGTAATTTTAATAAATATTCCGCAACTTTTTTTCTGTTTATGAAAACAAAGTTATTAAGTTGAATTCATTTTTTTGCTCTTTTTTTTTTTTTTTTTTTTTTTTTGCATGTGATGGTGCAAAGTTATGCCACTCTGATTTTTTTCAGATTTTTTAGAGCCCAGGAAGTATTGCTAAAAAGTTTAAAAAGTTTTGGCGAGGTCAGGTTTGAACCCACGCCCCTTTTAGTTTCTATCCTTTTATTAGGAGAGGCGTCAAGAGGAGTCACTCTCTCAGTACGTTCAATAATTTTTTGAAAAAAGTTCCCGGACTCTAAAAAAATCAGGGTAGCATAACTTTGCACCCTCTATCCATTTCTGCAATAAAAAATTTTAAGGTCGATACTCCATTTAACCTTTTTTTTTTCAGGCTATATCTTGTACTGGTTTTGGACATCTGGAGTCAAGCCCATTGGTAGCAGCGAGTGGCATTGGATCACATCCCGGGAGACCTTCACGTACAATAACTGGGGAATCGATGAACCTTCTAGGGGATCTGATGAAGAGTCTTGCATGTACTTTGGAGCTTTTTGGGGAGGCTGGAGTGACGGTGCATGCAGCGGAACGGGCTCAACTCACGACTATATATGTGAAGAAGTACAGTGAAATTAATAAAATTTTGTTTAATAAACTTTAATACAATTTAAAAATTAGGAGTTGTTTTAATTCTTTAAAAACCTATTTGCTATGTTATTGAGTTGGATGCAAATTTTATTAAGTCTCAATTTTCCTCACGGCAATTTCTTTTTATAATTTAAATGATATTATTTAATAACTTCATATATACTTCAGAAAACATAAGAAAACTATAATAGCAATTGGGTGCGATTCACGAAGCAGTTAGCTAGGTTTCTAACCACGTTCAACTAGGTGGTTTAATACGTAAAACATATATTTAAACGTGGTTAAGCTAAACGTGGGTAGAAACCTGGCTAATTGCTTCGTGATTCGCGCCCATTATAATCTATACCACTACACAAAAATTTATTGCAGAAATAAATAAAAAAAAAAAAGGTGTAATGTTTAGTCTAATTTGATTATTTTCATTTTTTTTTTTACAGTTTGAGAACTTTTTTTTATTATTATTATTAAAAATCCACTTTCTGGTGACATGACGTCATTTATTGCTTCCTGAACTCTAAAATATCTGAAAAAAAAAAGAAGAACGAACAACATACATTATTGAAACATACGGTACATTTTTTTATGATAACGGTCTATTTATTATAATATTATTAAGCCTTCAAAAATAATAATCTGCATTTAAATAAAATTTCATCAGCCCAGGTTAATGATAAATATTGATTTTAAGAATTAAAAACTTGACATAATAATCTTATCTTTTGCTATTTAGTTTCTCAAAATTTCCCATAAAATTTGGTAGAATAGGATTAACAGTAAGATAAAATAATTACACACGCTGTAGCAATCAACTTCGGCTGAATTTCTATCAAAACATTCAAAACTGAGACGGTATATAAGCTACAGCAACAGTTCTGTTCTCCAAGCGTTGATTGGTAAGCAAACATCATGCATGGATAGATTATATATATATATATATATATATATATATATATATATATATATATATATATATATATATATATATATATATATATATATATATATATATATATATATATATATATATATATATATATATATATATATATATTATTATTATTTTATTATATTATTAAAATAATAATAATAAAGTTTTTTTTAAATATATTAAATTTTTACAAAAAAGAAATACTTTCTTTGTTTGTTTGTTTATTTATTTATTTTTTGATTTAACAATGGACAATTTGCATGACATTTTTTTATTACAGAAATGAATAGAGGGTATCAAATTATGCTACTCTGAATTTTTTCAGATTTTTTTTGAGTGCGGGAACTATTTTTAAAAAATTATTGAAAGTCAGTTTTATGACGTCACGGGCGTTTAGCGCCTATCCTTTTCTTAAGGACAGACTCCTCGTGACGTCATAAAATTGACTTTCAATAATTTTTTAAAAATAGTTCCCGGTCTCTAAAAAATCTGAAAAAATTCAGAGTAGCATAACTTTGCACCCTTTATCCATTTCTGCAATAAAAAAATGTCATTCAAATTGTCCATTGTACCAAGGAAGACAATCCTAGTATTAATTCTCTTCCCTGGTTTTAAGTTATAATTCTTAGTACACAAAACTAATGTTAATTTTAACTAACTTTTTATTGAACACATTTATATAATAGCATGAATCACATATTTTAAAAATCATTTTTCAGAACTAAATAAAGAAAGATGCGGTTGTGTTTATCTCTGCTGGTGATTTTCAGCGCAGTACTTTACATTCAGGTAAGCTGCTATAGGAATTGCATTATTATTTGATAAATAAAAATTGAAAATAATTTTTAAATAGTTAATACTTTTGGGTATAAAAAAAATATAAACACTAATTAATATATGATAAATACGATGTAAAACCGAATAAGGAAAAAATAATATTATAGTTTCAGAATATTATATTTTTATAAAAGTAAAATGTCCTAAAAAAAATGAATGTAAATATGTTGCTTTTTTTTAAATGTATATTAATATATTAAATTTAAAATTATTACAGGGGAATGCAGTGAACCCAAAAAAGACTGATCGTCCAACAGAGACACGTGGTAAATACAAAATTAACGATAGAAACATTTGTAAGAGGCATTCACAAAGTCTTAAGGCCACAATTAAGGCTCGATAATTTAAAGCTTGATTTTAGACGTGTTTTTTAGACCCAAAATTTCTGGTCTTAAATTATTGAGCCTTAAATGTGGCCTTAAGGCTTTGTGAATGCCCCTTTTAATGACATAAAATAATTTTTAAATAAATAATTTTAAAAAAGCAATAAAATACATAAAATAACATTTATGTATTATAAAGCATTATGTGCATTTAATTTAATCAAAATGTCACGTGTTCCATTCAAGGTACCACAATATTTTCAGAATGGTGGTTGTGCATTGAAGTGGTTAAATGAATCCTCCAATAACTACTGACCATCCTGACTAAGGTTATCATGGTTCCCTTAGTAAAAGCTAAATAAATGTTGGAATGGATTGATAGGATTGTTGTCTTGGTTTGGAAGGGATCTACAAAATCAAAAGTAATGCTAGTTCCAGTCAATCATGGTACGAAAAATTAAATTCATTAACTTGTGACCAACATAGTTTAGTTGAGGTGGTAAATGATATGCCTGAAATATTTCCAGATGCGCGGGAGTATATTATAATCAACAATCAAACTTTCTACTTTGGGATCAGCACTTTTTCTGTAAGTATAATAATTTTAATGTTATTTATAATTCATATAAAATATAAATTAATGATTCAATCTTTATAGTAATTTATGATTTTTTTATTTCAACCTCTTTTTTTAGTTTTTTTTTTCTATAAAAATGTACAACTTTGGTACTTATCTTATAATTCTTGATCTCTCCATATTCCAAAATATAAAACTGTCATTTTAAAAGGATTTCAGAGCACGTACATGGCCATGCATACATAATAATCATGTGGCTTCGAGTTTTTATTTTATTTCTACAAATTTATAACTGTACTGTAATTTCTACTTAAAAATGTTGAGATTTTAGATTTAAATGTAGTGTATTCAATTAAAAGTAAAAAAATTACTATAATATCAAAATCCAAAAAATTTAAAATTAAATTTCTTTCAATTCTTAATTAAAATTTTAATTTTACATATTATAAACAAGTTTTATTTTTTAACGTATCTATCTTCTATTTTACACGAAAAAATACATATAATATTATTATATATGAGATTCATGATTAATGTTCTCAGATAATCTGGAATGAAGCAAACCTGGACTGTGCTGCCCTTGGAATGCAGTTGTTGACCTTGGATACTCAGGAGAAAAATGACATGATTTATGAATGGCTAAACTTGAACCCTGGTAATTAATTCCGAAAATTGTCTTTTATTTATGAAAATCAAGTCGTAAGATAAATGTTTTCTGTTATCCGTTAATTCAATACAATTCAAATTCAATTCAATTAAATTTTTTTATTGGAAAAATGAATAGAGAGTGCAAAATATGTCACTCGTTTTTTTTTTTTTTGTTTTTTTTTCAGATTTTTTTGATTTTTTTAGAAGCCAGAAAGTATTGCTAAAATGTTTTGCTGACGTCGGGTTTGAACCCACGCCCCTTTAAAGGCATACAGGCCTCAAATTACAAATTAGTATAAAATCAACATTCGCATCATTTTTTTCCACGCGTGATGCATCCGTGCGAAGTCGCAGTTCAAAGTAAGAAATTTGGTCCTTGATGACGTCACGAAGTCCTTGATGACGTCACAACTCAATGCTAATCGGTGCTAGCTGTGAGTTGTGACGTCAGCCAAGACTTTCTTTACAGCGCGACTTCGCACAGACGCACCGCGCGCAGGTAAAAATAATACGAATGTTGATTATAAACTCGAGCAACACTTAATGTCTGTCTAATTTGTAATTTGAGGCCTGTATACCTTTAAGGTCTAATAATTTTTATTAATAGAAACTTCACTCTGAACTTTCAATATTTTTTTTTTGAAAATATCTTTAAAAAATCTGAAAAAAAAATTAAAGTATATAGCAACTTTGCACCCTCTATCCATTTCTGCAATAAATATTTTGAGGTCTAAACTTCCAGTTGCTTTCAATATGATACCAGATTTAACCATTTTCTTTCCCTTTCAGGCTACATCTTATACCGATTTTGGACATCTGGAGTCAAGCATACGGGTAGCAGCGAGTGGCATTGGCTCACATCCCAGGAGAACTTCACGTACAATAACTGGGGAACCGATGAACCTTCGAGGGGACCTGATGAAGAGTCTTGCATGTACTTTGGAGCTTTTTGGGGAGACTGGAGTGACGGTGCATGCAGCGGAACGGGCGGAACTCACGACTATATATGTGAAGAAGTACAGTGAAATTATATATGTTTAATAAACTTCAATTTAATTTTCTGATTATGAAATTAGTTTTTTTAATTTTTACAACCCTATTTCCCTATTTGTTATGTTTTTGAGTTAGAAAGAAATTTTACTAACCCTTACTAAGCGTTTTTTTTTTGTCACACGCTATACCAAGGGGAGGGGGAGAAAGGGTCGGAAAGACCCGCTATTTAAATCACATGATAAGGAAAAATAGTATTTTTTTCTCGTTATTTTTTGTATGGAAATTCCTTGTTGACTAAGGACTACAATTTTTTTCAGAATTTTTGGAGCAGTAAAAACACTTAATTTCTTGCTTTGCCCCCCCCCCCTTTCTTGATAGCATTATTTATAATTTCATGTATAATATACCAAAAAAATAGGACCATTTTTATCAGCAATTGACAAATAAGACATTTTATTGAGATTATATTTTTTTATAAATATTGATTTCAAGGGCTACGAACTTTAAAACCCAATCTAATCTTTTGCTTAGATAACTTCGCCTCTAAAAAAAAAAATGTAAAATGTACCTATATTATAATTAAGTATATACGTTACAATTAAGATAAATGACTTGTACGTAATAGTTCAGCTGATTTTCAGTATCAACAAAGAAGACAATTACTAAGTTACAGCAGTGTAATTGTCCTCCAGGAGTTGATTGTTATTTTAGAAGATCTTTATAGTTGTTATGTATTTTTATTACAAATTTTTTTAACGCCCTTGAAATCTGTAACGTCATAGATACAAATAAAAGCATTTTTATTCATTTTTTAACTTTAATTATCAATTATTATTAAAAATGACGATGTTTAATTATTACTTAATTTTTATTGAATAGATTAAATTAATTTTCAGGTACAAAAAACAAAATGCGATTTTGTTTTTACCTGCTGGTAATTTTCAGCGTAGTCCTCTACATTCAGGTGAGTTTATAATTTTATTTATGATGTGATAATTAAGAAATTGTAATTTATAATGCAATAATTAACAGCATTTGTTATAAATGTCTTGTAAGACATGTTTTGAATATAAACGTTTCCATTTTTATTTATTGTGAGCAATAGATTCATATTATAAACAATGATAAACTTAAAGTTAATTCATAGAAGCCTTTCTTACTGAAATAATTTATATTATAACCTTAGTGTATTACAAGATAACGAATCAAGTACTGCTACACTTGCTGGAACAGTCCAAATTTTTATTTTATCACAAAGGATTTTTTATTTTAATTATCTTCAGATATTTGATAAGATGCAGGTCTATCTTCGATCTGAATTTAGCTTTGTCTGTGGATTGATTAAATATGAATTATTTAATGGAACATTCTAATTTAAATTGATATGGTATTCTAATTGGTACTTGCTTCTACTTTGCAGGCAACAATTTTTATTCTCGCTATTTTCTTTGCTTATAAATACAGTTAATTAATATGCAATACGTACCGTATATATATATATTTATATATATATATATTTATATATATATATATATATATATATAATTTTATTTTTAATTATAATAAAATATTATACTCTATTACAGGGGAATGCAGTTCAGCCAAAGACAGATGAAGTTCAATCTACAGAAGATCAAAAAGGTAAATTTAATTAATTGCAATGCCTGAAATTGATGTAAATCAATTACTGAAGATTCAAGGGTTTCTGACCTCAAAAATTACAAATTCAACAGTCACTAATTAAGTGTTGTTAGATTTCATAATCAACATTGAATTATTAAAAACTGTCTATTTTACGTAAACTTTAGGCATTTTCATGTTCATAATATTACAAATATTGTAATTAAAATTATATTTTTCAACAGCTGTGGGGGAGATAATCACCATCAACAATGAAACTTTCTACTTCGGAGTTTGGGTTCTTGTAAGTAATGTTCGTACGTGACCTTAATTTTAGAGCGACAGCTGCACTAGTTGTGAAATTACATAAGTTACAAGGAAATTCACTGGTCTGAGACTTCGGATTTGAATATTGATTATCTTTTTAATCACAAGATATATAGCAAAATGTAGATGTTAAAAGGGTGCATTCAGGCTGTGACGTGACGTGAATAATGTAACTATAAAACCTCTGAATTTGAAGATATATTGCAGTATTAAAATTTTTTAAAAGTTTTAGGTTAAAATTTGAACTAAAATGTCAAAAAAGTGAAAAAAAAGTAATCTCGCACTTCTGGCTATACTTTTATTTAAATCTATATAAATTGTCAAGAACTAATTAAATGAGTGTCCAGAAAATTTTGATCTCTGTATCACATTTTTTCAGTTTAAATGGAACGAAGCTTATACCTGGTGTGATGACCTTGGACTGCAACTTTTGACCTTGGACACCTTTGAGAGAGAGAAGATGATCTTTGATTGGATCAAAATGAACCCTGGTAAGAATTTCAATAATGGAGTACCGACCTCAACAATTTCTACTGAAAAAATGGTTACAGGCTACAAATTTATGCTACTCTGATTTCATAGAATTTTAGAGCTTGATAACCATTTTTTTTTTTAATATTGAAATTACAGAGCGAGAGGCGTCAAGAGGCACCATTTTTTAACTAATAAAAATATAGAACTAAAAGAGGCGTGGGCTCAAGCCTGAACTTTGAATAACTATTAAGCAATACTTCCTGGTCTCTAATGCATGCATGTTAAATATTTGCATAACTATGACGTCACAGCGTTTTGCATTATGATTTTAATTATGCTGTTAGAAAGTTTAAAAAAAAAGCTGAACAAAATTGATAATGCATACCTCGAGGTATTTTTCCAAAATATGAAATAAAAAATACAAGACAATTTTTTAAGAATTAAAAAACATGTTTTTCCTATTCCAGACTATGATACCACATATTGGACAGCTGGTAAGAAGCCCTCCTCGACGAGCGAGTTTTATTGGGTAACTTCTAAGGAGAATTTCAC
This sequence comes from Siphlonurus alternatus, assembly GCA_949825025.1. Lineage (NCBI taxonomy): Eukaryota > Metazoa > Arthropoda > Insecta > Ephemeroptera > Siphlonuridae > Siphlonurus > Siphlonurus alternatus. Next base: position 8,183,035 of record OX463783.1, read on the forward strand.
GGACACGTACACCAACTGGGTACCTGGCGAGCCGTCCAGTCAGCCTTCTGAAGAGTCATGTGTGAACTTTGCAGTCACTTGGGGGGCGGGCTGGTACGACGATCTGTGTGACGATTATTTTAATCAGTATCAGTTTATTTGTGAAGTTAAAACTGAAAATTAACGCATAATAAAGCCGGGGAATACCATGGTATTCCCTGATAGAACTTATATCTTAGAATTAATAAGAGTTCGTGATTTTTTATATTAAAAAATACTTTAAGTGTAAAATAACACGAAACATCGATTGTATAGTATAGTTCCATTTGATTAACATGTAAACCTTAGCAGCCTCATAATAATTCTGCTTTTTTTAAAGACAGTTTTTAGCACCAAGAAGTTGCAGAAAAAAAATTCAAAACAATCGGACAAGCTGATTTTTTTAAAATTAATTTTTTAGTTTAGCTCTCCATGGGAAAGCCCTATACTGAAAACTTAAAACATTAATTTAAAAAAATCGGCTCTTCCGATTGTTTTGATTTTTTTTTTCTGTAACTTTTTGGTGCTAAGGACTGTCTCTAAACAATAAAATCAGAACTATTATGAGGTTGCTAAGGTTTACATATTTAATCAAATGGGACTACTACAATCGATGTTTCGTGTTATCTTACCCTTAATATCTTAATATAATATAATTAATATTGCCATGTTATCAATTTTTCAATTTTTTTTTTAATATAAATTTGATTTTTATGGATTATGCTACATAAATGAAGTTGACTGCGCTTAATTATGGCAGGGAACAGTTAATATGGTATTCTCTGATTATGGTATATAATTAAGGTCTAAATTAATGCACAGATTAGCATGTATTGTGTAAACAATATGATTCTTCTCTATACATTATTATACTTTTTACAATACATGTGTTTGTCATAGAATATATTAAATTATCAAGAAATATAAAAACTTAATAAGATACATATGTATGTATGAAAATAATAATCCCCCAGCATTGACCAATAGATAATTAATATATATTATATCATCAAATTTGATAAATTAGATAATAATATGTATAATAACTCTTGTAAATTATGGTTTCAATACATAAACAAAAACATTACAGAAAGAAATCACAGGGTAAGCCTGATTAACTTTCTACATATCTATAAACGCTTTATACTTTCAGTAATTTTTTGGTCCTTTCTTACTATCTAAATTTGTTTATTTTAACATAATGTTACTTAATTAAATCAGAAAGAGTTAGATGGTGAAGCACATAATATATACACAATGGGATTTTTGTAATGAAAATATTTTAATTTTCTTTTTCCTATAATGTAATTTTCTATTTGTTGTAACTATAATATCTTTTGTATGATTTCTTGTATTTTTGGCTATACCTAGCCAGTTATCTGTTTTGAATAAATATTATCAATAAATTAAATTGAATCGAGTTAGCCCAGATTTATAGTAATGTTTGATAATATTTCGCAGCATAGCATAACCAGAAAATAATAAGGAAAACATAATTATTTTCTGACAGAATTATAAGCTTATATATAGTTGGACATGTCTAATTTTTTAAATTTTTTATTGGACTCTGAATATGAGCAAATTGATTTATTTTCATTGGTAGTGATAACTATATAGTATGTAAATATTACATATTTAATATTTGTTGTTGACATTTTTAATAATATTAATTAATACATGGATAAAACACGTGATACATTTTTTGTAATGTTATATAAAGTCTATTTATATAGCTGTTATCATACAGGTACCTTATCACATTGTGTCGCAATTTTTTTATAGTATAATCTTTTGTCTAAGAATTCGATGTACAAGTCATTAGATAGGTACATTAATATTGAGATAGATGAACTGTATACTAGCATACTAACTGGGATTATATAAGAAGTAACAGTGAAGATATTCAAGCATTAGTTGTTCTTCAAGCGTTGATTGGTAAGTATCATATAATTATATTTATATAGAAATCTGTATTATCTTAATTAAGGAGGCTATTTTCTCATAATAGTTTCATTTCCGATTTCCGTTTATAAGGTTTCATGTTAAAAATTATATCAAAATTTGTCATATTTGAAATTACATCTAATGATGGTGTGTGTGAAAACTTTAGCATTCCAAAATAAGCTCACTCACAGCTTTTTTTAAAGTGGAAAAAATATGTTAAAGAGACTGCTTGAAAAAAATTCAACAAATTTGTAAACCTTAGTTAGTAGCAATATTATTTCCACTAAAAAATAAGCAAGAAAAAAATTGAAGTGTGTGGGAATTTAAATAGGGGGTCATTTCACCTTCTCCCCGGTAAAGTGTGGGACAAAATACACCTTGGTAATGCTAGGGTTAAGTCCTCTGCCTGTTTTCTTTTTAAATAAAGGGGAGTCAATGTAAGTTTTGAGATCCCAATTAATTATTTCCACGATTCAAATATTTGAGTGTTAATTTCTCTATACACTAATTTAACTTTAAATATCAATAAAAAATGCCATCACTTAATCAATAATTATTAAAAATTGAGATGACCGCATGCATAAAATAAGTACATAATTAAAAATTGATTTTCAATTATATTTCAATTTTTTATTGAATATATTATAAAGATTTTATTAATTTTCAGGAACGTAAATAAAAAAATGCGGTTGAGTTTATCCCTGCTGGTGATTTTCACTGTATTCCTCTACATTCAGGTGAGTTTAAGGACGCAAATAAAAGTTAATAAATACAAACTATTTATAATTAATATATAATAGTAATTTAAATATACAACCCCTTTTTATTCTTTATGAGTTAATAATTTTGCCTACTGATAAACTCTAATCAGAAAAAAAAAAAAAAAAAAAAAGTATCTGCAGAACATAACATACGGCAAAACATCGTCTAAATAAAAAAATTATTATATTCTATTCTACATACTTAATGTATAAATATGTAAATAATATTTCAATATATTTTTGTTTTTAAATAAATGTATTATGCATTTTTATAGTCATTATTTTTCCATTACAGGGGAATGCAGTGCAGCCGAAAAAGGAAGATAGTTCAAAATGGACACGCGGTAAATAAAAATTAATTATTTTAAACTAATTTGATTGGCAAAAGTATATTATTGACAGTTTTTAAAAAAGTGAACTTGATTCATTTGGGCACATCTGATTAAGTCATGGGTTCGATCCCAAGCATCGCCAACTTTTTATACGTGCATGGCACGTTGACACTCGTGCATCCTAAAGATGCAATGGTTGATGGCATCCTTAATTAACTACCGACCATCCTGAATGAATTTTTCAAGGTTCCCTCAATAAAAATTATGTGAATGTGATGTATTAATAGGCTATTGCAACCCTCTGCGGTTTGACCCAAAATAATGTCTTAAATAATGCTAGGTTGGGTCTTTACGAAAAGTTAGAAGATAAATTCAGTCAATGTGATATTGTTACAACAGGGTCTGTAGAAAACGAACAATTTTATTCTAAAAATATTGTAAGTTAAAAAATATTGATTATTATTTTTTTGCTCTATTTTTCATTCGTGTACACAGCTGTGAAGAACAACGTGGTTATCAAGAATCAATCCTTCGTTTTTGGAATGGGCGAATATGTAAGTAATAATATATATAATGATATATTTTATTTATCTTATTTTATTTTATTCATAAATTATCGAAAGATTTCTAATACCAATTAACTTTTTTAACCTTTCTTGTTATAGTAATTAATCTGTATTAAAGTATTTTAAACTTTGGTAAAATTACTTTTTACTAATCTCGACATTTTTTTCGATTAAAAATTTTAAATTATTGATTTTTTTAAAATATAAAAGTGTCATACCATAATATACATATTCATTTATTCGAAAAATTCCAACTATATTCATATATATATACATATATTTAAGAGGAATTAAATAAAGCATTATGCATGAATTAGACACGTTCAAGGGCAACATAATTATACACAATTAAAGCACAAACAATTTTTTCAGTGATAATAAATTTTTTATGCTTTTATTGCATATATATATATTATATGTTGAGTAATAACATTTATTAACGATATTTTTTTTAACCAATATTCTGAAATCTTTATATTTTTCTGTATTTTTTAATGATAATGGTGATTTATTATAGAACTGAATACATTTTTTATTTTAAGATTACAGTACAAATGTGTAATATACATCATATCTTGTTTCCCTGTAATAGAGTATTGTCCTCAAATTTTTTTATTGCAGAAATGGATAGAGGGTGCAAAGTTATGCTGCTCTCATTTTTTTTTTAGATTTTTTAGAGCCCGGGAACTATTTTTAAAAAATTATTGAAAGTCCTTTTTGTGACGTCACGAGACGCCGCTCCTTAAGAAAAAGATAGGACTTGCCGCCGCGTGACGTCACAAAAAGGACTTTCAATAATTTTTTAAAAATAGTTCCAGGTCTCAAAAAAATCTGAAAAAAATCAGGGTAGCATAACTTTACACGCTCTATCCATTTCTGCAATAAAAAAAATTGAGGACAATACTCCATTGTGTGTTGCAGCAATTACTTCTACTAATATTAACATAAAAATATACACTATTATTCATAACAAAAAGTTAAATCGTGATAAATAATAATTTATAAAATGGGAGTTTGTCATTAACTATTATGACGTTGATATACTTGAGTATTTAAAATTGGTTTCTATGGTCTAAAATATTAAGGTAGAGATAACACGCCCAATGTTAACAAAAATCCCATTCATGAAAATTATGAAAAAAATTTAAAATGTTCTCCTCTATATCCCCTATCAGTAGGTAAAATATAAAATATCAGGTATATACCGTATATATATATATATAAAAACGAGCTAGTTTTCGAGTTTTTAATTTTTAAAGTTGACTAATTTAATATGGAAGTTTTATGTTTAAGTAATGAACTTTAAAAATTAATAACTCAAAAACTAGCTCAAATTTGTATACCGGCCTGATATTTTAGCTACTGATAAGCTGATAAGGTATGTAAAGGAGAACATTCTAATTCTTTTTCATAATTTTCATGAATGGGATTTTTATTAACATTGGGCGTGTTATCTCTACCTTGTTAAAATTTATTTACGTCTACGTTGGTTCATAATGTTTTCAGTTACACTGGTACGATGCAAACAAAGCCTGTGTTGACCTTGGGCTGCAAATGTTGACCTTGGATACCCAGGAGAAGAATGACATGATCTTCGACTGGCTCAGCAGACAGCCTGGTAAGCATTACAATAATTATTATAACATAGTATAATTATTTATAGCACTTTGTTTATCTGCTGATCAAAATCAATTCATTAATAAATGCATTCAAAAATCTGTAAACCATCCTACCATCTAGCTCCTACTCCCCCATTTAGGGATCTTCTGATAATGAATCAAAAGCTTATTTTCCTATACAAAATTTCTTAAATACCAAATAAGCAATTTCAATTTTTTGTGCATAGCTTTGGATAGGACGATGGGAACACCGCAAAATCAGCTGACTTGAAGTCTCTATTAACTTGCTTATATTGTTGTATAATCGAAAGGCAATTAACAAATATTTTTGAATTGAAGTAATGTTCCACATTTTTTCTGTTCCAGATTATGAATACTTCTGGTACTGGACAGCTGGGAACAGGCCCCGGGGGGACACTGAGTGGCGCTGGTTCACACCACGGGGGAACATCACGTACACTTACACAAACTGGGGTCTCAATCAACCTTCTAGAATACTTGATGAAGAGGCCTGCACGAGTTTCAGGCTGTCGTATGGAGGCTGGGATGACGATTATTGCCTGGGAGGCATATACTTGCAGTATATTTGTGAGGAAATACCAAAATAAACTTTAGTAAAATTTCTGATCGAGATGCAAGTTGAATCATTTTAATTTCTGGGAATCCAAATTATATACAATAAAAAAAATAGATAGAATTGTTGAAAAATAATTTTTTATGTAATATATTTTCTTACGATCACTGATATGTGTATTGTTTTAATAAAAATATTTTATGAAACAGTTAATTTTCTTCTGTCTATATGTCTATAGTATGTAATTTTCCATTAAATTTAATTCTATATAGTAGCCAAGCTGTAAAGTAATTTATGATAATATAGTAATTTTCATAGCATAACAAATCCATTATTATATAACGACAGAACCAAAGAATAAGGATACCTTAATTAATTCTTTGAGAGAATTATTAGCTGTACTAATTCAACTAATTGTTATAGAATAGGCCAGGCCCACGTGATGTCACTGCAACACATATTGCATACTTTACAGGAGCCTGCCGCGACGTAGTGTTGTGTTGCATGTTGCATCAGCAGTGTGTAAGAGTATAAAATAAAATTAATTATAAATTATGTACGGCAATTATTACATTTACATCGTTTCCACATCATCTGCTAGTTTATAAAGAAAACACAAACTACAGTTTCGTGTCCTGAAATAATTATACACCTGGCAACAGAGTTAATTTTGCTAACTTTTTTCAACGCTGGTTTTAAGCTAACGGTATGACAACATCATGCAGTATAGGGGAAAAAAAGAGAGAGGAGGTAAAAAGCTGAGCGTAATCCTGTAAGTAGGCAACCAAATAATCTCGTGGCGCTGCCGTATTGTACATAATAATAATTTTGTTAATTTTTTTTGGACAATGAATAACAATTTAAAGAGCAAATATATATTTACATGCATATATATCGTTAGAGAAAAGATTATGTTATGGGATTCCCTGATATCGTGTAACGAATTAATCTATAATACAAAGTAACATTTTTCTAGAGTACGTTTTGTACTTTGTACGTACCATATACTAATTATCAAGTAATTAGGAAAGTATTAACTGACTTGAGATAATACTTTATCATATCACCTGATTTTTTATGATAAAAAGATAGGTAAGGTAGGCTGTAGCAGAGTAGTTTGTTCTTCAAGTGTTCATCTGTAAGTATTATAACTGCAATTAACGCAATATTAAAGACTAAAGTGAGTATAGTGGAGAATCATTATAATTTCTTCGTGATTTTTTTTGTACATTGTTTAACGCTGTAAAAATATATTATAATTTTATATTATAATTGTACAGAAATTGGTTTCCTACAAATATATACTTTTTCGGATATAAGTTAATATTATCAGATTATTTCAGTAACATATTAATTATGTAACTTAAATATCAAGCAAATTAATTTAAAAAAAATATAGAAACTAAATATTAGCAGGAAAAGAAATCTCTTTTAAAACTTTTTTTTTTTTATTTGATCATTTGGCAGTATACAGTAATTAATTAAAATCACAATACAAACATAGATCTTGTCATAATATATATTCTATAAATTATATAATCTAAATTAGACAAGCATTATTACATAACTTAATTGTCAGTTTTAATATTTCAAAAACCAGAATATTATATATAATATTCTGTATAATATAATACTTCCTTTTCGGCTAATTTTGCTTCTATTAAAGGAGGGGAACCGCTTTAACTTTTATATTTTTAATGTTTTATAAATAATGTCAAACTTACTTGTGCACCAAAAAAATAGTCACCACCCTCCGCCTTCCACCATTATAGCAAAGTTCCTCTACAAGTTGTCTTACTAGGGCTATATCCGTAGAACCCCTAACTGTTAGGCAACTTGCAGTACGTCACCAGTGCTTCCAACCAATAGAGTTGACAATCCCTTTTTATTTTGATCATAAAAATGCGTATCATGGACCAAATTTATGATGTTTTAACGAACAAACAAATATAATAAACAATCTTATTTGTTTTATACTAATAATTCATTTATGACGTGAAAGACCCCAAATATTTGTGTGCTCTCTCGTTGAAAGAATTTTTTTTTTGTTGGCAACACTACTTAGTAACTAAAAATCGATGCCAGCGCGCGTACGAGTGCCAAGAGAAGCAAAAAATGGGCGTTGCTCGTTGCTCAGTGGTAAATACAATAATATGCATAACAAGAAAAAATTGGATGACGTACGTGCTATATATTAAAAACTATAAACAAGAAAAACAGCTAATGGATAGGATAACACTGGAAGAAACATGAAGTCTAGAGATGTAAGTATTCCTCTGTGATTATTCTAATTTTGCACAAAAAGTGAAAAAACAACAACAAAAAATGAGCAAGAAAAACCTGTGTGTTGTCGTGGTGTTGGCTTTTATGTTTTAATTTCTTTTTTTCTCTCTTTTGATGCCTTATGCATACTACAGTATTCATTTTGGGATATTTTTATGATAAAATTATATTTTCAATGAAAAGTCGCATAAAAGCTATCGATCTGTGGCTTAAAACGTGCACTCTATGTCATGTACACAGTGTGCCAGCCCGGTACAGTAATGGAATTTAGCCCTGTTTTGGTCCAGGCCTGTTTTTGGGCTCCTTATAGCCAGAAAAAGTAAAAATATTAAATTTTAACCCATTAACCAAATCATCCTTTTCATGAAAATGGCATCTGCAATACCGTGATATTTTTTTTTACTGGTTCAAAAAAAATAAAAACGAATTAAAAGCAGGATTTTTAGCAAATAATTTGTTTTTATTTTTTCTTCACTGCATGGTAAAAAAAAATCACAGTTTTGCAGTTGTTATTTTCATAAAAAGGCTGATTTGATTAATGGATTACAATTTTATTTTTTTACTTTTTTTGGCTATAAGGAGTCCAAAAGCAGGCCTGGACCAAAACCGGAACATTTTTTTTTTCATGTCCCTCGATCTCAACAATTTTTTTTTTTTTTTTTCTTCTCAAAGAGAATAGTTGCTCTGCAATCTGCATGATATGGAACTGAAATTATGATAAACTCAATTACTATGCATACTGTATTATATTCCATTGAACATGTTAATATTTTTTCGAATTTTTAAGGGTAAGATAACGTCACCAATGTTAAAAAAAATCCCTCACACAAAAATTCTGAAAAAAACAAAATTAAAATCTTCTCCTCTACACCCCCCTATCAGTAGCTAAAATATCAGGTATACAAATACGATCTACTTTTTGAGTTATGAATTTTTAAAGTTGACTACTTTAACATGGAGAAATGAAACTTCCATGTTAAATTAATCAACTATAAAAATTCGTAACTCAAAAAGTAGATCGTATTTGTATATATACCTGATATTTTGGCTACTATAATATATAAGGGGTGTAGAGGAGAACATTTTAAATTTTTTTCAAAATTTTCGTGTGAGGGATTTTTTTTAACATTGGTGGCGTTATCTTACCCTTAAGAACCCTAAATATTGCAGATAAAAATTGTTAAAAGTGAAAAATGTCTTAAGGGGGTCCGTTACCGGGCTGCGTGGTGTACTATGTATTAAATATCATATGTACATATTATATCCTCTGCATGTATATATAATGCATGATATAATAATATGTAATATGCACTATGTATATAATGTATATATATATTATGTATACTGTATATGCATGCATATTATGTACTTATAATATGTGATATAATTACAGTATAAATAACATAAAGAGTATATATATACAGTATTACCGGTATACTGTATATTAATATGATGTCAATTTTTTTGTATATATAATGTTGCAATTGACATAAAAAAATACTATATCATATATATGAATAATAAATTTGCATAATATATATGATATGCATACTGTGTACGTCATTCTGATATATCATACACATCATGTGCAGCTAATTAAATAACAACTCTTGCAAGCTGTTTGGCTTTTATCCTTGTTTAATTAGAAATCTGTGTGCATTTATTATTATTGATGCCTATTTTGTATATGCAATGCATTCCAATCAGGAGCCATGTATTATACATATGTACATACGGTATATATATATATATATTATATATATCTATATATGCATAGTAATACACTGTGTGTACAGTACTGATAAAAAAGCATATTTAATCATACATATAATTAATCCATTTAAAATTTATTATTAATATCGTTCTCAAAAAAACTGATAAACTTAGTAAATCAAAGGTTGTTTTCTAAAAACACTCCATTTCCAGTTGTGGTCCAGAAGACTCAATGCCGAACCGGACGAGGGTTCTGATACCGGCGATGGGGCTTTAGCCGTTGATGCTGCGACTCATATCCATTGTCTTGGCCAACTTAGTCATGGGTAAGTGCAGACCAAGTTTTCCATTGTTATCATAGTTAGTCAGTTCATTCTGGCACGTAATCTAGCTCTATAATAGAGTAGTGAATTAAAATTTTTGGGTTGTCCTTCGAAACTCAAAATTACAAATCTGTACATTTTGTCAACTTCTGCAAATCCTGTGAAAATCTTGGAAATGCCTATTTTGCCCATGTTAAATCCCTTTATTTTTGGGGGGGGGGAAGGTAGCAGCCACCCAGCCACAGCTGGATCCGTGCCTGATGCCATATACATGGTTCATATAAATTTATTCATTTGTTTATTTTTATTTTTTTTTAAAGGTAAGATAACGCCACCAATGTTAAAAAAAATCCCTCTCACAAAAATTCTGAAAAAAATTTAAAATGTTCTCCTCTTCATCCCCTATCAGTAGCTAAAATATCAGGTATACAAATACGATCTAGTTTTTGAGTTATGAATTTTTAAAGTTGACTAATTTAATTTCTCCATGTTAAAGTAGTCAACTTTAAAAATTCATAACTCAAAAACTAGATCGTATTTGTATACCTGATATTTTAGCTAGTTACTGATAGGGGGTGTAGAGGAGAACATTTTAAATTATTTTTAGATTTTTCATGTGAGGGATTATTTTTAACATTGGTGGCGTTATCTTACCCTTAAACTCGATTTTTTATTTTTTTTTTATTTTTAATATAGCATTCCTTCTCTTATAGTCTCGATTTTAGGTGAAGTAATTTCTGACCAGTTTTTATTATTATACCCAGATTTTCATTCATGGACCTTTGAAAGACATGACGTCATGATGACTAGCAGATGGCACGCGTCTTTTTACCCCTCATATGCGGCTAAAATGAGGAACATTTTTACAGTAGACACGTATAATGTGTCAAGAATTTTTAGGGGGGTGATTTTCCCTCCCCCTAAAATCTCCCCCTCCCCCCACCTTCATTCTTCATTAAAAATATAATTTTACAGGTTTATCTGGTTCTAAAAGTAACAAAAGCATGTCCACAGGTGATGGTGTTTCTGCAACGCCACGGTTTGCACAGCCAACACGCTCCATAATAAGGCTCAGTTCCGAGGTCAGATCGAGTTCTTCCCACCCACGCCGATGAGCCAGCTGAACAGCGCTCGCAAGCCCATGGAAAAGTTGAGGAACAGACAGCTGGTGGATATGTTCCAAAAGAGATTTGCCTGCCAACATGCCGGCATGCTTAGAGAAGACAAAAACTTCCATGTTAAATTAGTCAACTTTAAAAATTCATAACTCAAAAACTAGCTCGAGTTTGTATACCTGATACTTTAGCCACTGATAGGGGATGCAGAGGACATTTTAAATTTTTCTCATAATTTTCAGGTTTTTTTTAACATGATTTATTAATGTATGTTACCTTACCCTTAAAGACCATTTTCACTGCAGGTCGTTATCAGTGAAATGAGATAAGAAACTATATAACCTTTACTTGCAATGACTTTTAAAACCCGTTTGATCTCATTTTTGGTTTTCTTCAGGACAGATGCGTAAAACTAGTTTGCTAAAATATATTATCGAGAAGGAACCAAAGTCGATGTAAAGATTGTAAAGTATCTTTGTGGTTTGTTCATTTCAATTTGAACAAAACTAGGTTTGTGCATCTGATATGAGAAGATGAGGGTGTAAGAGGTACAACTATAGACTATAGAGGCTTCAAGCGATGCGCTCAAGCTGCGCAACTGTTTGTCGCTAAGGTCCATCTTGCACTTGAAAATGAAGCAAAGTGTTTTTTTAACTTTTCTCGGTTATAAATGAAGTAAAAAAATCTAAATCTTGAAATATCTACTTTATTTTTCAGTTCGGACCAAAGTTCCGTAAAGGAATTTTCCCTGAAAACTCTTATTCTTAATAGTGAAAACCGAATTCACTTTATTATTTTTTTTACACAGGTTTGGTATAGCGGGTTGGAACACCGAAAAATCAGCTGACTTGAAGCCTTTATTGCTTTTTTGCAGCAACAAAAAATATAAAAAGTTATTTTTTTTTTTTTTCAAAAAATATATCATATATATTTTTATCTTATTATAACTTGTTAAAATATGTGAATATATTGTGAATCAAGAATAGATCTTACATAAATATGCTTTTATTGGAAAAGTTCTATATTATCTTATTATATATATATGTTATCATGTGGAGAAATAAAATTATGAACAATTGATGCACTTATTTGGAGCCATTTTTTCATCCTTTGTTTCCTAGCTGGTGCTAATTGTTGAATGTGAATATGAATTGAATATATAATAATACAAAAAATAAACTTTATTTATCATTAAACTGCGGAAGTATATATGTGCATGCAATGTGCATTGTTTGCCAATTGCAGGGAAATGTGTTTGATTTTGTCCTTCAGTTTTTTTTTATTTATATATATATATATATATATATATATATATATATATATATATATATATATATATATATATTTTTAATTGTGAAATGTCAAATTTAAATAAATGAAAAAAACACTTAATTAATATTATTTGTTTGATTATTTCATTTAATATATGTTTCTTTGTTTGTTTTTTTTTTCAGCAGATACAGCACCAAAAAAACATAAAAAAAAAATCAAAATAATTGGACGATCCAATTTTTTTAAATTAATTTTTTTGTTTAGAGGTCTCCGCATGGGAAAAAGCCCTATACTGAAAAATTAAAAAATTCATTTAAAAAGAGAGTGTGACCAAAATGATAGAGCAACTGGGATGGGAGGATTTAGAGGAAAGGAGGAAGCAAAGTAGACTGATAACAATGTATAAAATAACTAGGAACCAAAAGGGCTGGGAGGAGCTTAGAAAGGGCGTTATAAGGTTAGGAGGGACCATGATTGGAAGTTGGAGATAAGATAAGATGATTAGCAGTGTGTACACACATTACATGCATACACCCCTGCTTGCGGCTATTGTGGGTATTCCACCACGGTGGCTCGCTTGCTTGCGGCTGACTCTCTCAGCCCCTCCCTGAACTCACCAACACTCCGAGCATCCACAAGCCCAGAGTCCAACAAATTCATAGGGGAAGCAAAAATGATGTGGGCAAGTATTCTTTTTTGAGAAGAACGGTGAGGGAGTGGAATGTGATGGACTCATCTGGGCTTGTGGATGCTCGGAGTGTTTTGGTGAGTTCAGGGAGGGACTGAGAGAGTCAGCTGCAAGCAAGCGAGCCACCGTGGTGGAATACCCACAATAGCCGCAAGCAGGCCGGGTTATATGCATGTAATGTGTGTACACACTGCTATCTATCTAAAAAATTGGATCGTCCGATTGTTTTGAAATTTTTTTCACATTTTTTTTTGGCGTGCTATAAGGTCTTTCAAAAAAATTCAGAATTATTTATGAGGATGCTAAGGTTTACATGTAAATCAAATGGGACTACAACAATCGATTGTTCTTACCCTTAAGAAAGTGTTTTATTATTTGCTGAGCAATTTTTATAATTGAAAATATGCAAAATTGCAAAAATAAATAAAAACATCAGCTGCTACGTACTGTGGGTGACATCATATGATCTGTGACGTCATTGAGAGTTTCGAACGGGTTCCGTACGCGGCGCTGTATGGACTTCTGTATAATTTCTTTGTCACATGGACTAAATGGACTTCTGCAGCAATTGGACTTCAAAGGCTGAAATTCTCTTCAACACAGGCCTTATGACAGTAAGACAACTTGTAGAGGAACTTTGCCATTATAGTTCAGCAGTTGACATTCAAAAAGTGCGCCAAAGAAAAGTGGGGTGTATGACGTGTATGATGTCAAGCGCCATGATAGGTCAAGCGCAATCAATCATTGCTCTTGACGTCATAAGCCCCAATTTTCTTTGGCGCTCTATTTGAATTTCATCTGCTGAACTATGGTGGAAGGCGGAGGGTGGTGTGGTGACTATTTTTTTGGTGCACAAGTAAGTTTGACATTATTTATAAAACGTTAAAAATATAAAAAATGAAGCGGTTCCCCTCCTTTAATATATAATTTACAGGAGTATAGGTTTTATCGTATTTATATTTTTTATTTTTTTCCAATTCGGTGAAAATTATTACAATTATCATAAATAATATCATTATAAAATTATTATTACTGTGATTCATCAACGTTTTTACAAATAAGTTTCCGAATATATGAACCAACTTAAGTAAAATTTATTGCATGGACTAACTTATATAATTTTTCAGGACAAAAATGCGGTTATGTTTATTCCTGCTGGTGATTTTCAGTGTAGTCCTCTACATTCAGGTATGTGGAAGGGATTATTATTGAGAGCAGAATTTCATATATTATAAATATAAAATGCACTAAAAAATATTTGTATTATTGAAATTGCATTGAAAATATGTATAATATACATAATATTGTTCAATAAAACTCCCATTAATTGAAATGAATCTAATTTGTTAAATAAACTAATCGAAATATTTTTGAAAACTATAATTATATAATTTTTTACAAAAACATTATTAAAGATACTAAAAGATAATGAATTTTCATAATAGTTATAAATTTTCAGGGGAATACAGTGGATCTAAAAAAGGAGTATCATTCAAAACGGACGCTTGGTAAATAACAAATTATAAATAACACATCTGACTTTATTTAAAATATTACAATTAAATTAACATAATTATATTACATAAAATATGTTAACAATATTTTAAATCAATCTAAAACACACATTATAATTAAGGATTCTCAAAATTCTGCAAATGGAAAAACAATTTAATAATAGTTGTTTATTGACTACCAGGTACAAAATAAAACTTAGCGTGAAAAATCAATGGTTGACATGAAAAAGAATATCCCATTCACTAAAGTGTCCAGACACATTTCTTATATTTGTTTTATTTTTCACTTTATTGCATTTTTCCCCAGCTGTCAAGGAGAACGTGATTATAAACAATGAAACTTTCTTCTTTGGAATCGATCAAGTAAGTAACAATTATAAATATTATATACGTTAAGTTTTGAAACTTATAAGGGTGCAATTCCACCTAAGACCACGGGGTTGACAACGCCATCTCTTGATAAATTGGTTTTTAATTTCTTACGAACAGAGTTTTCATAGTATCGACTTAAAACTTAATTAAGGCAATATGGACATTAACATGCTTTTGATACGCAAAAAAATTTCACTGCCGTAGATGAAACCAATTTTAAAATTCATTGCCAAAACTAGTTTGGTTCCCGCGCGCTAATGCTGGAAGACGGTTATAGTGTTATAGTTGTATCATGGGGAGACGGGCAGGAATCAAAGCAGTTTTGACAATTAATTTTAAAATTGGTTTCATCTACGACAATGAAATTTTTTCTGCGTATGAAAATTGATAATGTCCATACCTTGATTAAGTTTCAAGTCGATACTCCAAACTCTAAAAGTGCTGTCAACCCCGTGGCCTTAGGTATGGCATTACCCTTCTTAATTAGAGGATTTTAGAGGTACCATTTTGAATTTAATTACTTGTATTACTTAATTATAATAATAAGATAATGAATAATGATAATATACATAATAATATATGCATGCGTCAGCATGCAGTGAATTTGAAAATTTCGATGAAGATTATTGTCACAAAATTTGCTCCAAAAATATATTTAATAAAAAAGACACTTGACTTCAACGATATACTACTATACAGTTCAACAAATGTCAGATTACCACTTGAAGTGGAAGTATTTCGGCTAAAAATCTAAGAAAAATCTTAGACTTTGCAGGAATATTTATAACATGGATTTCAACATATTTGTAAAATCTTTTAGTTTTTTCATGATCAAAGCTAGTTTACTCAAAATCCATCCACTTCCGACTACTTCAAGTGCCCACCTTAACCTAAATACAGTCAAATTTATGTGACATTCCCACCGGAAGTAGCCGTAAGTTAGAGTTTTTAGTTTGTCTTGATCATCTCTGAGTCCTGAAAATTTGCAGACATATGTTATATTAAGAAACTGTAGCCAAAATTTCAAAATGAATAGAAATAAGCCAAAAATTTCTCAATTCCGGCTACTTCCGGCGGAAATATTACATAAATTTGACTGTACAAACAGTTATTAATGTTCTCAGGTGGACTGGTACGATGCAAACAGACGATGTAATGCCCTTGGAATGCAACTGTTGACCTTGAACACTCAGGAGCGAACTGAAATGATCTATGACTGGATCCGCTTGAACCCTGGTAATTATTAAGCATAATTTTTTTAAATGGACAACTGAGATAACGTCATTAATTTTCTATCCATAAGACAAGGTATTTTCTGATAATATTAACACTATATATTATTATGCTCGCGGGTTTGATTTGTATTTCATAATATTGACCAGAGATTTGTTTGCAGATTTTACAGCTATTTTTAAACAATGGAGTACCGACCTCATTTTTTTATTGCAGAAATGAATAGAGGGTGCAAAGTTATGCTTATACCCTGATTTTTTCAGATTTTTTACAGCCCTGGAAGTATTTTTAATTTTTTTTTTAAAGTCCTTTTTGTGACGTCACGCGGTGGCAAGTCCCATTCTTTTCTTAAGGAAAGGCTCCTCGTGACGTCACAAAAAGGATTTTCAATAATTCTTTAAAAATAATTCCAGGGTTGTAAATAATTTAAAAAAAATCAGGGTAGCGTAACTTTGCACCCTTTATCCATTTCTGCAATAAAAAAAATGAGGTCGATACTCTGTTCGCTTTCTCCTATTATTTACGACAAATTATGATTAACTATATCATCAATATGATATAATAGTGTCAATCAATAAGAGAAAAAAAAAAAAGATTGCGTTACAATAAATAATTATAATAAAAATTTTACTATAATATTTTATAGTTTGTATTTTTTCTCATATTTATATAACAGGCTCTATCTCCAGTCTGACAACATGTTAAATGTTGCTAACAATAACCCATACTATTATCGTCTAGGTGTGTTTTGCGCTTTCATCCACATCTAAAATATAATATATATTATGGAAAAATTTTATTGCAGAAATGGATAGAGGGTGCCAAATTATGCTACTCTGATTTTTTTCCCAGATGTTTTTTTATTCCTGGAATTATTTTTAAATATAATTATTGAAAGTTCTGCAAGTTAAGTTGGCATCCCTGAATTTTTAATAAAAAAATTTTATGTAGGTTATCCATCGTAGTTAATAGCCACCTTTTGTGTTCCAGATTACGACAGTTGGATGTGGACATCTGGAGTCAAGCCCTCGTGGACCGAAGAGTGGCATTGGATCACATACCGGGAGGACTTCTCGTACACCGACTGGTGGGTGGGTCAGCCTTCTGGACAGCCTGATTCTGAAGCCTGCATGAACTTTGCAGCCTCGACTGGCTGGGATGATGACCCATGCATAGAACTTTATACATGGAATTATATGTGTGAAGAAGTACCACAGTAAATTATAATGTTTACTAAACTACAATAAAGTTTCTTCCTTGAGAAATGAATATGTGTTTTAATTTTTACAAAAAACTTTGATCTAAATCTTGGGAATAATAGAATTGTAAAGGTGTCTCTTTTTCTGTGTAGAATATTTATATCATAGGTAGTATGGACAGATTTTTTTTTAATCAAATAGGAAAATTTAAATAAAAATATTATAATTTTTTTATATTTTCTAAATTTTCCATTAACTTTTAGGGAGGTACTTTGATGTTTGTCTAGTACTGCATTATGAAGGTCATGACATTTGGCATCAATCATCAATTAACGACCTTATTGACTAAAATTTTCATGGTTCCCTCAGTCAAATGTAGGCAAATTTTAGAATATATTTTTGCGCCATGGCTGCCCTGGTCAGTGCTTTGTATGCAGAAATAAGAAATGGAGCTAGACTATATATTAAGTTAAACATGCACTCCCAAATTTTCTGCTCTTCCTGAGTTTATTTATTGAAGATAAGCTTAAAAGCTATACAATACATCCACGTACGTAGCAGTTTAAAATTGTCTGCCCTTGGTGCTTCTTTTGAAGACACACTCTCTACAGTGCACAAAGTTACAAGACAAAAAAAAATCTCGATCCCCTTGTACTAAAATAGGATTTTTTTTATTATATTAGGGCTGCATTTTTTTTCTTTTTAATTGACAAAATTTTATTAAAATTTTAAGAACTTAAGTTAAAGTGCTATTTTGTATAAAATTACTAAAAAAGTAGCAATTTTTTTAATATTTCATAAAATATTTTTGTATTCTAACAAGAATATAATATAGTATCCGTTTGAATTTTTTCTACGTGTTATCTCAATCTGAAGTCTCTTATCTTCAACTAAAGTATACTACGTTTACATCAATTACATGCAAACTAAAAATGACATGTAAAAATCGAGATGACTTGCTGCACGTTATCATCCTAGATGACTTTATATATTAAAATGACGAGTAAGATTGAAGAGCAATATTTGTTCACGAAGCTTTGACTGGTAAACATCACATGTGTAATTACATTTATAAGATAGCATACTGCATAATTAATATAATTATATATTTTAAATATTTCCTTTTATAGTAAAAGTGTTAAAATTTAAGATCACTAAAATTTCAAATTTTGACAGATTTTGCAAAATTATAATGATAAGGGAAATAAATTGTTTAAATTTTAGAACATGTAGCAACTTTTTCTTAGATTTGATTTTTTTTTTAATATCAGAGTTGAATTATTGTCAAACAATGCTGAAAAACATTACATGATTTTTTATTCTATTCTTCATACTAAAAGTAATCATTTTTTCAGGTGCATGAAGAAAAATGCGGTTGTGTTTAGCCTTGTTGGTGCTTCTTAGCGTATTCCTCTACATTCAGGTGAGCTGACCATGTTGTTATTACGCTCCTCGCCTCTGTAAAGTTCCCTTCTGCAGCCTTGATAATCACTATTAGTCGTGTGTTATTCTTTTACGGGGCATGGAGATTAACAATTGCAGGTTGCAAGTTGCAAGAGGGAACTTTTCAGAGGTGATGAGTGTACAGTATATTAAGTACTGTAACAGTTTTTATATTAAGTCATAATTGCATTATTTAAAATACAAATTTAATTTCCTTACTAAAATTAATTAAACTAAACTGATTTTGCAGGCAGTAAATAATATTATTAATATAATATTTAATTTGGAAGTGAAAATTTTTCTAAGTACGTACAAATTTCACGTACAAAATACTTACAAGATATTAAGTAGTATTAATATTTTCTTCACTGTTCGATGCAGGGGAATGTATTAGTGCCGCCGAAAAAGGCATATCCACCTACAAGGACAAAGGGTACGTATTTGCAAAAATAATAATGCTTAACATTTTACTTGAATAAATTAACGATTTATCCCATTACTGTAGGGGTAAAAATAATATTTTTGTATAAAGGAGGAATCGAACGAAATAACTGTAAAACAAGTAAACAATTGTACTGCCTATATGATGCAATAAAATCCAAGAGGACCGATTTTTTTACAACAGTTTCCGAGCTTCCTCCATGTTAAACTCTTGCTTCAATTTTCACAAAACTGGTAGCACTGGTAAACTTTGCATGTCACCTTTTGATGGTGATTTAAAAGTCCCCTGTAAGTCTAATTAAAATCAAGGGGGTCAGTTCTGAGTCCCAATCAACAAATCAACCAAGATTCATCCTTATTAATCCTTAAATATATTATTAGTTTTAAATTGATATTTCAAAATATTGTTTATATTTATTTAATTAATTAGTTATATATGATTGCTACATTATCAGGTAATGGACAATTTGCATGAATTTCTTTGTTGAATTATATAATTAAATATAATAATATATGGATATATCGAGGGTTCAAGAGAAATTGTCCTTATATTTTTTAAATCATGCTGAATTACTGTGACGTCATAGTCATGTATCGATTTTTCATAAATCATGCTTATATGCTATGTTAAATATTTTCATTGCTATGACGTCACAATATTTTCCATCACGATTGTTATAAATTTTGAAAAAAAACTCTTTAATTATTTTTTATGAAACATAACTCAAGGCACTATTAAAATATTGAATAAAATTTTATCAAACATGTTGTTATTTATAGTAAAAAATGTATTTTTTTAATTCTAACTTATTTCACAGATCTCAAGATGATTAACATGGTTATAGGCAACCAAACTTTCTACCTTTCTATGGGTGAAACTGTAAGTAACAATTTAGAAATTAAAAAAAATAATATGATATGAAATTAATTAATAAACGTAAATGAACACATTATATACATTACAAAAAAAAAACACGCACAAAAAACTAATATATAAGTACCTTAATGGAAAGTACGTAGAATCTGTCGCTCTTTTTATATTTTATTAAGTGATGTAATTATTTCGCAAATTAAAAAATTACTTGTATATAGAGTAATTGTTAATTGGTATTTAAATATTTATTTTCTCTCTATTTGATGAAAACCTTACACAAATCATTCAAGGTCATGCCAAACGTTTGTCATGACGTCATAGGTACTGCATTTTTAGGCTTTGGAAAAATCTTTTATAAGATTACACCCTCCTTTCATTTTAATTTAATCACAGATGGTTCTATATATTATGATTTCAGGCAAACTGGTATGCAGCAAAAAACCGCTGTGCTGACTTAGGGCTGCAGTTGTTGGTTTTGGACTCACAATGGAAAAATGACATGATCTTTGATTGGATGAACGCTAACCCTGGTAATTATTTTAGATTTTATTTCTAATTTGTTTGTCTTTCAAATGAAGTGCAGTCCAGAGTTGAAATAATTTTTATTTTTAATTCACTTTAACTTAATTTTTGTATTTTTTTCTTCCTATACGGGTCTTTCACCATACGTCACAAAACAATAATATGACGTCATAATTGTGTAGGCAAAACATTGTCAGCGGCATAGCAAATACGTGTTAAAGTTGGTCTCGAAATTAATTTCTCCTGACGATTCGCATCATTTTTCGTAGAATTTTCTTTCATAAATGGTAACAAGAAGAACCAATGCTATAGTGAAAAAAAATATTTGGCGACCAAAACTGTTATGAGAAAAGAGGTATTGTAAGTTACGTTAACACGCACAGCATAGGATTTTAGAGTTTTCTGCCTACATCCCGAAGCTCTTCAGGTGGCTTCGGGCATCTCCGTGCTACCCAAGATGTAAACATGAAATTCCCGTATTTTGCACCATTTTCGTGGAAAAAAGACAAAATTATGACTTCTAATTTGAATTTAAATTTTATTTTTAATTTCTCTACTATATTATTGAGGATAAAATGTTATTTACTATAATACTTTTTTTCTTTTTCATTCTAACTTTAAACGAAAAAGAAATAAAATGTATATATGTTTGTGGTAAAAATACGTATTAAGATTAAGACGTGTAAAGGTTGAGTTGAAGACGTAATTTTTCAGTTAGGGGTATTTGCTAAATATTTTTCGGTTGCAGATTTAAAATTTTCCGCACTTTTTTATTACAGTGTACAGCTACTGGTGGTGGACAGCTGGAGTAAGGCCCTCATGGAGCAGCGAGTGGCATTGGTTCGACTCCAGAGAGGCCTTCGTGTACACTAACTGGGGGTTGGGTCAACCCCCAAGTAACATTTCTGAAGAAGGCTGCATGAATTTCTTGGCATCCAGGGGTTGGTTTGTAAATCCTTGCTTGAGCAGTGGTGTTCCATGGGTTAGCTACGACTATCAATTTATATGTGAAGATATACCTGCGTAATTTCTAATAAAAATTACCCGAGTTGAAATAAATTTCATATTTTATTCGCTCTCCTCGTCTAATTACCTCCTATTTTGCACCATATTAGAGGAAAAAAATACTAGATTAAGTTTTCGTTCTTCTTATTGAGCTTAGAATGTTAGAAATATTGCCTTTTTAAAATGAGGAAGATATAAGATGAGTTTTTACGGACGGTAATAAATTAGGTTTAGACGTGTAAAGGATGCGTTGGAGACTTAAATTTTCAACTAAGGTACCTACTGACGTTCGATTGAGTATTGAGTTCATGTTATTTTTATCTTTTTTTTTATCAAACCCTAACTTGTACTTACCATAATTACTCACTAAATTTAAAACTCCGAAACTTCCGAAAACCTAACTTTAACGTTTCACGGGCTCTTCCGGAATGGGGGCGGCCACGGCCTTGTGTAATCTATCCCGGCATTTGCCTGTGACTGAGGAAAACGTGGAAACTTCAGTCAGAATGGACGCTACAGCTTTTGTCAATGAACCGGAAGTGCAATGGTTTAAAGTCAGGGTAAACACTTAGTGAAAAACGTAACGAACGTAACGTACCCCTGGGTGCATGGGAAACGTGGTTTTTGTTGAAAATAGTCACCCATTAAACTATAACTTTATAGATAATGATTTAAATTTATAACACCTGAAATTATAATTACGTAGAAAAAGTTTGAAACATATTAGTATTGTGATTAGTAAACAAAAATATTATAGAAATAATGAAAAAGAAAACAAGACTATTTTTAATATTTGTAATTGTAAAGCAATACAAAATAGCAATTTAAGTTTTTATAATTAATAATGAGTATATAAAGCTCGTGGATTTTAAACGGAGTCAAAATTAATAGAAATTGCAGGATTTGTGATAGACAACTTTTTACTTCTATGCTTTACCAGCAAGAAGGTTTATTTTTTGTAAATTTGAGGTGTGACGCAGTAGGCTTAATGATAATATAATATTTGTTTACTGAGAATTGGTGCAGAAATAAAAACAGTACACAAAGCCCAAAGGGTGACGTGAAAAAGAATCAAAATTGTCAGTCACGCTTGACCGGGTTTCGACAGATCACCGAAGTCAAGCAACGTGGTTAGTATATCTAATCTCAAAGTACGTTTAATAGCAACTGCTTACAATCTAAAATGACATGTAAAAATTAAGATGACTCGCTGCACGTTATCAATTGATGACTTTTATTATCAATTTAAATAAAGGAAACAAGTGCTACATCATTATTTATTGTCGAAGCGTTGATTGGTAAGCATTACACGTAACTTACTAACATTGCAAAAATGAATAATTAATAAAGTTTATTATAGTCGTCTCCATTAACTTTGGTTTGACGTCACGAACATTTTCCTTTGTCCTCCAATACAATTCTAATGGGAGGGTCACGTGACGTCATACCAAAGATAAATGGGGACGACTTTAAAATACATAAATTTCTAGAATTATTCACAAATTTAGCTCCAGTCTGTCCTATGATATTTATCATGGATTAAATGAAGTACTAATTGTGATACTAAAAAAATTTGGGATAATTCGTAACAATTTTAATTAAATATTGCTTAGCACCGATTTACCCCATGCACATTTTTTTTAGTGTTTTTTGGTTTAGAACTTGCTTTAATAAAACAAATTACAGTTCACGGCAGTTCAAATATTGATTGTTTTTTAAACTTAACATATACATAAAAAAATGATTTTCGATGTTTAAAATATTTCATTACATTTCGTAATAAAAATATTAAGGATGACGATTAAATTTTAATCTATTTAATCAAACAATGTTGATTGTTGACCATTTTTTTTTTTTAATATTCTTTGAACCATTCAATATTTTTTACCAGGTTTAACGAATACAAAAATGCGGTTGTACTTATCGCTGTTGGTATTTTTTAGCGCAATTCTCCACATTCAGGTGAGTTGATAATTAACTACACGCATAATCAAAAATATGATTTTTCCTATATTATTTATGGGTTAAATTAAATGAAAATTGGAAGTATAATAATTTTCAAATGTATACAAATTTCATTAAGTATAATGTACAGTCATCGCATTGAAAATTTACCTTTACAGCCTACCAGCCTTTGTTAATCAGATAATCACCATGCCCTCTGTGTTATTATTACGGTTCATGGTAATTAACAAGGCTGCAAAGGTAAATTTTCAAAGGCAACAACTGTACATATTGAGGAAGAAAGGACCAATAGATCCAGAAATTTTGTCTGTTTTATTCAAGGATATAGAATTGTATTGGGAGAATCACAAAAAAACAACACATTTATAAAATCACTTGAATGAAGTTTTTTAATACTTGTCTGAAAGCACATGTTATAACTAATTTATGGTGTTGTCAATTATTCTATAAAATTAGAGCATTGATTTTATAATGTTAATCACTAGATACAACAACCAAAGTTAGAGCACGTTGTATTTGGGGGGGGGGGGGGGTCTTCATCAAACATTGGTCTCAGTTATTATTCCATATTATTTTTTCAGTGTTATAACTGTTATAATGGACGCGATTCACGAATGATTTTTCCAAGAATATATTCAGGTGTCTCATTACTGTGACATTAAAACATTGCTAGTGAGAAAGCTGGATTATTTCTTCCTTCGTAAATCACATTTATTAAATTATTTATTTAATTTTATGTATATAGGGGAATGCAGTGCAGCCGAAAAAGGCACATCGTCCTACAAGGGCAAAAGGTACATAGAGTATTTGCAGAAATAACTTAATTGCAAATACTAAAATTTTTGCTTAATTATAATTTAATTAATTATCGATTAATGATTTATTTCATTAATGTCGGTGTTATCTTTTTTATAAGAAGGAATCGTACGAAAAATAAACTTATAAATATTAGAGAATATTTTAAAATTTTACTGCCTATAATATACACTATATGGTTCATTGAAATTCGAGGGACGGGGGTTAAAACAGTTTACGATTTTCTTCATTTTAAAACTTGTACCTCAATTTTTACAAAACTTTATGGTCAAACTTTGCTTTACTTTTTGGTGGTGCTTTTAGGTCCCCTAACAGTCTTACTAAAATTAAGGGTGCAAATTCAGATGTCCCATAACAAATTGCATTAAATTCTTTGTTCGTAAATATTATGGAGAAAGAGCTCCAGTTATGAATTTTCCATTTTGTATATGTCACAATCTTATCGAACTCTTTTTAAACTCGTACTTCACAATGCTATGACGTCACATTCACGTAAGATTTTTTTCCCATAGATTATGCTTGTATGTTAAATATTTGCATGACTATGACGTCACAGCATTTTACAGCATGATTGTTAGAGGGTTCGAAAAACTCCTTATTTTTTTATGAGATATAACTCGAGATGATCTATTTAAATATTTAATGAAATATTCTGCCATTCATATTGTCCATTTCAGGTAAAAATTAAATGTTTTAATAAAAACTTATTTCACAGCTGTCAAGGGGAACGTGATAATAAACGGCCAAACTTTCTTCTTTGGAGTCAATGACCCTGTAAGTAACAATTTAAAAATTGAAAAAAAAAATATATGAATGAAATTAATTAAATGAACACATTCTACATTACAAAAAAAAATAAAAACTAAGCACCCCCATTTAGTTGAAAAATTACCTCTTCAAATCGATCATTCTTAAAAAGTCTAAAAAAAATCTTATAACGTCTTTTTACCTCTAAAACACGCCTTATTTCTTTCTCTCACTCAAAGTGAGGATGAAATGGAGACAATTTTTCTAACATTTTATACTTAATAAGAGGAAAGAAGACGTAATCTTGTGTAGTTTTGTCTTTTTTCTCGTGTCCTATATGGAAAGTAGAATATGTCAGCTCTTTTAACATTAATTTTTTTAAAACGTGTTTTATATAACGTCATTAATTAAATTTAAGACACTGTTTTTAGGCTTCGGAAAAAAATTATCATATTAAGGTTATACCGTCCATTTAATGTTTATAATCTAAAAGTAACATATGGTTCATAATAAATATGATTTCAGTATATAGTTAAATATTAATTTTATTATCTCATTCATGGACAATGTTTATTTTTTAATATACATGTCAAAGTATGAAAAAGTTTGCTATGCAGTCCATTCACATTTATTAAAGTAACACATTCATCCATATGATTTCAGGTGAACTGGTATGACGCAAAAAACCGATGTGCTGACTTAAAGATGCAGTTGTTGACTTTAGACACGAAAGAGAAAAATGACATGATTGTTGACTTTATCAACTTGAACCCTGGTAATTATTTTAGATTTTTTTATGATTTGTTTATTCATAAATTAAATAAATTACTTAAAATATATACAGTAAACCTTATTAAGAATTTGATAAAATAGTGATCGTGAAATACCAGTTTTATTTTATAATGACAAATTTAATGGTATATTGACCTCAAAATTTGTTATTGCAGAAACGAATAGCGAATGCAAAATACTCTGAATTTTTTGTGTTTTCAGAGACCGGGAATTTTTTAAAATATTATTAAAAGTACACAGAGAGAGAGAGAGAGAGAGAGAGAGAGAGAGAGAGAGAGAGAGAGAGAGAGAGAGAGAGAGAGAGAGAGAGAGAGAGAGAGAGAGAGAGAGAGAAGAGAGAAGAGAGATCTTTCTAATAAAAAATGTATTGCCGAAAACGAAGCATGCTGGTTTTTGAAGTAACATAATTTTGCGCATTTTATTCATTTATACAATAAAAATTTTTGATATCAATACTCCATTATTTGCATTGCTAATTAGACTGCAGTATAATATTTTTATCCCTCTTTAAAATACATTGCGGTGCATGCTATAAAAATTTACGCTGAGAGACCCTTAGAGATCTGCGTGACATATGGCCAGAGACTTGATGGGCCTAAGCAGAGTTTCGCGGGGTTTAATTGTGGCGGCGCTGCTGTTTCTAAGGGTTTTTGCATCAGAGACCCTACAGAGACCTCCGTGTCTTATAGCCAGAAATTTGATCAGCTTGGCCGAGCTTCACTGTAAGATCGGAAGAACGGTGAGAGAGTTGAATCTGCTGAGCCGTGAGGTGGAGGAGGCCTGCAGTTCTGGGGAGTTCAAGAGGAGGTTAAGAAGCGAAAGCCTGGGGCGAGCCACCGTGGTGTAACCACAATTGCCGCCTAGTATCAACTTTATCTTATTATGAGAGTGGCAGCGCCACTGAATCACAGCGGCACCGTCCGGTTCTCGCTGGCTGCGCGGGCAATTTCAACCAGCAAGAACCGAGCCGTGCCGAACATTTAGCAGCGCCGCCACTCTCAGAAACAGTGAAACTCTGATCAAATCCTTGGCCATAAGACACGGAGGTCTCTGTAGGGTCTCTGTTTCTGCATGATTTACGAAATGATTGCAGATTTGAAATTCCCCTCACTTTTTTTATTACAGCCTATGACAGATGGTGGTGGACATCTGGAGTAAGGCCCTCGTGGACCAGCGAGTGGCATTGGTTCGACTCCAGGGAGAATTTCGTGTACACTAACTGGGGGGTATTGCAACCCTCACGAAACATATCTGACGAATCCTGCATGACCTTCTTGGCTTCCAGGGGTTGGGATGACGATCCTTGCTCGGGAACTAATGTTCCAGGGGAATACTACGACTATGTGTACATTTGTGAAGAAATACAGTCCAATTAACTTGAAAATCCTGCCGGAAGTAACCGGAAATGAGAGGTTTATGTCTCTTTTTGAAATTTGAACATTTTCAAAGAAGTTTGTAATAAGAGTAATGAAACTTTGTCAAAATTTCAAAACTCTGACATTATATAAACAGGAAGAACAGAAACCTTTCACTTCCAGCTACTTCCGCCAAGAATATAAAATTAATTTGGCCTGTGTAATTTCTAATGAAAATTACCGACTGGAGACTTGATTTTGTGTTACTTTTACCTTTTTTAAGTCTGTCATATGTAAATTATGTCATTAATAAAATATTAATATTGGTAATGTGTCAAGCCTTAACATCCGCATAAATGACAATATTTCAACTAATTTTTACTTTAATTTGGTTAACTACCTTCCTTAGGCTTATAAATATATATATAAATTTGCAATGCACCCTTTTTTTTACCACACGTACATGTATGGAAAAAAAATAAATTGGCTAATTTCTTGCCCATAATAACTAAATAAGTGAGAATTTGAATTTGTTATTATTATTTATTATTATTATTATTATTTTTTTTTTGCAATTAATAGAATCAAATTTATAATTCCAAACCTGGGTGTAAATAAAAGATAAAAAGAAGGGAGTTGGGTTCAAAATGTCCAATTAATATAATACCATTGAAAAAATGTTATTTATTTAAAATAAGAAATATTTAGCATCAATAGCATAACATATTAGGCAACAATAATGACGTCACTGTTGTCCCATCAGGTTGTACCTCCCTAATTCAGATATTTTAAATATTTTTTTTAAAATTACTACACCCGCACTACAAAAAATCTGAAAAAAATTCAGAAAAGAATATTTTTATGTAAAATAAAAAATGCAACCACTATTGTCTATTATATTATTCATTTTATTACGAGTTTTATTTACATAAATAATATTATTTCTATCTAATCTTTTGCTAAAGTACGTTCACCGATTTTACCAAGTAATAATGAACGTTGAATTTGAGATACATGACTTAATTGCTGCATAAAAATATTATTATTATAACTGCTGATTTCTTCCATGGAGATGAGGAGATGATAAGTAAAATAAAGAAGTAGAGTCAAATTAATTTAACATTCCTGCCGGAAGTAGCCGGAAGTGAGAATTTTGAATTCTCAAAAATTCTGTTTGAATTTGCGTTTTGAGATTTCAACTACAGGTTCGTAAGAACAGTACTAACATGTTTGCAAATTTTTAAGACTCAGACATGAACAAGACGACCTATCACTTCCGGCTACTTCCGGCAGGAATATAACATAAATTTTACTGTAGCTATAGTTTAAGTTATAATATATAAACATAAACTATATAATCAATTCCAAAGAAACAAGAATGTAATTTTAATTTTGCAAATCATTGATTTAAAGTACGTACTGCAAACTTTAAATAAAATCTAATCTTTTAGTACGCCACATTTAATTGTGCTAAGTAATTATATACGTTGAAATTATGAAGATAATATAAAATATCTGTGATATAACAAAATAGTTATAATCATTTTTGAATTAATTATTTATTTCTTATTTAAACAAGGTTTATTTTATTATATATATGTATTAATTATATATGTTTCATTTAAGATGGATATTTTATAAAGATTTTGTTCAATAAAAAAAATGTAAATAAATAGTAAAAATATATCGAAAATTAATTCAGAAATATTTTAATGTTCATATGGCACTTTATCAGACTCTATACTTTAAGCAATATGCAGTAAAAATATAAATATTATCAATGGATAACCAATATCAACATTAACCATTTTTTTTAACTGTTTTACGATTATTGACAGTCCAAATCAATAAATTTAAATGCAGAATATGCCTGGACATCTTTCTTGATATATATCTTCTTGTTCTTCTTCTTGAATATGATAGTGTCCATTAATTAATTAATTATAGTATATTATCAGCTTTCAATCATGTCATATCAATGTGGAATTTTCTCATATTTTTAATTAAGTTTGCAATTTAATTAAATCCTTGTTAAAATTATGTACACACAAAATAATTTTTATGATTCTGCATGAATTTTGAATATATAAAAATATATGAGAGTGGTATTAGAAATAGAATAGAGCGAACCAATTCATATTTTTTTCATCCCTATTTTTTTTGTCATTCCCGCCTACGACCGATGGTGGTGGACATCTGGAGTCCAGCCCAGATGGAATGGTGAGTGGTCCTGGTTCACCACTCGGGTGAACTTCAATGACACGTACACCAACTGGATGCCTGGTCAACCTTCTAGATCGCCTTCTGATGAGTCCTGCATGAATTTAACTTCAAAGTCTCGTTCGATGGTTGGGACGATGATATGTGCATTGGAGGTGAATTGTTCAGCTGGGAGTATATTTGTGAGGAGATACCAGAGTAATTTACAATAAAATTTACTACTTGAGAACTTATTTTGTGTTTTATTTTCTGAACTCCTTATTGTATAGAGGTAATAAAGGACCAAGAGATGGCGCTGACGTACGTCTGAAAATTTTGCTATTTGCATCGAGGATACGGCAATACCTATAGCATGGGGAGAATCATAAAAATTATCAAATTTTTAGGAAAAAAATCAATTACGAAGTTGAAATATTTTTTTATATTTTGTCCAAAAGTATTTGACAACTAATTATGGTGTTAATTGTCATTTCTGTAAAATTATGCTGTGTGGCTGCTGACAGAGCATTTACTTGATTTTACAATATTAATCATATAGAGCAATCCTCGCCAGACCCACGTAGTTCCAGCAATTATTACCAGGTTCGCACTATAACTTTATGACGCCAATAACAAACTTCCAGAGATTACATAAAAAAAAATTGAAATTTAATTTATCTGTGTAGAAACAACTACTTAGCTATCTTATTAAAAATAATTATTATCATGTTACAAGAAAAATGTTAATAATGAAAAGGATAAATTTTTATTTGTAATAATTGTAATATAATTTTCTAAATTTTCTGAATCAATATTTGTAAAAATTGAAATTGTTTTATCATTTGTTTATTAAACTGTTTCATATGGATATCATTGTTCTTTGTTTCAGTTAATTGCATTATATGTAGTCACAATGTACTAACTGGTATTCTACGTGAATAAATAAATAAAATGCATCTCAAGACACCATGCATCATGAACTTATAATCTCTATTAACTGAAAATCCAATGAGAAGCTTCAACATTGACGACACAATTCTCTCAGACAATGAAAATCAAGCGCGCGAACTGCGCGCTACGACATATGTTCTATCAAGCTTCCTATTCTTTAACCCAGCGGTACCTGCATGGTTTTTAATTTTTTCCGACGGTTCTTATGAAGGGCATCAAGATTAATAATTCAAATGAGCCACGGGAAAGATCACTTTACACGACATAAAAAATATTCGAGATTTTGTGCAGCATAGAATTTGAATGAAAAAATAAATAAGATTTTTCTCCTAACAAACCTTACGGAGCAATGTCAGAATGCGGCGCTGCGGCATTTTTAAGTTGAAGCTTGTCATTAAGATACAAATATTTGTATTTTTTATTTATTTATTTTACATAACATGCACACTTTAATTAACAATCTAATAAATAAATAGCTTTAAGTTAGAGATAAAACGCCCATGCAATGTTAATAAAAATCCCATTCATAAAAATTATGAAAAAAATTTAAAATGTTTTCCTTTACATACCTTATCAGTAAGTAAAATATCAGGTATATTATACAAAAACGAGCTAGTTTTTGAGTTAATAATTTTTAAAGCTGACTAATTTAACATGGAGAAATGGAACTTCTTAATTAAAGTATTATTTTGTCATTAAATTTAATAATAATACGTACTTTATTAATTTTCATTGTAATAAAATTCAAGAAATAACATTTTGTCTGTAAAAATTCCAGAACATATGAGTTACAATATTTCCTGACATTTTGTATTTAAAAAAAAAAAAAAAAAACACAATTTCACAAGAGCGCATTCAACCCCGTTTACAGAAATATTTTATTACTTCACCGGATATTTTTTTACTTGACAAAATATTCGAATTTCCCGTTTATCTGCAAACCACACTACTTTCCTCTTTGAGAAACCATAATTTCCTAAACACTCTCATCCAATTGCAGGCTCGGACTGGGAAGCTAGGAGCCAGTCAGAGCTATATAGAAGGGATTGCGCTGACGTCATGCTAGGAGGGCCAGAATGCGCATAATACTAGCATATAAACAAAGTGTGCAATAATTTTTTACTTAACTTAATAAAATAAATCAACTTTAAATACTTCAATAATACTTTAACAGTACACGATAGAACCCATAAAAAAAATCTCACCGCCAAAAAACTGTTAAAAGTATTTTTTATAATTTTTTTTCGTCATTTTGCCTATGCTCACTGTATAATCTGGCCTTCCTAAACTTTCTCTTTTCCCTCCCTCCTGCGCCTCCTTCGCAATGTGTTTGTATAGGAAAACCCCTCTCCTGCCTCACGTAAACATAAACAGAAATCAGCTCTATAAATATTACAGGCAGCAGGGGGAGGGTGTTCTGAGGTTACTTTCTGTATAATGTTCTCCGTGTTAAAAAGTGAAGAGGCCAGTCAGGGAGCAAGCTCTCTTATTATGAAGAGGATATATTATTATTGAGACATTGAGACAGGAAGTTTTGCGGTGGCTGTTGAGAGATATAAGCACGCCCGTGTATTGCAAGGACAACAGTCGAGATGGCGAACAAAATGGTGCTCATCCTTTTGGTGCTGGTGGTGCTCGCAGCAGTCGAGGCGAGACGTGAGTAGAGGGAGAAGACGAATAACTGCAGTAAAATTACCTTCAGGAATTAAATTTTGTGCTCTATTATAAATTACTTAATTAAAAAAAAATTAAAGTCCAAAGCCACGCAACAAACCCCTCATTTTAAATGTAATAAATTTTTATTTATTCATTTATTTTTATTCTATATGGGGGCGATTCACGAAAGAGTTATCCAGGTTTCTCAGGGTAATCGTGGTTATATAGCGCCAGCCTAATTCAATGACATAAAACGTGGTTAGTGAGAAACATGATTCACGAAGTAGTTATAAGCCAGGTTTCTAACCATGTTTTATAGCTAAACCACGTTTAAATATACCTGTTTTAGTGTTAAACCACCTAGTTAAACGTGGTTAAGTTAAACGTGGTTAGAAACCTGACTAACTGCTTCGTGAATCGCGCTTTATTTTGTTTGAACGATCCCAGTAAACAGAAAACTCCATCGGTCCAGTGTTGGTACAATGCTGAGCCTGTTTGGCCAGAGTGCTGTGCCCTCTAATCCATTTTTGCAATTAATTTTTTGAGGTCAATACTCTATTATCGGAGGGTATATTTTTGACAGAAAATGGAGGCTTCAAGTCAGCTGATTTTGCGGTGTTCCCACCGTCCTATCTAAACCTATGTAAAAAAAAACTCGAAATTGCTTTTTTGGTATTATAGAATTTTTTTAGAGGAAAATAAGTTCCTGATTCATTATCAGAAGACCCCTAAATGGGGGGTAGGAGATGTTTTCAAATTGATTGCTTTAATAGTTACTGAGAAAAAATTCAACTTTTTTTAACATGGTGGTTTATAGATAAAAATTTCCCGCCGGGGAACACTTGAAGCCTCTATTACAAAGTCATGTTTGGTAACTCAAGTACTGTCTATTTTACAGCTGATGAGGTTCAAGATGCTCCACAAGAAGATGAAAGAAACTGCGGTAATGGAAGGCCCCATAACTGCCCATCTGGTGCCCGCTGTTGTCCGCGTTATTATCCGGAATGGTTGTGTTGTATGTGATTTTTATGTTATAAATAAATCTTATTTGGAAACATATTTTATATTAATTTTTTTAAGTGAAATTTTAAAAAGAAAAAAAAAAAATAGTAAAATTAGAAAAAATTTCAACAGAAGAAAAAATATAATTAAAATAAGAGAAAGACGGGGATTAAAAAATTGATTCATTATGAACATTTCCTAACACTGCTCTTTAATGACTTGTCCTATATATAAACCTAAAAAAAATGTTATTGTATTAATTATGTCACTTTGATTGTAGGAAAAAATGGAAATAAAAATAAATTTAAATTTGAAAATTGATTATTACTTCATTATTTTATTAATTTCTGTGAAATTCCAATTTTAAAGCTTTATATAAGACAAAGAGACAGAATATTTTTATTATAATATTTTTAATGTAATTCAATCTAGCATGCAG
Organism: Siphlonurus alternatus; assembly: GCA_949825025.1. Lineage (NCBI taxonomy): Eukaryota > Metazoa > Arthropoda > Insecta > Ephemeroptera > Siphlonuridae > Siphlonurus > Siphlonurus alternatus. Next base: position 8,216,768 of record OX463783.1, read on the forward strand.
TTTATATTATATATTAATTTTATAGAAGGGAGTTTTAAAGATATATGCACAGTACAGAGAAGATAGTAGAGAAAGTCGTATGTTAGAATCGAAGTCGAAAACTGGTCGCGTCAACGGCATGTTTGTCCGCCGCAATGTTAAAATCATAGGAAAGGGGCACGACCAAATGGGGCATCCTGCAATGTTATGGTATAGGAGAATCAACTATAATCTGTTCTAACTCGGAAATTATTAAAAGCTAGCACACTGGAATTTTCACTAAAATATTAGGAAAATAAATCTAAAAGGAAGCTCTTAACCCAATATTCAAAAAGTGTCAAAAATTGACTTCAGCTCCCCCGTAGCGCAGGTATAGGAGTTTGGCTACTATCTTTTCTGTACTGTGGATATATGGCTATGAATAGCGCATTAAAGTCCCTTAATTAATAAGGAAAGGTGCACACGTTTTTTATTCTGGTAGTAGTCAAATTTCCATACATTGTCCTGAACTTGTGTATAACTGTGATTGTATGACTATGACACGTATATTTTGCTCATTATTCCCCTATTTTCTGTCTCGTTAAAAATGAAGAAATAGTGGAGTATATTTCTTACCTTTTTCATCTTCAATAAGATGTTTATGTTTTTGATCTAAATAAATGGTGCAAATAAGGATGGTAAAAGGAATAAAGATTCTAAAAAATAAAATTTATATAAAATCACTTCAATTTCCAGCTTTCAATGCATGCAGTTTACCATAAAATCATAAATTTGCTACAAAATTTTAATATATATTATATATTTTCATGTTTATTTATAAATTATATTTATTTAGAATGGACTAGATAAGTTAGGTTAGAGTCCTATTGCCAAATTAAGAATATAATAAGATATAATATATAAACTGTATTTTATTATGTATTTTAAGCCTATGAAATATTTATTAAAATATTCACAAATGTGTTGATAAATATTAAAATGGACAACATACATGTATGAAAAAATTTTAATGCAGACATGAATAGAGGGTACCAAATTATGCTACTCTGAATTTTTTCAGATTTTTTTGAGACCCAGAACTATTTTTAAATAATTATTGAAAATGCGGCCACGCCCCCTGGAGGCGTCAATAGGCGTCCAGTCCCTATCCTTTTTATTAAGAATTCAGAGGTGCCAACTGAAATCACAGGACTTTCAATAATTATTTAAAAATAGTTCCGGAACTCAAAAAAATTTAAAAAAATTCAGAGTAGCATAATTTGGTACCCTTTATTCATTTCTGCAATAAAATTTTTTCATGCATGTTGTCCACTATAGGTTTAAAGGATAAATTGAAGAACTTTTCAACGACGTCTTGCGGGTCGAATATTTACTTACATAAAGAGAGAATGGAGCATTGTCCTCAATTTTTTTTATTGCAGAAATGGATAGAGGGTGAAAAGTTATGCTACCCTGATTTTTTTCCGATTTTTTAGAGCCCGGGAAGTATTTTTAAAAAATTATTGAAAGTCCTATTTGTGACGTCACGCGGCGTCAAGTCCTATCTTTTTCTTAAAGAGCGGCGTCTCGTGACGTCACAAAAAGAACTTTCAATAATTTTTTAAAAATAGTTTGCGGGCTCTAAAAAATCTGAAAAAAATCAGGGTAGCATAACTTTGCACCCTCTATCCATTTCTGCAATAAAAAAATTTGAGGTCAATACTCCATTGTGTCAATGGGTACAAAAATTTCATAGCCACCAACAAGCCCTGACTTAACTCTTTGTGATTTTTTTTGGCGATTCCCGATCAAACTTTTGATCATTTTTAATTTCAAGTATTTACTCTACGTCCTTACAAAACAAATTTTACAATCTAATCTTTACTAGAGTACGTTTATATAAAAACAAATGTATCGTACTTAATTGGTTACGCGTTAAAATTAAGATTACAAAATGTGTACTATGACTTGCACATCAACATAATATATATAGCAGCAGAGACAACATAGAAGACAGTATATTATTAGCAGCAGGTTTGTTTTTCTAGCGTTCATTTTGGTAAGCATCCTATATAACTGAATAGTATTAATAATGGGCCCTCAGAATCAAACTAAAAAAATGTTCTGTCAGCCATTTAGGTAGAAGGTTGTTATCTATATGAAAATGAGATAAGAAATTGATCTTTACTAAAAAGTGTATTTAAGCTTTTGATCCTGAAAGTCTAGTTATATCTGTATAATATCTTCTATAATATAATACATAAAAATATAACACAAAATTATTTACTACTCTACTAAAAAATGGCAAGTTGAAATATACTTTACTGAAATTTAAATAATGTTAAATATATCACAATCTGAGAGCATATCAAAATTTGAGGACACATTAAAAAATAAAGAAAAAATAATATCTAGATATCAATTAAATATTTAATGAAGTTTCAATGAACAACCTGTCGTTTTTTTTTTTTTTTTTTTTGAATAGAGGAACTCGATTTATGCATAATTATATTATTATGTATTGCAAATTTTCTTCAGATTTTTTTTAAACCCTCTAACACCCTTAAAATCATGCTGTAAAACACTGTGATGTCATAACCATGTAAATATTTTAACACGCAAGCATAGGGAAAGAAAGTTACAAGCCTGTGAATTCACAGAACGATGCAAGAATTTGAAACGGAATTAATAATACATAATATAACTCGAGGTCTAAATATCTAAATATTCAATAAAAATTTTATGAAGTTTGTTTTTTGTATTCTTAATTACACTCAACATAATTAATAAACAAATATTAAGTTATCAGTTCCTTATTCAAGTCATGTGGGTATTTACAATTTTCTTCTTACAATGTTAATGTAGTTTGCATTGGAAACAAAATTATATATTTGTTAATTAAGTTAATTTTTAGTAAGTCTATAGCTGTATTATTTTTGTGTACAATAATAATAATGTTCAATATTTTCAATTACTGATTTTATTATAATCTTCATTTTAAAATAAAGTAAAACATTTTATTAGAAATAACATATATGAAATTAGAACTAATAATTTGAATTATAAAATTAATTATTAAATTATTTTATATATGTTACAGGTGAAAATAAAAATGCGGTTGTGTTTATTCGTGCTGGTGATTTTCAGCGCAGTCTTCTACATTCAGGTACATGGAACGGGTTCTTGAGCTCCACTGCATGCACATGTAGCCAAATTTGCAATAAAAAAAATCATAATGTCGTCTATAGATATACACTGAAGAACTTGATTTTTTGTTTTATTTTTTTTTCCTTGGCTGGTGGATAAGCACGAAAGATATTTATTCAATAATTTAATGCTATATAAAAATCCATGCAGTTTAATACACACATCAAATTGCAGTTAAAACACTGTGTCTTTAATATTACTAATAGGTGTAATATTTATGCAAAACGCGTACGTTTTAATTAGGCAAGAAATTTTTTAGCGAGAGTTTTTTTATCTACTTGAGTTGGTATTAAAATTTAATATTAAAATTATTTGTAGATTTTTTATATTTATAAAATCGATATAACTTTACAGGGAAAGGCAGTGCAGTCGGAACCGGCTGATAATTCTGAAGAGACACGTGGTAAATATAAATTATAATTAATCTAAATATTTGTTGAAATTGATTTAAAAATATTATTTAACAATTTAATATAATATTTCATAACTTTATTTATTTTTACAATGATCCGATTATACACCCGTAAGAGTTTGGTGGTAATGTGTATATAAGAATATGGGGTCGAGAAAAATAATGGTGGCCACGGTCTGTTACGAGTCCCAGCATTCATTGAGGTGAGACTGAGGGAACCGTAGAAAACCTCAGTGTGGACGGATATATACCTCTACTTTTTATCAATGGACCAAAGACTCAGGAACCACACACAATTGCATCACTGCACTGAGTGGAAAACGAGATGAATTTACGACAATTTACCTCAGAGAGAGAGAGAGAGAGAGAGAGAGAGAGAGAGAGAGAGAGAGAGAGAGAGAGAGAGAGAGAGAGAGAGAGAGAGAGAGAGAGAGAGAGAGAGAGAGAGAGAGAGAGAGAGAGAGAGAGAAAGATCAGCGTAAAAAGATCACCCATCCAAATATTATTAATTACGCTGGAAGTTGCTTGACTTCGGTGATCTAACAAGAACTAGTCAAAGTACTGCGCCGCAAAATGTAGAAATAAATTTTAATGATACAAATTTTTTCAACAGCTGCTAGGGCAGGAGATTACGTGGAAATCAACAATGAAACGTTCTTCTTAAGTCTCGACTCTCGGGTAAGTGACATATTGACATCTCTAATTGTTGAAAGTTATCGCTAAACTAGCGAAAGTATAATTGTATTCGTGCATAAAAATTTTAGTAAATATTTGTTTCACATTTACGTAAAACTTAATATGCAAGATATTAATACGACAACGTCCCTTTTATGACTCTTGCCTTTGAGCCATGATGTTGATCTACGTGTTAGAACTAAGTCGCTAAAGTCGCTTCAGTGGAATTACCCTCGGACTTCGCTTCTCCCTCATGGCATGCAGTCCCCAGTCATAATTGTCAAAAAATTAAAAATTGAGCATTCCACTGCACAACAAATGAGCTTCTCAGTAATTCACATGATACCTCCAAACGCTTCGTCGGCAGATCTTCAGGTTTCAGTTCATAGAGCAAGGTAATCTTGAAAGGGAAGTTCTTGATTTGCTTCCGTGTTATTTTGTGCACAGTCGATCGAGACTCGAGACATTTCTAACTGAATATTGGCTCTTTCACTGATAGTATAGGGATGTTTTTAAATGCTTCTTGGACACGAGCCTGATTGACATTAGACACAGAAGGTCGATCGCCTACTGCGGTATTAATGGCATTTGTTCTTGATTGATTTTGCTCCTTAAAAATTTTGCCACCAACGTAAGATTGAATTTTCACCATGCAGGAGTTTGACGATACGGTACAAAAGTAACTAAATTTTCATTTTACAGCAGCAGCAGATCCATAAGATTGGGATCATAAAACACACATTTTGCTTCCTGCTGCATGATCTGTGAACATCTTGTTGTCACAAAAGTTTCACAAAAAATGAAATTTTCAATGAAAATTTCGCTCTTTTGGCCATTTAGCGTGTAAAAAAATAAACCCATTACCTGATTTAATTTTCGTCTTGATTTTCAAAATTGTAAAATGTTAAGCTTTAATTTCATATATAAAAAGTCTAATATATGTTATACGTTAAACCTGTGTCTTTTATTAACGCCCAAACACCCTCCACGACTTTACAAACACCCTGTATAACTTGAGTTTAGGTCCTTTAATATTAATCAAAATTTATTAAATGGGAACACTAAAAGTTAAAATTATAGAAGTGGATTTTCAAGGTATAACCAAAGGCGCGCCGCATGCAATTTTTATTTTTTTCATTATTCGGATTTGATGTAACAACGTTATTTTTCAGTCCTCGATTTAATTGTTATCTTCAATAAACTTTGTATTTGGTTTCAGACGGACTGGTGGGGTGCGGTTTGGGGCTGTGAAGCAATTGGGATGCATTTGATTACTTTGGATACCCAGGGGAAAGATGAGATGATCATGAACTGGCTCAACCAGAATCCTAGTAATTATTATTGCATCAACACACAATTAATTATATTTTTAGTGTCATTTATATTTTATAATTTTCTAACAATATAACCCAGAAAAAAAAATGTGTTTCATGCATGGGGTGTTTTGACCATGTTATATTATACAACTATTTTTTTTTTTTAATAGACGTCAACTCTTTGACTTTTCGACTTTCCTTATCACAACACCTGAAAAGTAGAATTTATCAGAAAGTCACAGAACCGGTTTTGAAGCCAGCAAACAATATTTTTGTACATGCTGAGCGCAATTAGTTCACGAATGAATTATCCAGTCTTTTCACTAACTACGTAATTTTCGTACTACGTTTAATGTAATTGGATTTAATTACTATATACTATATATAGGTTTTGGCGCTATTAATCTCGGACAGTGTGAGAAGTCTGGATAATTTTTTGGTTATCACTATATTAAATCGCCTTAAATATAAGTATTAAATAATAATTATTAACAAATATACATCAAAACTTATATTTTATTTATATTTATAAATATTATTTGTTAATTTGTTAATTACACAATTAGATGATAAATAATTCACGATGAAAAAAATAATAATAATCTCGCAGAAACCATAGTTAGCATCAAAATAATGCAATATGCCAATAAATGAAATTGGTGAAAAATTTTATATTTTAACTGCATGAATTTCACTGCTTCAGTCAAACAATGAGTGGGGGTTGACAAGAACTATTTACTAAGAGGACGGCCTAACTTTTTTTGCCGCCAACCGGCTGACATTTCCTTAACCCAGTGACGTCACGACGTTGAATTTTCTAGCGCATTTGATTGGCCTAGAGTCAGCTACAAAGATACCGCGGTCAAAGATGCCGCTTTATTAGCCATCTGTCAAGCTGCAAATCTTTGAAGTATCTTCAAAGAAACCGCCCAAGCACGTGGCTCATTTAGCGGACTTCCCCGAAGGTTGGCGAGAAATGTCGAGTATCGAGGTTCTTCAATAAGTTGTTCTAGGCCGTCCTCCAGTATATAGTCGTGGGGGCGTTGATGGTTTTCCTCCTTGATCCTGTATTTCACCTCTTTCCCTCTTTTATTAATGCATGTTTTTTTTTTAATTTGAAATATTATATTTTTGTTGTCAGATAAATCTAGGATATTATATAAAATTCAGCTTGCTATTTGTAATACCTGATATAAATTTACTTATTTTTTTGTTCCAGTTTACAACATATACAGGTGGGGTGGTGGATTTAAAGACTTTGGAGAGGAGAGCGAATGGTATTGGTACACGCCCAGTGGAGACATTCTCTTCAATTATACACACTGGCATTGGAATCAGCCTGGCACCAGCATGTTTAGGAATTGCTTGCATTTTAGATCCGGAGATGATTGGTATTCTGATGATTGTGGAATAACATTCCTATTGAATTTTATGTGTGAATATTTACCATAATTGGAGTTAATTTCTAATAAAGTGTAAACTTTTTGAGAACTGACAATTTTTGGTGTTATTTCATTTACACTTAAATCAATATAAATTTATCAAATAGACAAAACCCACAGTAAGCACAACTCTAATAACGGTCTAATGATGGTCTAATGCTGATACTGTTGGGCCAGTACTGTGCCAACACTCTAAAGTGCCGGTCCAACATATTTTTGACACCTTAATTGTGTTTACTGGGAAGCAGTGTCATTATTGTAAATATATATATATATATATATATATATATATATATATATATATATATATATTTAATTAAAGTATGCAAATTATAAATTAAAATACAATCTTTTACGGAATTAATACATTATGTCCTTTAAATGGAAAAGATACGATAATATTAAGATAAGAGAATATTACATTTTATAGTAAAGGACAATATATTATTATGCATGTGATCTACGTATATGGTAGTATAGTTGTTATATCCAAGCGTTTCTTGGTAAGCATGGGGAAGTTGCTTTTTTCATTTGCAAGACGAACAAAACTCTTCTGGAACAGCGTGGTAGGGGAGCTTTGGACCAATGGGGACGCTTTTATAGGTTGTAGTTGTAGCGGATGTAGAGCTTTGGATGACGCAAATCAGTCCGCTCTCCTACTTAGCCTCTTGAATTTAGGCAACTTGTCCAGCGTCAAAGTAAGGCGGGTTGCCTATCTCTTCTCAGAAAAGGGGAGCTCAAAATTTTGATACAATAAAAACCTTTAAAACTGAAACTGAATCCAAATATTATAAATTATATAGAAAGTGATTTCGGCATTCTAATTAAAAAAAATAATAATAATATAAAATTTAATACATTATATACATTATATAATATATAATTTATATTATATATTATATAATGTTATATACATTATATAACCTTGGCTAATCTTGTAAATTAAAATATGACCAATAAAAAAAATACAAGACATTATTATATTAATTCAAATAATAATTAAGCTTTCAATTTGTGATTTTCCCATAGCCTAAAATATATCGAATCTAACAGTAAGCCTGTCAAAAATATAAATAATATATTTTAGCTTTAAAATATATACTTCATGTGAGCAAGGAGTTCAAATTTTCTAATTAATAGTGGCTGCAGTGGAGAAAATTATCCCAGCCTGCAGTATTTTTGATAATGCAGAAAATGTTATATTATACATACAGTAGGAAGCATTTTTTAATATAAGAATTGAAGTTATTTTCGAACGTATTTGATGTACTTTTATCATTCCTATTAATTGTAGCCTTGTCCCCCTCTCACTGTATCTGTGCCCCCATACAGAGAATTTAAGAGAGATGAAAATTAGTTTGTCAATATATGTACAACCTAAACGATCAGTAATTGAATAAAGAATTTAAATGCGTAATTATTGCTTATTTACTGTTTTTATATTATAAAACCTCTTACTTATATTATTATTTTTTCTGACATGACTTTTGAATTTGTATGTATCTTATTATATATAAATGATATATATAATAGCAGTTTACGAATTTAGATTTAAATTACTGTAAATTATTTAAAATTTTAGTACTAATAATAAATTCTAGGTTAAAGTCTATGAAAATTTATTTTTCTTTTTAACTTTTTATTATAAATGCTGAATATTTTTTCCTTTAATTTTATTAGTAATATTCATGTTTTCTATATATATTATATATATATTTTTTTTTTGTGGTGTCTTTTTTTTCTCTCATGTAATGTTTAATTAGTTAAATTGATAAACAAGTTAAACCTTTGAGCTTTAATTGAACAATACAATGTATTTCATGCACCAGCCAATAAGATTATTTTAAAATAATCTTGGCTGGACTTTATTGTATAACTTTTTGTGAAATAAAAAAAAAAAAAAAAAAAAAATACATACATACATACATACATACATACATACATACATACATACATACATACATACATACATACATACATACATACATACATACATACATACATACATACATACATACATACATACATACATACATACATACATACATACATACATACATACATACATACATACATACATACATACATACATACATACATACATACATACATACATACATACATACATACATACATACATACATACATACATACATACATACATACATACATACATACATACATACATACATACATACATACATACATACATACATACATACATACATACATACATACATACATACATACATACATACATACATACATACATACATACATACATACATACATACATACATACATACATACATACATACATACATACATACATACATACATACATACATACATACATACATACATACATACATACATACATACATACATACATACATACATACATACATACATACATACATACATACATACATACATACATACATACATACATACATACATACATACATACATACATACATACATACATACATACATACATACATACATACATACATACATACATACATACATACATACATACATACATACATACATACATACATACATACATACATACATACATACATACATACATACATACATACATACATACATACATACATACATACATACATACATACATACATACATACATACATACATACATACATACATACATACATACATACATACATACATACATACATACATACATACATACATACATACATACATACATACATACATACATACATACATACATACATACATACATACATACATACATACATACATACATACATACATACATACATACATACATACATACATACATACATACATACATACATACATACATACATACATACATACATACATACATACATACATACATACATACATACATACATACATACATACATACATACATACATACATACATACATACATACATACATACATACATACATACATACATACATACATACATACATACATACATACATACATACATACATACATACATACATACATACATACATACATACATACATACATACATACATACATACATACATACATACATACATACATACATACATACATACATACATACATACATACATACATACATACATACATACATACATACATACATACATACATACATACATACATACATACATACATACATACATACATACATACATACATACATACATACATACATACATACATACATACATACATACATACATACATACATACATACATACATACATACATACATACATACATACATACATACATACATACATACATACATACATACATACATACATACATACATACATACATACATACATACATACATACATACATACATACATACATACATACATACATACATACATACATACATACATACATACATACATACATACATACATACATACATACATACATACATACATACATACATACATACATACATACATACATACATACATACATACATACATACATACATACATACATACATACATACATACATACATACATACATACATACATACATACATACATACATACATACATACATACATACATACATACATACATACATACATACATACATACATACATACATACATACATACATACATACATACATACATACATACATACATACATACATACATACATACATACATACATACATACATACATACATACATACATACATACATACATACATACATACATACATACATACATACATACATACATACATACATACATACATACATACATACATACATACATACATACATACATACATACATACATACATACATACATACATACATACATACATACATACATACATACATACATACATACATACATACATACATACATACATACATACATACATACATACATACATACATACATACATACATACATACATACATACATACATACATACATACATACATACATACATACATACATACATACATACATACATACATACATACATACATACATACATACATACATACATACATACATACATACATACATACATACATACATACATACATACATACATACATACATACATACATACATACATACATACATACATACATACATACATACATACATACATACATACATACATACATACATACATACATACATACATACATACATACATACATACATACATACATACATACATACATACATACATACATACATACATACATACATACATACATACATACATACATACATACATACATACATACATACATACATACATACATACATACATACATACATACATACATACATACATACATACATACATACATACATACATACATACATACATACATACATACATACATACATACATACATACATACATACATACATACATACATACATACATACATACATACATACATACATACATACATACATACATACATACATACATACATACATACATACATACATACATACATACATACATACATACATACATACATACATACATACATACATACATACATACATACATACATACATACATACATACATACATACATACATACATACATACATACATACATACATACATACATACATACATACATACATACATACATACATACATACATACATACATACATACATACATACATACATACATACATACATACATACATACATACATACATACATACATACATACATACATACATACATACATACATACATACATACATACATACATACATACATACATACATACAATAATATAGTCTCCATGAAATATAATGTCTTGGTTTTCATTTTTTTTTGTTTTTTTTTGTCACTATATGTTTAATACATATTATTATTTATAAATGTATTTTTAATTCACCAGTTATTATTATATAATATATATTATCATATATTTTAAACTCTGGCTACAAACGTCATAGAAAACAAATAATTAACAAGAGTAGATCGAGGTTATACTTTTATTTTCCTTAAGAATAAACAATTTAAAAAAACAAAAACACTGTCAGTCATCAATTTCAATTAAATTTGTATTACTAATTAATTTCTATTAAGTATCAAAATAACTATACAAACATGATGTATTTACATAGACTTTGCAGATAAAAATAATTTTTAGATTTCAAAATTAGTTATATTATTTATACAAATAATATCAACAGAATGACATAAGCCAATAAATGAGACGACAGGTTTTGCCAGCACAAAAAGTTGGGACTCAATATTTCAAATAAAAATCCTACTATTCACATTTTGATATAATAACACTGAATAGAGGCTTCAAGTCAGCTGATTTTTCGGTGATCCCACCCGCTATACCAAACCTATGTAAAAAAAACGTGAATTCGTTTTTTCACCAAGAGTAAGAATTTTCAGGGATAATTCCTTTACGGAACTTTGGTCCAAACTGAAAAATAAAGTAGGTAATTTGAGATTTAGATTTTTTACTTGATTTATAACCGAGAAAAGTTAAAAAAACACTTTGCTTCATTTTCAAGTGCAAGATGGACCTTAGCGACAAACAGTTGCGCAGCGAATGCGCATCACTTGAAGCCTCCATTATATATAACTATATAATAATAAATGATATTATAATTATACTAAAGACATATTGAATACATTAAAAAAAGTAATTTAACTTAAGGGTAAGGTAACGCCACCAATGTTAAAAAAAATCCCTCTCACAAAAATTCTGAAAAAAAATTTAAAATGTTCTCCTCTACACCCCCTATCAGTAGCTAAAATATCAGGTATACAAATACGATCTAGTTTTTGAGTTATGAATTTTTAAAGTTGACCAATTTAACATGGGAGTTTCATTTCTCCATGTTAAAGTAGTCAACTTTAAAAATTTATAACTAAAAAACTAGATCGTATTTGTATACCTGATATTTTAGGTACTGATAGGGGGTATAGAGGAGAACATTTTAAATTTTTTTCAGAATTTTTGTGAGAGGGATTTTTTTTAACATTGGTGGCGTTACCTTACCCTCAAAACTTCATTGTTTAGAATTGGATATTATTTACAATTCTTTAATAATCTAACATAAAATGTAATTAAATATTTAAAATTTAATTAGTGTATTTTAATTAAAGTTAAATTAACTTGCTGTTTTACTGAATGAAATTAAAATTATACTTTAAATACATAATATGTTATATTGTTTTTTATGTTTTTTAAAGTATGAAATATGAAAAATGGTATTAAATATTATAGATAAAAAAACAAAAAAATTGTGCTTCAATTTGCAACTTTGATGAGGATTAAGTGATAAACAATGGCTTGAGGTAAGAATTGCTAACAATATAATAAATTGTCATTGTTGCACACAAGATATATTGCAGAATCAAGAAGTCAAAAAATATAACATTGTCAGGGTAATGTTTGAAGTCCATTCACCTCAAAACCAAACACTATTTGTACCTTTTAAACAACACCAATCAATATATTGTCCTTCATTTGGAATAATGTCTTACCATGATAGTGCACAAATAATGAGCTTTATATCGTACCTTGTCCAAAATAATGAGCTATCTGTTTACCACAATTTCATTGCAATAATAAGCTATCTGTTATTTCAGGTGAGCGCAATTATGAGCTGTAAATAAGTATAAAATAAAGCTCATAATTGTGCTCACCTGTTATTGCAGATAGCTCATTATTGCAATGAGATCGTGGCAGGTTGACAGCTCACTATGCCAGACGAGGGACGATATATGCTATACCAATTTACAGCTCATAATTGCATTTACATGAGAGAGCATATAGCTCATTATTGTGGATGAAGGATGGTATAATTATGATCCTGAAGCTGCCTTAAGACACCATATGAGATGCTAAAATATGATAAGTAATACCTGATTTACAAGAATAAATTTGATTACAAAATTCACAATTAAATGTTTTATTTGCCTTGGCATGCCTCCGTTCATGTTCGTCTAAATGATCTTTTCTACTAAATGACTGAGAGCATGTCTTACAGAAAAGACATACACTACTATGTACCATATTATAATGTTGTTGTTTTTTCTTTAACGTGAAGAATTTTTTATCACATTTATTACAGCTATATTCTATATTTTCATGACGTTTCAAGTGAGCATTTAAACTGGATAAAAAAGGAAACTTTCTGCCACAAAGAGAACATAGAAATTTATATTCCTCGTGTCTTCTAATTGTATGAGTTTGTAATTGCATTTCTATAGCAAATTTAAGACCACAAATTTCACAAATAAAACTTTTTTCATGTGTAGTTTTATGTATAACATAAAGATGTTTACTTTCAAATATTGCTTTACAAACTACACAAGTATACGTTCTTGGAACATTAATACATAAATGGTTTTTTACACGAGAATGAGATTTAAATATTTTATTACATAGTTTACAAGTTAATTTTAAAATTGTAGGGTCATTGACCTGATGGTATTTTATATGACTTTTTATATGATTTTTTAGTTCTAATTTTGTATCAAATGAAGAATTACAGTGGTTGCATGTAAATAAGTTAAGTTCAGAACTTTCTGCTATGCTGTTATTTCGTCCTTCAAGTGACGTCTTCTGACAAGTTTCTACTTCTGATGTTTTTAATTCAAGGGATTTGATTTCACATTTGCAAGCAGAAGAAGTGATGTGTTTCTTCAAAGCTATGTAGTTTGTAAATTTCTTATTACAATCATCACAATAAAAAAGTTTTTTATTTTTTGTCACACGGTCAGAATGAATATCATCGAGACTTCGTTGATGTTGAAGTAATTTTAAGTGGCTATCAAATTTTTGATAACAAATATCACAAGGAAATTCAATAACATTTTCTGCTTCAAGTGCTTTGTTGAAGATTAAGGGAGGTTTCTTTTTACCTTCTTCCAGTCTTTGACTTTCATGTCTACTCCAATAATGAATATTTAATTTTAACCTTGAACGTAACAGCTCTCTGCAATATTTGCAACAATGGGTTGCTTTTTCTCCACGTAACTGTTGACATGACAATAGTGATGCATCATCACCATTTTCGTCATTTCTGAATTGAGAATGTTTAATTTTAGAATGATCAAGAGTTTCGTTCCTAGTATTAAAAATCAATTTACAATCATGACATTCAAATACCAACCTTTTTTTATTTATATCAGTTAAAGTAATAAATTTTGAACCTTCAAACATAAATTTTCTTTTTACATTTTCTAAAGGTCCTGAAATTTTACGTTCCTTGTTTTTCTGTCTATGTAACTTCCATTCTGACTTATGACATTTACCGTAGTGACGGGTTACTGAAGAATAGTCCACACAAAACTCAGTACAAAACATACAAGGAAACCCTAAAATATCTCTGTGTTTTAACTTATGTTGTTTCAGCCTACATATTGATGTAAATGACTGAGCACACTCATCACATTTATAAGGCCCAGTTCTTAAAACTTTCACAGGAATTTCAACAAAATTGTTACTGTGATGTTTCTGTACATGCTGATATAAATATTTTATATTAGAATAATAAATTTTACAAATGCTACATGCATGATATTGAGAGAATGTGTTTACGTTTCTAAATATTGATGTGTTTGTTTTGGTGTTTAAATTTTCATTCTTTTCAATGTTATTGCTGACTTTTCCCGTTAGTCTTTTTTCCTCCAACAGTTTTTTAGCTTTATTATTGTCTGCTTCATATAAGTTTGTATGATTTTTTTTGTAATGCCGAATAACATTATTTGAACTTGAATAAAATTTCCCACAGTATTTGCAATGAAAAGGCCTGATATTACGATGTAAAAGCATGTGGTTTCTTAACAATGTTAAGCAAGAATAACTACTGTCACAAACTTTGCATTGAAAATAACCATCTTTTTTTGCTTGCCTACAATATGGTAATTCCTTCACAGTTACCTCATGTGATTTTTCACCATGTGTGAATACCTCCGTTAATGTTGAAAATCTTTCATGACATAAATTGCATTCATAGAAGTTTACCCTGGCATTATAATGGTTTATCAGAATTTGTGGTTGATCTGGACTATCTTGTGAAAATTGAACCTTTTTGTGATCAATTTCCAAATCCCCCTCTTCATTTGATTCCATACTGTCGCTTAAGTTTTCATGGCTCTCTTCATTTTCGTTAATGGTATCCAATTGTTTCAATTTTTGTTTTTGTAGATTTTTTTTTGTAGAGTTTTTTCCTGACGTTATTTCTCCATTTTCTACTTTTTCTGGTAACTCAATGGTATTTTCTTCTGCATCAATTCCTATATCAACAGGTTTCAATCTATTAGAACTTATTTTTAAAATTTCATCAGATTCATTTGTATTTCTCTCTTTGCAAGGTACAACACTAAAATCTGTTGATTCAATGTCTTGAGATTTTGTATCATTTTTACAAGAAGATGAAATGATGTGTCCTTTCATGACGTCAAATGTTACAAACTCCTGACCACAATCATCACAGTAAAAAAGTTTTGTTGTGTCGTCAACATCAAGATCATGGAGAGTTTGTTGATGTTGCTGTAGTTCTAAATGACTATCAAATGTACGATCACAAATATTACAACAAAATTCAATTATTACATTTTCTACCTCTTTGTTTAAAACTGAGGGAGGTTGTTTCTTACTTTCTTCAAATCTTTGACTACCATGTTTTATCCGATAATGAATATTTAATTGTTTCCGTGAACTGAATATTTCTTGGCAATACTTGCAAAAATTATTGTCACTTGTTTCAATATTATGTTTAATTTTACAATGTTTATGAGCCTCATCTCTAGTTTTAAAAATCAATTTACAATCATGACATTCAAATGACAATGCTTTTTTATTTATTTCAGTTAAAGTAATAATTTTTGAACCTTCAAACATATATGTTCTTTTTACATTTTTTAAAGGTCTTGAAATTTTATGTTCCTTGTTTTTCTGTCTATGTAATTTCCATTCTGACTTATGACATTTACCGTAGTGACGGGTTACTGAAGAATAGTCCACACAAAACTCAGTACAAAACATACAAGGAAACCCTAAAATATCTCTGTGTTTTAATTTATGATGTTTCAGCCTACATATTGATGTAAATGACTGAGCACACTCACCACATTTATTAGGCCCAGTTCTTAAAACTTTCACAGGAATTTCAACATAATTGTTACTGTGGTGTTTCTGTACATGCTGATAAAAATATTTTATATTGGAATAATAAATTTTACAAATGTTACATGCATGATATTGAGAGAATGTGTTTACATTTTTAAATATTAATGTGTTTGTTTTGGTTTTTAAATTTTCGTTATTTTTAAAGTTATTGCTGATTTTTCCCCTTAGTCTTTTTATCTTCATCAATTTTTTAGCTTTAATATTATCTGCTTTATATAATTTTGTATGACTTTTTTTGTAATGTTTAATAATAATACTTGCACTTGAATAATATTTCCCACAGTATTTGCAAGGAAAAGGTCTGATGTTACGATGCAAAAGCATATGGTTTCTCAATAATTTTAAGTAAGAATAACTATTGTCACAAACCTTGCATTGAAAAGAACCATTTCTTGCTCGACTACCATATGGTAATTTCCTAACAGTAACCTCATGGTATTTTTCACCATGTGTATATACTTCAGGTAATACAGAAAACTTTTTTTTACATAAATTGCATTCATAGTAGTTTACACAGGCATCAAAACGACTTATCAAGATTGGGTTTGTACTTTCAGACTTTAATTTCTTGTCTTGAATATCGTTGCTACTTATTGTCTCATCAGAACTGTCAGGATTTTTTTCTGAAAGGTCTGTCACTTCCTCAGTTTGAAAATCATCATTTTCAGCTCCTGAAGAATTTCCCTCTTGATTTAAGTTTTCATTTAAGACGTTTGGTGATGGACTCGTAACGTTTTCAGTTTCTAGAGTGATGGTTTCAGTTGCTACATTTTCATCTCCTCTTAAAACAAGATTTTGCATTCTGGCTTTTTTCAAAGCAGTCTTGATTTTATTTTCCTTTGTTAAAATTTTGTATTTTGCCAACTTCTGTGGGTTTCTCTCTGCGTCACACTCTTCTTTATGTTGAGTCTTCTGATGGTACTGCACGGTGGAAGAATAGACGTAGATCTTCCCACAGTACTTGCAAGGATATTGTGTGATGTTTCCGTCATGTCTTGAGTTGGTTGACGTAGCATTATCAACTTTATTTGTAGTTGCAACGTTATCTTCCGTATGTACACTCAATTCTAGCGTTGCATTTTCTTCACTTTTATGACTAATTTTCAAATGTTTGTCTAACTCAGATTCATTCATTAAAAATATTCCACAATGTTTGCATTTAAATTTGAAAATTAAATGAAAGTTAACATGATTTTGTAGTTCAGATTTTGATGTACATTTGAAGTCACATTCTTTGCAAGCAAACCTGGATTCTGATTCACTATCACTCTCAGAATTTCTATTTTGACGGTAGAATTGGGCAATTTTTTGCCTGTCATGTGCATTGAGAATATGATCATCTCCTTTAGATCTATAATTGAAACTCTTCTTGCAGATTCTACACTTGTACTTTTTCTTGAGAATTTTTCCATGATCTAGGTTAGGTTTTGTTTCATAAGAGTGCCTTTTCATGTGAATGTGTAGTGCCAGATTTGTTTTAAATTTAATATTACATTTTTTACACTTAAATTGTTTTTCAGGATTTACCTTTTTGGTATTTATTTTACCAGAAATGATTTTTGAGGTTTCAATATTGTGAAATTTTTTACAGTGCATTTTTAAATTAAAATTTGTTAAAAATCTTGCCTCACAAAATTTACATTTAAAATATTTAATTTTGAAATGGCTTTTGATGTGAAGTTTCAAAGATTTCTTTGACGTGGTGGCATATTTACAAACAGCGCAGGTCAAGTTTGGCTTGGGAGAATAAATTTTACCACTGTACCATTCCTCGACTCTCCTAAGATGAATTACAGGACCATCCTTCACATTATTATCAACAATGTTCAGGTTCAAATGTTTATTTACAATATGATTGTGTAAAGTTTTTGAACTTATGAATTTTTTAGGACACATTTTACAATGGAATTTACAAGTGGGATCAGGGCAATCATGAAACATAAGTAACAATGGATGTTCAAAGTCTTTGTTACAATTTATACAATGATAATCAACTGCCAATGGGTCTAAATTTACATTGTGTTCTTGTTTACATATTGTTTTACCAGTAATTGTTGTTAAATTCATATTTTTATGTGCAGTGTTTGGTGATACAGAGTTTTGTTGTGAATTTTCAGACTGATCAGAAATTAAAATAGACAATTGATTTGATAATTCATTATTATTGGAATTATTTATGTTTTCCATAGTTTCATTACTTTGCATAATAATATGTACAGGAACACTTAATAGAATTTCATCATTGCTAGCTTGGTTTGCTTTCAATAAGCTACGCTGAGGTACATTAATATTAGGCATGGTAGGGACTCTACGAGGACCACTTACGATTGGTAGAACATTTAAAACAGATGCACAAGGTTTGGAGCCTAGATCTGATTGTTGAATATTTTCTCCCTGAACGTTCAAACGGCTTTGTCGTTGCGTCACATTTTGTTGTTGAACGATTCTCAACTTGTTGTCTTGCTGTGAAGTTTTCTGTGAATGGTGAGGTACGTTGTAGAACACAGACTTGCTTGTACCTGCGGGCACAAGGAGAGATTAGCATAGTGTCCCGTACCCAGAATTATGAGTTGTCTGACTCCATAGTCATATGTTGGAATGGCATCTTGACCCGTAATAGCAAGGATGTTTTTTTTTTAGACATAGTGAGAGCTCATTATTCTGGTCAATCTGGTACATTAAAAAGTGCCATAAAATATATTTTAGTTCATAAATATGGTATCTCAAAATGGTAAATTTAATGAAAGTGTAGATTTTTGTTTGTAGATTGTAATATTTTCTAAAGTTTAAATTTTTGTTTTGTAAAAGTTGAATTTGTTTTATGTATCATCAATGTTATTTTCTTTTACAGCTAAATTTAATTATATTGTATGTACATACAAGTTACAATGTACCAGTACCAACTTTAAATTACAAATTCAAAAACAAAAAAGAAATTAAGCCTGGTTTACGTAGATGCAAAAAAAAAACTTCTGTGTCAGACGCTAGAGTTAAAGTACGTGTTATCTTATGGCATGGTTTACGCATCCAGACGCCAAACGCAAGAAGCAGACGCAAGACTGAAAAGTTGACCAACTCTCAACTTTTGCTTCTTGCTTCTGCGTCTGCCCCGCCTCCCGACCAATGAGATGCGCGCATTTCAAAACAATGAAATTGCGCCAAAACTGCGAAATTCTTCACTTGATTTTGGAAGAAAACGAAAAATTGTTTAGATTTAATATTGAATTTAAAAGTTGTAAAATGTCTTCAGCTCTCTCGGAAGCTGAACAAAAGAAAAATAAACTGACCGAAAGAATTGTGATCCCGAGAAGTGCCGACAACTGCCGAATTATTACGAAGTCGTAAGGAGAAGAAAAAAGCAAGCGAGCGTGACCGATAACTGCCAATGTAGTACGAGAAGCATGAAAAATGCTTCTGCAAGAACAGACCAAATCTTGACGCTAGACGCTTGACGCAGAAGTTTTTTTTTTTTGCGTTTGCGTAAACCAGGCTTAAAATAAAATAAAAATTGACTTATAAATAACAAACTTCTTTTTTATTGTTTTATTTTTGATGCAAATTTACTTACACAACTGAAGTAAAAAAAGTATGAATAATAATAAAAAAATATATACATATATATTTTACTGTATCTAGCTTATGTACAATATTTTATTTTTCACATGATTGTTAATTTTAATCAAGGATAATATATAGAAGGATTCCCAAGAAGGGTTCCAAACTGGAGATAAGAGTGTTAACCGATACTATCAGCTCTCGCGGTAGATTTTGGAAACAGAGAGGCTGACAAGCGCGCCATCTCTACGTGATAAAAGAACTGAACGTAACATCGTAAAACAATGTTAACTCCGGGTTGCGAGATCCGAAGTTCGATGGACGATTTACATTATTTTTTATTGCTAGACAACAGCTCAAATCACCGCGAAATGAAAAATATTCTCACATACCTTATTAAATTTCCAGTCTTCTACATGTGTTCTGGATACTCCAAGGCACAAATTTCACTGCCAAATAATTTACCGAAATAGCTTGTGTATTTGCAGGATTGCACCTATATGCATCACCCACTTATCTATGCTGTATTTAATTTCTGGCGTGATCTAAAAGGACAAAAAGCTCCTTATCGTTAATGGTAATTAAGATTGAAGCTAAAACAAAAAAAAATTGCACAATCAAGCCAATTTATTGAGCAAATGGAAGGTAATTAATTGACGTACGTGTTCACGAAAACTTCACAACATAAACATGTGAGCGGAAGGCTGGCGGCAGCGAGCGAGCAGCGAGCACTGCGAGCAGCCGGAGCAGCAAGCGCAGCAGAAGAGGGGAGGTCGGGGGAGGTAGAGGAGGGAGAGAGGCGGGAAATGTTCTACAGCTGATATTTTGTAACATTTATCAAATTTTATTTGCGTATTCTTAACTGCAGCATAACAAAATAACCCTTATAGACAAGCTCTCATGTTGAATTTGTTTGAATATTAACAAAGTTCAATGACTTTATGTGTTTGTATTAAATTTGAAGTCTTGTAAATATTTATGTAATTATAGTAATAAAATTAAAACCATTTTTCATTGAAACAAATTTTTTTACTACATCGATCATGATCCCGCTCGTTAATTGATGCCTTTCATAAAATCGATCGAAGTAATTAAGATGCACACTATATTAAGGTCGATTTTCCTACCGGTTGCCATGATAAACTAGCATTATATAATATATTATGGTGAATGGAATTTTTAAAGTCTTTTTCAATTAAAGTTAATTATTTTTCATTTATTGAAATTGAGTACAGTGCACAAAAATTATAAACATATATTTTTTTTTTATTGAAAAAAATTTTCACTAAAATTTACATCTTATTTTTATTACGTTATTACGTTACCATTAAATGGAAAGTGAAATTTGAGTATCCAAAACGCACATTTTTATAATTTTTGTGCAGTAGCTGTCAATTTCATTAAATGAAAAATAACTTTAATTGAATAAAAGACTTTAAAAATTCCATTCACCATAATATATTATATAATGCTAGTTTATCATGGCAACCGGTAGGAAAATCGACCTTATTAATATAGTGCATGTGCATCTTAGTTACTTCGATCGATTTTATGAAAGGCATCAAAATGAATTAACGAGCGGGATCATGATCGATGTAGTAAAAAAATTTGTTTCAATGAAAAATGGTTTTAATTTTATTACTATAATTACATAAATATTTACAAGACTTCAAATTTAATACAAACACATAAAGTCATTGAACTTTGTTAATATTCAAACAAATTCAACAGAGCTTGTCTATAAGGGTTATTTTGTTATGCTGCAGTTAAGAATACGCAAATAAAATTTGATAATTGTTACAAAATATCATGCAGCTGTAGAACATTTCCCGCCTCTCTCCCTCCTCTACCTCCCCTCCGTCCCCTCTTCTGCTGCGCTGCGGCGCTGCTCCGGCTGCTCGCTGCCGCCCCGCCAGCCTTCCGCTCACATGTTTATGTTGTGAAGTTTTCGTGAACACGTACGTCAATTAATTACCTTCCATTTGCTCAATAAATTGGCTTGATTGTGCAATTTTTTTTTGTTTTAGCTTCAATCTTAATTACCATTAACGATAAGGAGCTTTTTGTCCTTTTAGATCACGCCAGAAATTAAATATACAGCATAGATAAGTGGGTGATGCATATAGGTGCAATCCTGCAAATACACAAGCTATTTCGGTAAATTATTTGGCAGTGAAATTTGTGCCTTGGAGTATCCAGAACACATGTAGAAGACTGGAAATTTAATAAGGTATGTGAGAATATTTTTCATTTCGCGGTGATTTGAGCTGTTGTCTAGCAATAAAAAATAATGTAAATCGTCCATCGAACTTCGGATCTCGCAACCCGGAGTTAACATTGTTTTACGATGTTACGTTCAGTCCTTTTATCACCTAGAGATGGCGCGCTTGTCAGCCTCTCTGTTTCCAAAATCTACCGCGAGAGCTGATAGTATAGGTTAACACTCTTATCTCCCTTCATAACATGGCGGATTCCAATAGAGTGCGCTCCTGTCTATTTTCTCCATGATTTTAATGTAATTGTGTTACAGATATTATATATTTTTTTTTAATGTCAAATTAATTAATCAAACTTTTTTTCAGGGTAATACCTGTTATTTCCAAAACTGCAAATAATTTTTACCAATTTCAAGCTTACAAGACTAAATTTAAGTTCTTACTTTGAGCTCTAAACTTTCTTCTTTTGGTCGTTCTTGGAGGGTCCTTCAAGGGTACCTCAGGCTCAGAAAAAGTCTCATCCCCCGCAGCTGTCTGCAGACAAGGAATGATTGAAGATACAGCATTACACTTTATTAATATCTACAGTATGAAGCCAATAATTTGGATAACTATGTAATTCACCATATTTAATTTGTGATACACAACAGGTCCTGCAAGATTCTTTTCTTGCATATTTGGATACAGTATAACAGATCTTAGGTTAGTCTACTGAACTGTCTCGAGACAGATTTGTTATACTCTAGAAGTATTTGAATTGTGTATTTTCAATACTTCTCGGATTGTTTTAAACCCTATACCATAACCTTTTAGTTATGCAATTTCTTGCTATATGCTTGTGTGCTAAATATTTGCATACTGTAATTATGTTGTCACAGCATGATTTAAGATTGTTTGAGGGTTCAATAAAATCTGAAAAAAATTTACAATACATAAATTGAAGTGAAAATATGAAATAACAAGAAATTTCAAGCAGGTTGTCCATTCTTTAAAATAAAAATGCTCACAGACTACATAAAAGCAGTAAAGTTTTAATTTAAATTTTTTATTACACTACATATACTGTAATTATTTTACCCCGGTACTACTGCCAAAAAAACTAGTTGATAGCTTCAAGGGACATTAATTGATAATTTATCTGTTAAAGAAATACTTTTACTAAAGCATTAACAAACTTTAATCATTTTCCTCCCTCGCTCTCACCTGTTCTCTTTCTGATGGACACGGTGACATCAACCATCTTGCCGAGGCTGTATCCGATTGTTCGTCAACATCTGCAAACAAGACGTCAACATGAGCCCAGAGAAATTTAACGCCATTGTATGATGTAGAGTAGTTTGGGAATTATATCGATCAGAGAGTATTACATTCTAATAAAGAAAATGGCTATCTTTAAGAGTGTCATGTTTCAATATTAATTTCTTTTCTTTTTTTTCCCCCCCTCTCGAAATCAATATTTTTTTTTTCTTTCTTTTTTTTTTATTGTACGGTAAGCAGGATCATTGTGATGTATTATCATATTATGATGGTTTTGCTTGAGTATTATTTTTTTTTTTAATAAATATTTTGATTATCAACTTCTACAGCAAAAAGTGAACCTCATGTTCTAAAAGAGAGCAATGGCCTAAACTTTTTGTATAAATTTATACAGTAAAAACTTGTTATTACATAACTTCTTATAAGGTAAAAACTCGATATTGAGTAACGGAGTTAAGGTCCCGTAAAAATTAATTAGTATTGCAGGTATAGGAAAAACTTGATATAAGGTAAACCCAATTTCCTGGGTCCCTTGACTTTACGTAATAACAAGTTTTTACTGTATTGTTTTATTGATGATATTAAATTTAATTTTATACACCAAAAAAAATCAGGTTTAAAAATTTGAATCACTGGTACTCCTATAGAAGGAAGAGGGTGGTTATGTTTTTTTTTTTTTTTTTTGGAGTTCAAATGGAGTTCAAAATTAAGTTTCGACATTATCAATAAAGCAATGAAAATTGAATCCATCTTCCTAAAAAATATGAAAATCCTCACCGTTCAATTCCTCGTCCTTGATGTCCAGCTCCTCAAGTTGTAGTGGTGGCAACTCATCACAGTCCTGAACACGAGACACTTTCATTGACAGAAAAATACAACAAAGAAGTTAAAGGCCTGTGAACCTTTTCACAGTACTGTATTAAGTACACGGTTAGCTTTGCTTCAGTGTGATTCGTCTGCATAAATTTTTTTGTTTCAGTAGCACAAATATCAGAGGTAATAGCCGATGAAGAAGCACCTGTGACGTCACTCATGATCATTCAGCGGTGACAATATAGGGAAATCCCTGCAAAAGATAGGTTCACTCCCGCTGCAACCACGGCCACAATTTTACTTCTGTAATTTTGAAACTTTACCAGGGCAAAGAGGGCAAAGTATTTGTCAAATAGACGGAAAGAATTTTTTTGGTGGCGTGTGTACAGACAGAGTTATTGCGGTAGCAAGATAAGCCAAAAATTTAACATTGTTTTCCTATACAACATTTTTGCTCCTCTATCTACCGCAATAACTCGGTTTGTACGAATGTCATAAAAAAAAAATATATATTTCAGGCTATTTGAAAAAGTCTACCAAGACTGTCCTGGTAAAGTTTCAAAATTACAGAAGTCAAATTGTGGCCGTGGTTGCAGCGGGAGTGAACCTATCTTTTGCAGGGATTTCCCTATATTGTCGCCGCTGAATGAGCGTGAGTGACGTCACAGGTTCCTTTTCATCGGCTATTATCACTGATATCTGTGCTGCTGAAACCAAAAAAAAAAAATATATATACAGCTGAATCATACTAAAGCAAAGCTTACCGTGTACTTAATATTGTGCAAAGGTTCATAAGGCCTTTAAAATATATGGGGGTGTGCAAATAACAATTTTTAATGTTGTCAAAGATATTTTTCAAAAAATAAGATCAAAATTCCTAGTTAAAAAATAAATACAATCCGTTCAGATAAAAAGATGGAAAGAATTTAACAAACTGGGATATACTGTAGTAAAATATGGATTTCTTTGTTTTATCAGGAAACTCTCAATGGACAACATACATGTAAGAAAAAAAAAAAAAAAATATTGCAGAAATGAATAGAGGGTACCAAATTATTCTACTCTGAATTTTTTTAGATTTTTTTTGAGTCCCGGAACTATTTTTAAATAATTATTGAATGTTCTGTAAGTTAAGTTGGCACCCCTGAATCTTTAATAAAAAGGATAGGACCAAGACGCCTATTGACGCCTCCAGGGGACGTGGCCGCACTTTCAATAATTATTTAAAAATAGTTCTAGGTTTCAAAGAAATCTGAAAAAATTCAGAGTAGCATAATTTGGTACTTTCTATTCATTTCTGCAATAAAAAATTTTTGTCATGCATGTTGTCAATTGCTTCAGAGTAATATCGTCCAGAATAATGAGAGTTATCTGCCTACCACCACACTTGTGCAATTATAAGCTATCTGCTACACCAGGTGAGCGCAACGTTGAGCTTTCTGCTATACTGTAATTATTTACAGCTTTTATTTGCACTTGCCTCATGAAAAGCAGACAGCTTATTGATGCACTCGAGATGGTAGGCAGATAGTTCATTATTCCTGACGAGGAATCCTTTAAAATTATCTACAGATCAAGACTCACCTGTAAGCAAAGTTCTGGAGGAAATCCCGTCTCTGCGACGAGGTTGCTCTTGTCCTCCTCCGTCTCTCCCACCATCACCAGCTCGAAGTTCGGCAACGACATCTCAACGAAGCTCAACCTGCAAGTGAAATCTTGTTAGAGTGGCAGCACTGGTAATCAATAACAATACTTTGGATTCTGGCTGGTCTTTTCGTGCTTTTGCAAACCGTATGCATATCAGACATTTTCAGCATCTGTACTGTAAAAAATCAATAAACTACATATATGCATAATTATATATGTACTGTATATTTACAAATACTATTGCTGCTATTGATGCCCTCCCCCCTCCGAAATGTTGAATTTAACATGGGCAATACAGGCATTTCTCCCACTCTATTTCTTTTTTTAAGGTAGAGATAATACGGATCAGCTGGCCCAATGCTAAAAAAATCCCATTCATAAAAATTATGAAAAAAATTTAAAGTGTTCTCCTCTACATCCCCTATCAGTAGGTAAAATATCAGGTATACAAAAACGAGCTAGTTTTCGAGTTATTAATTTTTAAAGTTGACCAATTTAACATGGAAGTTCTATTTCTCCATGTTAAATTAGTCAACTTTAAAAATTAATAACTCGAAAACTAGCTCGTTTTTGTATACCTGATATTTTACCTACTGATAGGGGATGTAGAGGAGAATATTTTAAATTTTTTTCATAATTTTTATGAATGGGATTTTTTTAGCATTGGGCCAGCTGATCCGTATTATCTCTACCTTAACATTGACCCTACCGGTATGGAGGCAGTCCCCCTTGAAATTTCTTCCTGAATCCGCGCCTGTGATGCTCTGATTCATCACTATATATCTCAACATCTCTCTGATTGATACTTACAACAGTCGACAGCTCTAATTTAAAGAAGGGTAAGAAGGGTTGCAGTATAATGAATCGGCTGGGCCATCTAAGGACATGTCTAAGGAAGGACGCCGCACGCCGCTGATATAGTGACGCTTTTGCCACAAAATTATCGCCTTCCGTAGCTACCTTATGAATAAAATATGAGGCTAGATACTTGAAATTTGTATTATTATAGTTTTAATGCTTTTATAACACGTAAAAGCAGGTAAATTACACCAAAATTGGGGGAGATGCCTGGCATGACAACAGATGTAAACAAAGCAACAAGTTTTTTAAACGCAGGGATGCCAACATACGAGGTTTTTCTCTACTTTAGGGAAAGTGCTGCCGTGTTGGAAGATAAAAATGATTGAGTTATATTGAATTATTTATTGAATACAAGGATTGTGTACAGAATACATAGATTATAAATTATAACATAATAATAGTAAAACTAAATGCTTATCTTGTCTAAAATTAATTTATGTAATTAATTAATTAATTTTATTATATATAATATATATATATATATATATATATATATATATATATATATATATATATATATATATATATATATATATATATATATATATATATATATATATATATATATATATATTATGTATTGTATTATATAATTAAAATGTATAGTAAATATATTATAATAATATTAATTTTTTTTTTTTTTTTTTTTTACAAGGATACACCCCTAAGAGCTTTTACAGCTCGCGGCGGGGTACTGGGTAGGGATAAGGTATAATAGGGAACGGATATATATAGTGGCCACGGCCTGCATGCTTACGCGTCCCAGCATTCGCTGAGGTGAGACTGAGGGAACCGTGGAAAACCTCAGTCAGGACGGACACCTCTACTTTTTTCTCAATGGACCAAAGCGATGTCCAAAGCCTGGGGAACCACACACAAGTGCATCACTGCACTGGGTGGAAAGCGAGACGAATTTACCCCAGGGAGGGAGCAGCGTATTTTTTACTTGAAACGGTCACCCATCCAAGTACTAACCACGCTCGACGTAGCCTGACTTCGGTGATCTAACGAGAACCGGTCAATGCACTGCGCCACGCTCGACCTCTTAAATGCTGATGCATGGAAACATAAGATTTATATTTTATAATCATTATTATTTATAATAAATAAATTAAATGCTGATGCATATATGGAAACATAAGATTTATATTTTATAATCATTATTATTTATAATAAATAGAAAAAAATTATTATTATTATTTTTTTGGACACAAATATTACAATATTTATTTATTTATTAATTTATTCCTCGGATCTGAGGATCTCGAGATTGCTCCCCTTTTCTAGTGAAGGGATCAAGGGATAGGCAACCCGCTTCACTTTGAAGCTAAACAAGTTGCCTAACTTTAAGGTGCGCGCTCGAGTGGGGATATTTTCTCCAGCCCCCCCAATTCCCAAAAAAGAAAATTCCGATGTAATTTTATTAATTTATTTTTTGTTGTTATTTTATAGTTCCATGCAGTAATTTTTACCTTTCCAACACTTTAGTCTCTAAAGTAAAGGAAACTCTCTTCCGTTGGCATCCCTGCGTCAAAAACGTGCATTGCCGTGTTGCCAGACTCAGCGGTTTCCCGCTAAACCTAGCGGTTTTTCATCTTTTCTCTGCGGGAAGATTTTGGAAACCCGCAGCCAGGGTTATACTTATACTTATAAGAATCGGGTATACGCGCTCCGTTCTGGTATACGAGACCACTTTCCTAATTTCTGATTGGCCCTAAAGAGCTTGTTGATTTTTTCGCGGCTCTTTATTGGTTGCTAAGCAACATGATGAACCAATCACAGGCCAGAAAAAAGTCCACTTTTCGAATGGGCATTTAAGTCCATTAAATGGAACTGACCAATCAAAAGACAGGAATTTTTCAACCTCAAAAAGTAGGTGTTATCGTTAAGTGGTCGACTTCAACGATTAAAAAATCAGAATTTTCAGCACTTATTACCCCCAGACAGTCTCATCTTCCACCATAATTCCTCAGGAGCTCTGGAAATTGGCACCAAAGTTGGTGGTTTTCCCATAAGGTTACAGGGGGCGTGGCCTAAAAGGTCCACTTTTCTCGAACTGCGTATACCCCCATCCCAATGGAGCATAGCCCCATCCCAATGGAGCATAGCCCTGCCCGCAGCGACCCGCAGAGATTTCACGGTTTTCAGCAAGAAAAGACTGCGGAATTCAAATTTTTCAGCAAGAAGACCGCGAAATTCAAATTTTTTAGTAAAAAAGACCGCGGAATTCAAATTTTTCAGCAAAAAGACCGCAAAATTCAAATTTTTCAGTAAAAAAAAACCGCGAAATTCAAAATTTTCAGCAAAAAGACCGCGAAATTCAAATTTAACATACAAAATTTGAATTTCGCGGCTTATTTTAGACCAATCACAGACTGCGGTTTTTCTTGCGTTTTTTTGCCATCTGGCGGCGGTTTTTCTGCCCGCGGCCCGCTGTCTCGGTGTTTTGGACCTGGCAACACTGTGCATTGTTTACATCTGTTTTCAGTGTTTTGGCAACTGTTGACGTACCGAGCATCTCTCCAGATTTTTATGCGTTTTTCCTGTTTTTACGTGTTATAAAAGCATCAAAACTATAATTATACATATTTTAAATATTTAATCTCACATTTTATTCATGAGGTAGCTACGGGAGCCGATAATTTAGTGGCAAAAGCGTCGCTAAACCACAGGCAAAACAGCTGCTCGTTAGATGGCCCAGTATGCATATGAGTATGCATACATACACTGCAAGACAGTATTATGACAGAGGCCATTAGAATTCTCGTTTGCTGTAAGTATCAATATTAAAATAACTATATTGGTTTTTGTTGGTTACTGCATGACAATTCGAGTATAGTAGCATAAGAGCCCCTATGAGCTTATAGCTTGAGGTATATATATTATATATAGATGATGGTGGCATATATGGAACCTGCCATGGTATGATAATATATAGGTAGGTAGGGATTTAAGGGAGAGAAAGGATGGTGGCCTCAACCTGTTACAATCATACACATCCAAAGCCTGGAGAACTACTCAAAAGTGCATCACTGCACGGTGAAAAGCGAGACGAATTTACCCCAGATTTCACTTGCAGGTTGAGCTTCGTTGAGATGTCGTTCTCGAACTTCGAGCTGGTGATGGTGGGAGAGGCGGAGGAGGATAAGAGCAACCTCGTTGCAGAGACGGGATTTCCGTTTCCTCCAGAACTTTGCTCACAGGTGAGTCTTGATCTGCAGGTAATTTTAAAGGATATTGTCCCTCATCAGGGATAATGTATCCGTCTACAATGATATCATGTGCAATAATAAGCTGTCTGCTTTTTATCAACGACAAGCTTCAACGTAAAAATGCCACAGCGCCGCATTCTGACATCGCTCCATAAGGTTTGTTAGGAGAAAAATCTGATTTATTTTTTCATTCAAATTCTATGCTGCACAAAATCTCGAATATTTTTTATGTCGTGTAAAGTGATCTTTCCAGTGGCTCATAGGAATTATTAATCTTGCCCTTCATAAGAACCGTCGGAAAAAATTAAAAACCAGGTACCGCTGGGTTAAAGGATAGGAAGCTTGATAGAACATGTCGTCGCGCGCAGTTCGCGCGCTAGATTTTCATTGGCTGAGAAAATTGTGTCGTCAATTTTGAAGCTTCTCATTGAGTGCTACGTACTACTAAGTACAGTTGTAAAAAGGTATAAAATAAAGCTCATTGTTGATTGTGGTCCCTCATTAATTATTGCGGACGAGCAACAATATATACTGTACCCTAAAGCATTTTTGAGAGGTTCAATAGCAAAAAGGAAACCATTTTTTTACTACAGTTCATACCAGTTTGTATTCTTTCTATGTATATTTTACTTGAATGGCTTGTAATTGTTTTTTAATTAGTAATTTTGATCTTATTTTTAAAATGTCTCGACCGTGCTCCTTAAATTATTCCACACTTCCAGCTTTTAAACGTTACAACTTCTTTGTTGTATTTTTCTCTCAATGAAAGTAAAAGTTCAAAATGAATAAATAAAATAAAGGTCTCTCGTGTTCAGGACTGTGATGAGTTGCCACCACTACAACTTGAAGAGCTGGACATCAAGGACGAGGAATT
The DNA here is from genome assembly GCA_949825025.1 of Siphlonurus alternatus. Classification (NCBI taxonomy): domain Eukaryota; kingdom Metazoa; phylum Arthropoda; class Insecta; order Ephemeroptera; family Siphlonuridae; genus Siphlonurus; species Siphlonurus alternatus. The sequence continues at coordinate 8,248,429 of OX463783.1, forward strand.
GAACGGTGAGGATTTTCAGATTTTTGTTAGGATGGAGAAGGCTTCAATTTTCATTGTTTTATTGATAATGTCAGAACTTAATTTTGAACCCCCCCCCCCCAAAAAAAAAACATTCTAAGACCAATTAAATTGTATTGATGTAGGTTTTCACGGTGCGATAAATGTTGATTGCTAGGCAGACTGAAGATGCCTCGAACATGCGAGGCGAAACGTCGCAAGACCAACGAAGAAGAAACACACCAGGAGAAGAACAACACCCACCACGGAGTTCCCGAAAGAGATCTGCCTAGCAATCAACACCAATTAAATTGTTTTAAAGTTGCATCCATGATATTTTGTTAAACCATGTCAAAAGAAAAAGTTAAAAGTTGTAGTGCTCACTGCAGCAACTATGGAGACGTTTTTTAGTGTGCAAAATTAGGTTTAATACAATCAATCAAATATTATAAAAATAAAATAATTGAAGCTGTTCCCCTCCTTAAGGGTAAGGTAAAACGTCCAATGTTAAAAATAATCCCACACATGAAAATTATAAAGCACATCTTAAAATGTTCTCCTCTACATCCCCCATCAGTAGCTAAAATATCCTATCAGGTACATTATACAAATTTAATCCAGTTTTTTTTATATATGAATTTGTATACCTGATATTTTAGCTAATGATAGGGGATGTAGAGGAGAACATTTTATAGTGTTTTGTAATTTTCATTCAGTGTGGGAATTTTTTTTTTCTTTTAACATTGGATGTGTTATCTTACCTGTCTGTAAGATTAGGGGTAAAAGTTTTTTGTGTAGAACTTGTTTCATCAATGCATCACAATGGTCTTGCTTAACAGTATGGTAAAAAACAAAACAAATACTACATAATTACGAGAAGACAGAAATAAGAAATTCAATGTGAAAAGAATAGCACAGGACATTTGTTAATTTACGTTACCAAATGGAAAATTATCATTAATAATGAAAGTAGAATGTGTAACTAGTGTCAACAATATCATTATATTCTGTGTTCTGGTGGGTGAAATGTCATCCCTCAGTTAGCAATGGAAAAAGGTTCATGGGACCGACAATCACTACGTTTACATAACGGTGTTTTTAAATGCGTATTCGTTGACGATGGATAATGTTATTCTTATGAGGCGTCGTCAACGGATGTGTATTAAACACCTTCATGTAAACGTAGTGAGTCTTACATATATTTTTGCAAGAATTTGCTAGAAACAAGTTACTATTAAAGATAGCCATCTAATAATCTTCATGTAATGATGTAACATTCTGTGTTGTAGTTGCAAAAACTACTGTATATTTAGATTTTATGATGACGTTATATTTCTCTGGACTCATGTTGACGTCTTGTTTTCAGATGTTGACGAACAAACAGAAACAGACTCGACAAGATGGTCGATGTCACCAAGTCCATCAGACAAAGGACAGGTGAGAGTGAGGAGGGTTTACGTTAACGCTTGTTTAGCATTTATTTACCAGATGCGTTACAGTATCAATGTCCTTTGAAGCCATCAACTAGTTTTTTTGACTTTGATAAAAAACAAAAATATTGTACTTGAAGAAAAGATTGATTGATTGGTTGGTATTTTGGGGCAATTGACATATTTTGATCATGTATGCCCCCTTAAAGAAAAGAGAACACGGATCAGCTGTTTTTTTTTTAGTTCCATTTGATTAACATGTAACCCTTAGCAGACACACAAAAATTCTGAATTTTTTTGAGACAGATTTTAGTACCTAGAAGCAACAGAATTTTTTTTAAAACAATGATTTGAGATGATTTTTTATTTATTTATTTATTTATTTATTTATTTATTTATTTATTTATTTATTTATTTATTTATTTATTTATTTATTTATTTATTTATTTAGTTATTTAGTTATTTATTTTTTTATTAAGTTTTTAGTTTGGCTCTCCACTTGGGAAAACTCTATGCTGAAAATTAAAAAAAAAAAAATTAATTTAAATAAATCGGCTCGAATAATTGTTCTAAAAAATTTTCTGTGCCTTTTAGGCATTAAAATCTGTATCTCAAAAAATTTTCAGAATTTTTGTGTCTGCTAAGGTTTACATGTTTATCAAATGGAACTTAAAAAACAGCTAATCCGTGTTCTCTTTCCCTTAAATAGTATGAAATGTCAGGTAAAAAAAAAATAATAATAATAGAAAAAAAGCTATGGTACTGTAGTTTTTTTAGTTACAGTGCTAATTTTAAAATAAAAGGATGATAGAATGATAAAAGAAAAATATTTGTTGGGAATGGAGATAGTTTGAGATTTGAACTATAATTGTCACAAGAAAAAAAGAAAGGAAAGGAAAAAAAAAAAAAAAAGAAAAAAAAATATTAAAGACATACCGCAGTTTTTTATTTTTTTCTTCATGCAGAGTCAAAGACGGCCAATAGCTTCAACCATCTTCCTTCCCATCAGATTTTACCTGTTCCTATTCTCTGTTTTCAATCAAATAATATAACATAACATAACTTGTATCTATTTTTTCATTAATTAATTTATTAGTATTAATCTTTATGTAAAAAAAAAATTTGTAACATGGCTGCCAGTTAACCAATGCTATTCTGTGATAAGTGATGTCTCTTATCTTCAGTTCGCAGACCAAAAAGTGAATACGGTATTTGGATAGAAAGAAGATCTGTCATTTTTTGTTTGCTTTTTTTTTCAGATTTTATTGAATTCTCTAACACCCTTGAGTCATGCAAATATTTAACACGCAAGCAAATTGCATGACTATAAATGCACAATGTCTTTCCCCTGAATTTTAATAATGTTATTGACTTCAAAAATATATGAGAACAAATTTCAATACATAATTCCAGGTTCTCTATCCTAATTTGCAATAAAAAATGCATGCAGGTTTCAATTCCTATTATTAAGAATAACAGCTGCGGTAATATATAATAAACATGAATTAGCTGCATACAGTTCATACTATAGATTTTAGTATGTTGTGTCTGCAGACTGCCGTAGCAGATGGAACCTTTTCTGACACTGAGGTGACCTTGAAAAATCCTCCAAGGACAACCACAAAAGGTAAGTTTGGAACTGAGTGGGAACTTGAATTTAGTATTGTTAACTTGAAATTGGTAAAACTTATTAGCAATTTTGGAAATAATCAGTTTTACCCTGAAAATAAGATTATTATTTATTTTTCCATTAAAAAAAAATCAAGCACAAGTGTGACTGAAACACTATAACATTAAAATTAACAATTTTTAAAAAATAAAAATAAACCAATTAAGGTATAGATAACGCCGGTCAGCTGTTTGACGTAGGTCCCTTTGATTAACATGTAAACCTTTTAGCAAATTCACAAAAATTCTGAAAATTTTTTTAGAGGCATATATTAATGCCTAAAAGCCATAGAAAAAATTTGAAAACAATTTAATGAGCCAATTTTTTTTAATTTTCAGCATAAGGCTTTCCCATGGAGAGAAAAACTTAGAACTTAACTATTAATCTCAGTTACTTCGGAATCAAAGAATATTTTCCTGCAAACGAATCGAATGAAATAAATTTTAAAAAATCGAGAATGTTCTAAAACTTAATCGCTTATGGTTTGAGTAAATTCAGTCTTGCAGTTTTCTTACAACAGCTCCATTTCCGGTTTCCGTCCATAAAGCCAATGTTAAACTTCTACCTCAGTTTTCACAAAACTGATAAGACAGATTCACTTCAAAATTTGTATGCTACCTAATGATGGTGAGTTCTAAGTCCCCTGCAAGTCTTGTTGCATTCAGGCGGTACGATTGCGAGATATCAACCTACTGAGATTCATCCTTAATTAAAAAAAATTGGATCATTAAATTATTTTGAAACTTTTTCTATTGCTTGTAGGCACTAATATCTACCTCTCAAAAAAATTTCAGAATTTTTGTGAATTTGCAATTTGAATTAACATTACAATATATTTGGGTGACTGTTCACATTGTGCTTGGGCTTTTGCCTTTTACACATCACCAGGAGCAACTAACAATTAGGTTGCTGCATGCCATTTTTTTAGTAGCTCAATCGAAAGAGGAGGTTGAGAAATGCACCTATGAATTTTATGCGATTTTTTTTAGTACTGCATCATAACTAAAATGGAGATGATAAGAGGTCACGTGACCTGGAGGCGCCTGCCGCAACGCCTATGACGTCATTACATTCTTTGGTTTATCTATATAACACATGTAAACAATTATTGCATTGTTGCTTGTTTATTAAAAATTAGTATTTGTTTCCATAGCAACGTGGTTGTTTACAAGCATTATATAGTTGAACCAAAGAATGTAATGACGTCATAAGCGTTGCGGACAAAGCCTCCAGGTCACGTGACCTCTTTTCATCCGATTTTAGGTATGATGCAGTACGAAAAAAAATTGCATAAAATTCACAGGTGTATTTTTCAACCTCCTCTTTCAATTGAGCTACTAAAAAAATGGTATGCAGCAACCTAATTTTATTTTAATTTGTTTAATAATTTTATATTTTTAATTTTGTACAATATAAATGTATAAATTAATGTATATATTGCCATGTTTGCTGAATAAAAATTTATTATTATTAGTAAAATTAACAATTGCTTAAAAAATAAAAATAAACCAATTAAATAAAAAAATAAAAATACTGTACATATTTAAAGTGTACGTTACATGTATACAGTATTATGGATTATGGAACTCTCGCTCTTTTGTTTTTGATTATTATGCATGCATTTTTTTACTGTATTTGTTTAAATTTGCCTCAAATATAAAACAACAATAAAGGTAATAAAAAAAAAAAAGTTTGCTTTTCTTCAGTTTTTAATTTTTGTTTATTAGTACGGTTTCTTAGCAAAAAAACGTGCATTTAGTGATAAAAGCATGAAACTTTCAGAAATCATTAATTTGGTCATAAGAACCAAAATAAAATCCGGTGACCAAAAATTGCCCAACCCCTTCGACCCCTGGGGGTGTTTCAAAATGGCGGCTCTGAAAATCCGGGAAATATTTTTTTCTGGTCAAACAAAGATCGGGAATAAAAAGTTTTTCAAACAAAAGTTGCTTGGAATAATTGCATAAGTGTCCCTGATTTTTTTCAAAATGCTGTGTTGCCAATTAGAGCACCGACGTTGCCAAATATGCGTAAAATCTGTCTATTATGGTATATTAATGGCATATTGCATAAAAAAATGTGCAATGCGTGCCTGAAGACTGAAAATTTTAGGGATGATAGTTTGGGTGATACAAACAATAAAAAATAATCGATCCCCAAAAATTTGAGCCCCCTATGCCCAACTACGGACATTCCAAAATGGTGACTTTGGTGACTTAGTTAATGAATTTGAAATACATGTGCATTGAATGAAAACATTTTTCTTTTACAAAACTGCACTAGGGACGATTTTAAAAGTGTCCCTAATTTTTTTCAAAATTGCTGCGTTGCCAAATCTCTTCATATAGTGAGAAATTTTGTATTTTGAGAGTGCCTAGTTGATGCATTATTATATTATATAGCCACTAATAATTCACACAATTTTTTTCTGACACCGTCTTATCAAAGGCAAATTGTAAATTTATGGGGGGGGGGGACTTTTCCCCAGAATATCCCAAAATAAAAGAGAGTGTTACCGCACCAATCGCCAGCACCACCTCCCCGAGGGCGAATAACATTATTATACTATTTAGTGTTGCAGGATACGTACGGCACTCATTCTCCCGATCAAATCAAGGGATAGATTTGCAATTGCTTTTTAACTTCTTATGCTGTGAATTAAAATTAAGCTCATAATTAGTGTTATATGTTAATTGGCATGCTTTGTGGGTCCCTCAAATGAACTTCTTCATGCAGTATGATATGAATATTTGACCACAAGCTATTTAGTTTTATATTATTAAATATTCCAACTACGCGTATTCTATGATCAATGCGGATATATGATACTCTATATATTCAAAGTAAATGTGCATTATTTTAATACATTAGAATGGATTATGACACTGCTTCTTATTTTTAAGTACATAATTTTCATTTCAATTGAAAAATCAATGTTTACAAATTGTAAATCAGACATCCGTAGAAATCCTTTTGGTAAAAGTCTTAATATTTTATTTTGTACAATGTAAGCTCTTTGGTAAAAGGCTCGTCTGCAACAGTATATTAGCATATGATGCAAAATATGTATCAATTATAAAGCAACAGCGAAAAAACTGAATGAATATATTATAATATAAGTCATATTTACATTTAACATAAAATATAATTTGGTTTTATATTAGTTTTAATGCATTTGTTATTATATTTTAATACAGTACGACGTATCGGCTGATTAATAACGCATAAATATTTAAAAATTATTATAATATTTGCTTATTTTCACCTCAAGTTAATTTTCAGTTTTTGATTATTACTATATGTTTATATAATGAATCACTTATTTAACTCCGACCAAAAATCAAATGTAAAAACATCCTGCATCATGTGCAGAGTTACGATGATCAAATATTATTTGATGGACCCATAACGTGTGACAATTAACATAACACTAATTATGAGCTTAATTTTAATACGAAATTAAGAAGCAATTGCAAATCCATGCCTTTTGATTTGGTCGGGAGAATGAGTGCCGTACGTATCCTGCAACGCTAAATAGTATAATAATGTTATTCGCGCTTGGGGAGGTGGCGCTGGCGATTGGTGCGGTAACACTCTCTTTTATTTTGGGATATTCTGGGGAAAAATCCCCCCCCCCCCCATAAATTTACAATTTGCCTTTGAAAAGACGGTGTCAGAAAAAAATTGTGTGAATTATTAGTGGCTCTATAGTATAATAATGCATCAACTAGGCACTCTCAAAATACAAAATTTCTCACTATATGAAGAGATTTGGCAACGCAGCAATTTTGAAAGAAATTAGGGACACTTTTAAAATCGTCCCTAGTGCAGTTTTGTAAAAGAAAAATGTTTTCATTCAATGCACATGTATTTCAAATTCATTAACTAAGTCACCAAAGTCACCATTTTGGAATGTCCGTAGTGGGGCAAAGGGGGCTCAAATTTTTGGGGATCGATTATTTTTTATTGTTTGTATCACCCAAACTATCATCCCTAAAATTTTCAGTCTTCAGGCACGCATTGCACATTTTTTTATGCAATATGCCATTAATATACCATAATAGACAGATTTTACGCATATTTGGCAACGTCGGTGCTCTAATTGGCAACACAGCACTTTGAAAAAAATCAGGGACACTTATGCAATTATTCCAAGCAACTTTTGTTTGAAAAACTTTTTATTCCCGATCTTTGTTTGACCAGAAAAAAATATTTCCCGGATTTTCAGAGCCGCCATTTTGAAACACCCCCAGGGGTCGAAGGGGTTGGGCAATTTTTGGGCACCGGATTTTATTTAGATTCTTATGACCAAATTAATGATTTCTGAAAGTTTCCTGCTTTTATCACAAAATGCACGGTTTTGCCATATTTCGATGCTAAGCGACCGTACTATATTCGATTTCATTTTTGCTTTAAAAAAGAATACATAAATTTACCATTTTATAGACACTACCAGTAACTTATTTTATGGTACTGTACTGAGGATAAGATGAGCTCTGCTATTACGGGTCAAGATGCCATCCCTACATATGACTATGGAGTCAGACAACTCATAATTCTGGGTACGGGGCAATATGCTAATCTCCCCTTGTGCCCGCAGGTGTAAGCAAGTCTGTGTTCTACAACGTACCTCACCATTCACAGAAACCTCCTCAGCAAGACAACAAGTTGAGAGTTGTTCAACTACAAAATTTGACACAACGACAAAGACGTTTGAACGTTCAGGGAGAAAATATTCAACAATCAGATGTAGACTCCGAGCCTTGTGCATCTGTTTTAAATATTCTGCCAATTGTAAGTGGTCCTCGTAGAGTCCCTACCATGCCTAATATTAATGTACCTCAACATAGCTTATTGAAAGCAAACCAAGCTAGCAATGATGAAATTCTATTAAGTGTTCCTGTACATATTATTATGCAAAGTAATGAAACTATGGAAAACATAAATAATTCCAATAATAATGAAGTATCAAATCAATTGTCTATTTTAATTACTGATCAGTCTGAAAATTCACAAAAAAACTCTGTATCACCAATTACTGTTCATAAAAATATGAATTCAACATCAATTACTGGTAAAACAATATGTAAAATAGAAATTGATGAAAATTTAGATCCTTTGGCAGTGGATTACCATTGTATTAATTGTAACGAAGACTTTGACAATCCGTTGCTGCTTAAGTACCATGATTGCCCTGATCCCACTTGTAAATTTCATTGTAAAATGTGTCCTAAAAAATTCATAAGTTCAAAAACTTTACACAATCATATTGTAAATAAGCATTTGGACTTAAACATTGTTGATAATAATGTGGAGGATGTTCCTGTAATTCATCTTAGGAGAGTCGAGGAATGGTACAGTGGTAAAATTTATTCTCCCAAGCCAAACTTGACCTGCGCTGTTTGTAAATATGCCACCACGTCAAAGAAATCTTTGAAACTTCACATCAAAAGCCATTTCAAAATTAAATATTTTAAATGTAAATTTTGTGAGGCAAGATTTTTAACAAATTTTAATTTAAAAATGCACTGTAAAAAATTTCACAATATTGAAACCTCAAAAATCATTTCTGATAAAATAAATACCAAAATGATGAACCCTGAAAAACAATTTAAGTGTAAAAAATGTAATATTAAATTTAAAACAAATCTGGCACACCACATTCATATGAAAAGGCACTCTGATTCTTATGAAACAAAACCTAACCTAGATCATGGAAAAATTCTCAAGAAAAAGTACAAGTGTATAATCTGCAAGAAGAGTTTCAATTCTAGATCTAAAGTAGATGATCATATTTTCAATGCACACGACAGGCAAAAAATTGCCCAATTGTGCCGTCAAAATATAAATTCTGGGAGTGATAGTGAATCAGAATCCAGGTTTGCTTGCAAAGAATGTGACTTCAAATGTACATCAAAATCTGAACTACAAAATCATGTTAACTTTCATTTAATTTTCAAATTTAAATGTAAACATTGTGGAATATTTCTAATGAATGAATCTGAGTTAGACAAACATTTGAAAATTAGTCATAAAAGTGACGAAAATGCTACGCTAGAATTGAGTGTACATACGGATGATAACGTTGCAACTACAAATAAAGTTGATAATGCTACGTCAACCAACTCAAGACGTCAGAATATCACACAATATCCTTGCAAGTACTGTGGGAAGATCTACGTCTATTCTTCCACTGTGGAGTACCATCAGAAGACTCAACATAAAGAAGAGTGTGACTTAGAGAGAGACCCTCAGAAGTTGACAAAATACAAAATTTCAACAATGGAAAATAAAATCAAGACTATTGTGAGAAAAGCTAGGAAACAAAATCTTGTTTTAAGAGAAGATGAAAATGTTGCAACTGAAGTGTTCATTCTAGAAACTAAAAACGTCACAAGTCCATCACCAGATTACTTAAGCGACAACTCAAATCAAGAGGGAAATTCTTCGGGAGCTGAAAATGATGATTTTCAAACTGAGGAAGTGACAGACCTTTCAGAAAAAAATCCTGACAGTTCTGATGAGACAAAAAGTAGCAACGATATTCAAGACAAGAAATTAAAGTCTGAAAGTACAAACCCAATCTTGATAAGTCGTTTTGATGCCTGTGTAAACTACTATGAATGCAATTTATGTAAAAAAAAGTTTTCTGTATTATCTGAAGTATACAAACATGGTGAAAAATATCATGAAGTTACTGTTAGGAAATTACCATTGCCTGGTAGGCCAGCAAAAAATGGTTCTTTTCAATGCAAAGTTTGTGACAATAGTTATTTTTCTTTCAATTTGCTGAGAAACCATATGCTTTTACATCGTAATATCAGACCTTATCCTTGTAAATACTGTGGGAAATATTATTCAAGTTCGTCTAATATTATTAAACATTACAAAAAAAGTCATACAAAATTATATAATGCAGATAATAGTAAAGCTAGAAAATTGATAAAGGAAAAAAGATTAACAGGAAAAATCAGCAATAACGTTAAAAATAATGAAAATTTAAAAACCAAAACAAACACATCAATGTTTAAAAACATAAACACGTTCTCTCAATATCATGCATGTAGCATTTGTAAAATTTATTTTTCTAATATAAAATATTTTTATCAGCATGTACAGAAACACCACAGTAACAATTTTGTTGAAATTCCTGTGAAAGTTTTAAGAAATGGGCCTCATAAATGTGATGAGTGTGCTCAGTCATTTACATCAATATGTAGGCTGAAACAACATAAGTTAAAACACAGAGATATTTTAGGGTTTCCTTGTGTGTTTTGTACAGATTTTTGTGTGGATCATTCATCAGTTCTATATCATTACAATAAATGTCATAAGTCAGAATGGAAATTACATAGACAGAAAAACAAGGAACGTAAAATTTCAGGACCTTTAGAAAATCTAAAAAGAACATATATGTTTGAAGGTTCAAAATTTATTACTTTAACTGAAATAAATAAAAAAGTATTGTCATTTGAGTGTCATGATTGTAAATTGATTTTTAAAACTAGAGATGAGGCTCATAAACATTGTAAAATTAAACATAATATTGAAACAAGTGACGATAATTTTTGCATGTATTGCCAAGAAATATTCAGTTCACGGAAACAATTAAATATTCATTATCGGATAAAACATGGATGTCAAAGATTTGAAGAAAGTAAGAAACAACCTCCCTCAGTTTTAAACAAAGAGGTAGAAAATGTAATAATTGAATTTTGTTGTAATATTTGTGATCGTACATTTGATAGTCATTTAGAACTACAGCAACATCAACAAACTCTCCATGATCTTGATGTTGACGACACAACAAAACTTTTTTACTGTGATGATTGTGGTCAGGAGTTTGTAACATTTGACGTCATGAAAGGACACATCATTTCATCTTCTTGTAAAAATAATACAAAATCTCAAGACATTGAATCAACAGATTTTAGTGTTGTACCTTGCAAAGAGAGAAATACAAATGAATCTGATGAAATTTTAAAAAGAAGTTCTAATAGATTGAAACCTGTTGATATAGGAATTGATACTGATGCAGAAGAAAATACCATTGAGTTACCAGAAAAAGTAGAAAATGGAGAAATAACGTCAGGAAAAAACTCTACAAAAAAAAATCTACAAAAACAAAAATTGAAACAATTGGATACCATTAACGAAAATGAAGAGAGCCATGAAAACTTAAGCGACAGTATGGAATCAAATGAAGAGGGGGATTTGGAAATTGATCACAAAAAGGTTCAATTTTCACAAGATAGTCCAGATCAACCACAAATCCTGATAAACCATTATAATGCCAGGGTAAACTTTTATGAATGCAATTTATGTCATAAAAGATTTTCTACATTAACGGAGGTATTCACACATGGTGAAAAATTGCATGAGATAACTGTTAAGGAATTACCATATTGTAGGCAAGCAAAAAAAGGTGGTTATTTTCAGTGTAAAGTTTGTGACAGTAGTTATTCTTACTTAGCATTGTTAAGAAACCACATGCTTTTACATCGTAATATCAGGCCTTTTCCTTGCAAATACTGTGGGAAATTTTATTCAAGTTCGTCTAAAGTTATTCGGCATTACAAAAAAAGTCATATAAAATTATATAATGCAGATAGTATTAAAGCTAAAAAACTGTTGGAGGAAAAAAGACTAACAGGAATAATCAGCAATAACGTTAAAAAGAATGAAAATTTAAAATCCAAAACAAACACATCAATATTTAATAATGTAAACACATTCTCTCAATTATCTGCATGTAGCATGTGTAAAATTTATTTCTCTAATACAAAATATTTATATCAGCATGTACAGAAACACCACAGTAACAATTTTGTTGAAATTCCTGTGAAAGTTTTAAGAAATGGGCCTCATAAATGTGATGAGTGTGCTCAGTCATTTACATCAATATGTAGGCTGAAACAACACAAGTTAAAACACAGAGATATTTTAGGGTTTCCTTGTATGTTTTGTACGAAGTTTTGTGTGGACTATTCAGCAGTAACGGGTCACTACGGTAAATATCATAATTCAGAATGGAAATTACATAGACAGAAAAAGAAGGAACGTAAAATTTCAGGACCTTTAAAAAATGTAAAAAGAAAATTTATGTTTGAAGGTTCAAAATATATTACGTTAACTGATATAAATAAAAAAAGGTTGGCATTTGAATGTCATGATTGTAAATTGATTTTTAATACTAGGGACGAAACTCTTGATCATTCTAAAATTAAACATTCTCAATTCAGAAATGACGAAAATGGTGATGATGCACCACCGTTTTCATTTCAAGAGCTACGTGGAGAAAAAGCAACCCATTGTTGCAAATACTGCAGAGAGCTGTTCCGTTCAATGATACAATTAAATATTCATTATTGGATTAGACATGAAAGTGAAAGATTGGAAGACGGTAAAAAGAAACCTCCCTTAATCTTCAACACAACACTTGAGGCAGAAAATGTTATTGAATTTCCTTGTGATATTTGTTATCAAAAATTTGATAGCCACTCAAAATTACTTCAACATCAACATAATCTCCATTATATTTATTCTGACAGTGTGACAAAAAATGAAAAACTTTTTTATTGTGATGATTGTCGTCAGGAATTTACAAACTACATAGTTTTAAAGAAACACATCACTTCTTCTGCTTGCAAACGTGAAATAAAATCCCTTGAATTAAAAACATCAGAAGGAGAAACTTGTCAGAAGAAATCACTTGAAGGAGGGAATAACAGCATAGCAGAAAGTTCTGAACTTAACTTATTTACATGCAACCACTGTAATTCTTCATTTGATACAAAACTAAAACTAAAAACTCATATAAAAAGTCATAAAAAATACCATCAGGTTAATGACCCTACAATTTTAAAATTTATTTGTAAACTATGTAATAAAATATTTAAATCTCATTCTCGTGTAAAAAACCATTTATGCATTAATGTTCCAAGAATGTATACTTGTGTAGTTTGTAAAGCAATATTTGAAAGTAAACATCTTTATGTTATACATAAAACTACACATGAAAAAAGTTTTACTTGTGAAATTTGTGGTCTTAAATTTGCTATAGAAAAGCAATTACAAACTCATACAATTAGAAGACACGAGGAACATAAATTTCTATGTTCTCTTTGTGGCAGAAAGTTTCCTTTTTCATCCTGTTTAAACGCTCACATGAAACGTCATGAAAATATAGAATATAGCTGTAATAAATGTGATAAAAAATTCCTCACGTTAAAGCAAAAACAACAACATTATAATATGGTACACAGTAGTGTATGTCTTTTCTGTAAGACATGCTCTCAGTCATTTAGTAGAAAAGATCATTTAGACGAACATGAACGGAGGCATGCCAAGGCAAATAAAACATTTAAATGTGAATTTTGTAATCAAATTTATTCTTGTAAATCAGCTATTACTTATCATATTTTAACATCTCATATGGTGTCTTAAGGCAGCATCAAGATCATAAGTATACCGTCCTTCATCCACATCAATAATGAGCTATATGCTCTCTCATGTGAATGCAATTATGAGCTGTAAATTGGTGTAGCATATATCGTTCCTCGTCTGGCATAGTGAGCTGTCAGCCTGCCACGATCTCATTGCAATAATGAGCTATCTGCAATAACAGGTGAGCACAATAATGAGCTTTATTTTATAAGGCGGTTGCATTAGCAAAACAATCAGTCTACTTTACAGGGGCTGAGTAAAAACATGTGCGCGCAGACCGTCATTCTGGTGGAAGCAGTAGAGAACTCTGCATGCAGGCAAAAGATTAAAAAAATACATTGTAAAAATAAAATTTACAAACTTTTGTTCACCTCAGAATTTAGAATATTTTCTTTATATATTTTTAAATATTTTTTTTTAATATTTTGTCCTATTTTGCTTATACATTGCGTAGCTCCACCAGGCCACCATCGACGACTGGCGGACAACTGTTGAAACTCCCGATCCAAGGTCACACTGACGTCACACGCAAGCGCCTAATACTTATTTACAGCTTATAATTGCGCTCACCTGAAATAACAGATAGCTTATTATTGCAATGAAATTGTGGTAAACAGATAGCTCATTATTATGGACAAGGTACGATAATTTAAGCTCATTATTTGTGCACTATCATGGTAAGACATTATTCCAAATTATTCACTATTCCAAATTAAGGACAGTATATTGATTGGTGTTGTGTAAAAGGTACAAATAGTATTTGGTTTTGAGGTGAATGGACTTCCAACATTACCCTGACAATGTTATATTTTTGGGCTACTTGATTCTGCAATATATCTTGTGTGCAACAATGACAATTTATTATATTGTTAGCAATTCTTACCTCAAGCCATTGTTTATCACTTAAACCTAAACTACGAGCTTTTTCTAGAAGTCGCGAAACCAGTAACGCCATCTCTGATTGGCCGTGACGTCACTGAGCCAAACCCCCTCCACTTACTTAGCCTGGCTCTGCCAGGGTTAAAAGTTGCGACTTTGGAGTTGCGACTTCTGTTTAGGCGCAAAACAGAAAGCTCGTAGTTTCAGCCTTAATCCTCATCAAAGTTGCAAATTGAAGCATAATTTTTTTGTTTTTTATCTATAATATTGAATACCATTTTTCATATTTCATACTTTAAAAAACATGAAAAACAATATAATATAATATATGTTTTTAAAGTATAATTTTAATTTCATTCAGTAAAACAGCAAGTTAATTTAACTTTAATTAAAATACACTAATTAAATTTTAAATATTTAATTACATTTTATGTTAGTTTATTAAAGAATTGTAAATAATATCCAATTCTAAACAATGAAGTTAGAAGTTATTTACTTTTTTTAATGTATTCAATATATGTCTTTAGTATAATTATAATATCATTTATTATTATATTGTAGTTATAATATATATAGTTCAGTGTTATTATATCAAAATGTAAATACAGTAGTAGGATTTTTATTTGAAATATTGTGTCCCAACTTTTTGTGCTGCCATGGCAAGACCTGTCGTCTCATTTATTGGCTTATGTTAATTATCATGCTGCTTATATTATTTGTATAAAAAATATAACTAATTTTGAAATCTAAATTTTTTTTTTATCTGCAAATTCTATGCACATATATTATTATGTTTGTATAATTATTTTGATACTTAATTGAAATTATATAATTAGTAATAAAAATTTAATTGAATTTGACGACTGTTAGTGTTTTTTATTTTATTATAGATATATATATATTAACTTATTTGCCTTCTCTCTATATTTACGAATCAATTAAATTCATTCACCCAGATCTCTTTGTTAGGAATCATGATAATCATATAATTACAATTAACCCTAGAAACAAGAATGACATATATATCGTACGTGAGACATGATAATCACTCTTTCGCTGATAGCGATCCGCGTTTTATGTGTGCATCTGCACGTAACTGCATGTTCAATAATTTTAAATAATTTACCAGAATCGCTGAAGAAAAAATCCAAACAGAGTAATTTTACACAATTATTGAAAAAATTTCTCGTTGAGAAATGCTACTTAATTAGCTACTACAATGTTAAAGATTATCTAAGTGTTATAGTTGTATCATATATATATATGATCTAAAAGTGATGAGAGATTTATCACGTAAATTTGTACTATATATGGTATACATGCAGCTTTGATATGATTTTGTAACGTACGATACTTGATTTTCTTTCAGTTTGTATTTTATCCAATTTCGAATTATATATGGATATATATATATATGTATAATATTATGGATTTATGGTGGATGATTTGTATTTTTTATTAAGCGTTATCCTGTAAGTAGGCAACCCAACAATCTCGTGGCGTTGCCCTATGCCCTATTGGCCTATTGCTGCATATTTGAATAGAATTGGGTCAGCCTCCCAATTCCCACATTTCCCACAAAAGAAAATTAGGATGTAATTGTATTAATTTATTTTTTGTTGTTATTTTATATTTCTATGCAGTAATTTTTACCTTTCCAACACTTCAGTCCCTAAAGTAAAGGAAAATCTCGTCCGTTGGCATCCCTGCGTCAAAAACTTGCATTATTGTTTACATCTGTTGACGTATGCATACCGAGCATCTCCCCAGATTTTTTGTGCGTTTTTCCTGTTTTTGCGTGTTATAAAAGTATCAAAACTATGATAATACATATTTTAAATATTTAGTCTCACATTTTAATCATTAGGTAGCTACGGGAGCCGATAATTTAGTAGCAAAAGCGTCGCTAAACCACAGGCAAAACAGCTGCTCCTTAGATGGCCCAGATATGCATACAGTACACACTGCAAGTATGCATACTATGACAGAGGCCATTAGAACTCTCGTTTGCTGTAAGTATCAATAGTATGAATTAAAATTATTATTTTGGTTTTATTGGTTACTGCATGACAATTCGAGTAGTAGCATGACTGCCCCCTATGACCTATGAGCTTAATTTAAAGCTTGAGGCATATGGTAATACATACAGTATGCATATTACAAATCTTTGTTTACGTGTAGATTCGACTGCGCGCGGCGGCCATCTTGAAATTTATATTAGGCTCTTTAATGGATGGCGTCGGCCGGTTTAGACTGTCTGGAGCTTGGTGCCATAGAGTAGGGCGTAAATTTAGACTTGTTATACTGTAGGGATAATAACGGAGGGAAAGGATGGTGGCCACAACCTGTTGTTACACATCCCAGCATCTAAAACCTTGAGAACTACAGTACTCAAAAGTGCATCACTGCACTGGGTGGAAAGAGAGACGAATTTACCCCAGATTTCACTTGCAGGTTGAGCTTCGTTGAGATGTCGTTGCCGAACTTCGAGCTGGTGATGGTGGGAGAGACGGAGGAGGATAAGAGCAACCTCGTCGCAGAGACGGGATTTCCGTTTCCTCCAGAACTTTGCTCACAGGTGAGTCATGGTGATCTGCAGATAATTTTAAAGGATATCGTCCCTCGTCAGGTATAATGTATCTGTCTACAATGATATCATGTGCAATAAAGTCTAAAATACGAGCTTTTTCTAGAAGTCGTAAAACCAGTAACGTTCTCTCTGATTGGCTGTGACATCATTGCACAACCCCCCTCCACTTTTACACCCTGGCTCTGCCAAGGTTAAAAGTTGTGACTTTGGAGTTGCGACTTATGTTTAGGTGCAAAACAAAGAGCTCGTATTTTCAGCTGTCTGCTTTTTATCAATTGGGTGCGGCTAACAGTTGTAAAAAGGTTTAAAATAAAGCTCATTGTTGATTGTGGTAGCTCATTATTGCGGACAAGCAACAATATATACCCTAGCTTAAACATTCCTTAAGAGGTTCAATAGCAAAGGAAACCATTTCTTTACTACAGTACATGCTAGTTTGCATTCTTTCTATATTTTACTTGAATGGCTTGTATTTGTTTTTTAATTACTAATTTTGATCTTATTTTTAAAATGTCTCGACCGTGCCCCTTAAATTATTGTACACTTCGAGCTTTTAAACGTTACAACTTCTTTGTTGTATTTTTCTGCTAATAAAGGTCTCTCGTGTTCAGGACTGTGATGAGTTGCCACCACTACAACTTGAGGAGCTGGACATCAAGGACGAGGAATTGAACGGTGAGGATTTTCAATTTTTTGTTAGGAGGATGGATTCCATTTTCATTGCTTTATTGATAATGTCAAAACTTAATTTTACACCAGAAAGACATTCTAAAGCCAGTACCTGTTACACGATACAATTTTTCAAATTACTGTATACAATTTTTCCTTTCAAGAAAACTTCAACTTCATTTGTTTGTATGGAGATGAAATTATCTTGCAAGGAAAAATTGTATGCAAAATTGTATGGTGTAATACCGGCTGAAGAGTTTCAGTGACCAGTTGTTGAATTGTTTAAAAGTTGCATCAATGATATTTTGTTAAACCGTGCCACAAGAAAAAGTTGTAGCAACTACGAAGACGTTTTTTTTGGTGTGCAAAATTTAATTTAATAATACACCAATGAAACATTATAAAAATAAAATAATTGAAGTTAACTGTTCCCCTCCTTAAGGGTAAGGTAACACGTCCAATGTTAAAAATAATTCCACACATGAAAATTATAAAGCATATCTTAAAATGTTCTCCTCTTCATCACCCATCAGTAGCTAAAATATCCTATCAGGTACATTATACAAATTTAACCCAGTTTTTTTATTTATGAATTTGTATACCTGATATTTTATCTACTGATTGGGGATGTAGAGGAGAACATTTTATGATATGTTTCATAATTTTCATGTGTGGGATTTTTTTTTTAACATTGAGTGTGTTACCTTACCTTTAAGATTAGGGGGTAAAGTTTTTGCTGTAGAACTTGATTCATTAATGCATCACAATGATCTTGCTTAAAGGTACAGTAAGACAAAACAAAAAATACTAATTACGAAAAGACAGAAAAAAGAAATTCACTGTCACTATTAAAAATACTATAATCTTCATGTAATGATGTAACATTCTGTAATGTAGTTGTAAAAACTACTGTATATTTAGATTTTATGATGACATTTTATTTCTCTGGGCTCATGTTGACGTCTTGTTTTCAGATGTTGATGAACAACCAGAAACAGACTCGACAAGTTGGTTGATGTCACCGTGTCCGTCAGACAATGGACAGGTGAGAACAAGGAAGGAAAACAACAATTATAGTTTGTTAATGTTGTAGTAATCATTTCTATAACACTATAACAGATAAGTTATCAATTTATGTCCCTTGAGGCCGTCAACTAATTTTTTGACTGTGGTAAAAAACAAAAATATTGCACTTAAATAAAACTGTATGAAATGTCAGGTGAAAAAAAAAAAAAAAACAAACAAACAAAAACAAAAAAAAACTGTAGTACAGTACGTAGTTGTTTAGTTACAGTGTTAATTTAAAAAATAAAAGAGGATAGAGAAACATATTAGAAAAATATTTGCTGGGAATGGAGATAGTTTGAGCTTTTAACCATCACTGTTCCAGAAAAAAAAGTACAGTATTATACACACAAATTGCATTTTTTTTTTTCTTGCAGTGTCAATTAATTATTTGAAAAAAAAAAAAATCGAACTAAGCGATATTTATTTTTTTAAAAGTAGATAGAAACATATATGATAGAAAAAGATTTGTTGGGAAGGGAGATAGTTCGAGCTTTTAGCTGTCAGTGACCCAGCAAAAAGAGAAAAATTAATTAAAACAACGCTAGGCGTGTATATTAGGTTTGACTCGCCGCTCGTTTTAGAGAGAGAGAGGGATTTTTTTGGCTTGATCAGCTAGTTTTTGCTAGCAAAATCGTCACACAAATAATACATTTGGTGCGCCACTCTCTAGCCATGGACAGCTGTTTTGGCCTACTGGGCCTCATCAGCATGGCGAGGAGAGAGAGGCAGCAGCTCCCAGCCAGGTCTACATGAGAGCAAGACTATCGAGCTACTGCCAAAGTAGCAGAGTTCGCGCGGCCTTTTATACCGGCGATCCGAGTCTCGCAATTATAGCGCGACTCTTCATTGGCTGCTACTTTGTGGGCGCCAAAAGTTTAAATATTATTAGTCTTTTATTAAACACAAAAAGTGTACATACAACATAGTATTATAAATCAGGGTGTATACCATCTGAAAAAACCTGGAATACCGGGAAATATCATGGAATTTCAAACCCTCTGGAAAAACCGGGAAAAATCATGGAATTTCGAAAAAAATGTCAAAAAAACTGGAATTATCACATTTTTCAGTAATCGTTTTCTTATAATTATAAAATCTTGATACTGTTTTGTTTTTTTAAGATTTTGACAAGTTCTAATATTTATTCAAATCAATTAAAAAAATTTCAAGTATTGGAAATGAAAATGGGAAAAATTCGTGTGCAAAAGCGTGACGTAAAAAGATCGCGATTTACGAGAGATCGCGCGCGTATTATAGTGACGTCAATATTTCGGACAAATAGTTAATTAAATATTTACTGAAAAGTATAATATGAATGTTTCAAATATTAATTTGTAACCAAAAATACTCCTTCAACTTGAATTATAAACTAGAAAAATAAAATTATATTATTTTTAAATGATGCAAGTGACCATGCATGCAGTACGTAGTGCATGTAATTAAAAGATCGGCAATTTACGCGAATATTACGAAAAAAAGTTGATCGTTTGATGAGAAAGCATAAATATATACAAGAGGTCATTATAATTAAATTATTATAATTTATCATATTCAAGCACAAAAAATAAAGTAAAAATTATGATAATGTAAACGTCATGGTTAAAAACTAAGAAGCAACGCAATGTTGCTGCGGTACGCGCAGCGTGAGCTCACTTTATTTTATAGATCATATATACTACACAATTTTTGCAGTATTTTTTTTGTTTTTTTTTTTAAATATTCAGTAAACACAATATTCAGCATTTCAAGCATTAGAACATTTAGATAAAGGGGACTAGATTGAAAATTTTCCTAAATTTATGAAAAATGTTTTGTGTCCTAATTTATGGTTCCTAAACAGAACGGTCTTAAACGTAGAAGACCGTTCTGTTCCTAAATTTCTGAATTTTCAGGAAAATGTTTAAAATAATAATTTAAATAAAAATTCCAGCAATTTTTACCTCATTCAATTCACACCGGACTAAAATTTTAACTGGGACTTTTAAATTTTTTTTTTTTTTTTTTTTTTCATTAAAATGACACTGAGCACTAAAAAAAAGTACTTTTAAAGTTTTTAAACAGACCCGAATAAAATTATATGGATGTTAAAAAATAAAATAGTTAATGCATTATTGCTAGAATTTTTATTTAATTTTTTTAAACATTTCCCTGAAAATTCAGAAATTTAGGAACCATAAATTAGGACACTAAAACATTTTTCAAAAATTTAGGAAAATTTTCAATCTAGTTCCCTCTATCTAAATATTCTAATTAAATGCTGTGTAGTATAACCACAAAAAGTATTTTGCAAATTTACTTCTTTTGTAAAATGAAAAATGAAGAGTTGATCTGCATTACATTCATGTTTGCACTATGTATGATAAATATAATGTATTGGTATTATAGTGTCATCACAGACAAATCAATTTCATTTTTTTATTTTTTTTTTATTTTTTTTATTTATTATTTTTTTTTTTGCGATTTTTAATGTTCCCTATTATTATTATCATTAGATTAATGTATAAGTTTATTATATATTATGTAATCATATATACAAGTATAATTTATAAAAATATATATTTTAATAATTATAATTTTATCAAAAATTTGAGCATTAAAATTTTCTAACTGTCAAAAAAGTTGCTCGCTACGCTCGCAATTTTTTTGTTATGCACGCGCGTGTACTGTGTTGGTTATTTTTTCTTGTATGTACTGGGTAGCATTTTTTTTTCTCATTATTTGTATCTTTGAATTGATAAATTATGGATATATAGGTGTTAAGAAAAACAAAATATAAAATGTCAAGATTTTTTGTTCCTTTTTTAGATTAGATTAGATTTAAGGAATTTAATCCTTAAACGATACCTTAAAAAATTACATAGTTCAAGTAAATTTTTATATAATATACCTCCCCCACCCCCTCCTGAACGCTAAAAAATTACCTGGAATTTTTTAAAATTCCCTGGAAAAACCTGGAAAACTCATGGAATTTCATTTGAGAATATTGGTATACACCCTGATAAATATATATTCATTATAAAATAACACTGTAATAGAACACATAAAACACACATACAAACTATATATAATAGTTACAGAATAATAGAGAATGATAATAAAAAAATTGAATTAATAATAAAAGAATATAAAATAAAATAACAGATGATATTAACAGCCTGTTACATCATAATATATCATATATATAAGCACATATATAAAACAAAATATGACATAGAAAATAAATAGAATGAAAAACTTATTGCTTAATTGCTATTCAAAATATAGACTATATGAAGTCTCCCTTGGCATAATCGCTGATAGGTTTAATTCTAGATTTACAGATATTTAAATGATATTGGCTACAATATTCATTACATAATTTACATACACATGATTGTTCAGCTTTATGATAACCAGAGGATTTACAGATTAGATGATGGAAGCCGTGAACAGCTTGGCGAGTTAAGACATTTCTAACATTGGATCTATCCAATTGGGGCAGACACCAATGTTTACATGTCATAGCATCAAGTGCTGTAAAACTCAGGATTAATATCCTGAGCTTTTTGATTCCTGACAGCTAGAAAATTGGAATATTGATCTGTCATTGGAAGTTTAAACGTTTCTTTGATTTCTGTAATAAAATAATTGGAATCTATCAGTTTATAGGCCAGTCTAGTTTCGGTAAATTTTGACAAACACAATAGTCTTTTAACAAACATAGCTTTTACTGATTCTAATTTATCAAAGTCGGATACAGATAAATGAGGCCATACGATTTCAATACCATAAGTGGCCACAAGGGCGACTTTTAAATTGAATAGTTTGAGCCCTGTTTTGACGGATAGACCAGACAGACCTGAGATAGTGTACATAACAGTGATAGCATTCTTACATCTTTCTGTTATATGTTTAGAAAAAGAGAGCCCTGTCGTTTGAAGTACTATGCCGAGATATTTAAATGAATTTAGGAATTCAATCTTTTGACCGTCACAATAAATTTCATCGTTTTTGCACAGCGGTCCGCCTCTTCTAAACTTTACAACCTTGGTTTTCTCTGTGTTAATTTCTAGACCATTTGTTTTGGCCCAGATAGATAGATTGTTTAGCGCTTTTTGTAGCTTGATTTTGCTCTTTGAAATAATAGCAAGATCATCTGCATATAAATTTAGTAAGACTTGATCATTTTCATTTTCACAGTTTATATTATCTTTTGTAATCTCGGTTATATCTGCAGTAAAAAGATTGTAAAGGAGAGAGCTGCTTGGGTCTCCTTGCAAAACTCCGTTAGATTGAATAATATTACTAGAACATGATAAGCGATCTTGAACGCATACATAATTGATATTTAGAATAACAGCTAAGATATTCAAAATTTCAGAAGGAATTACTTTTAGTGACTTCAGCTTTTCAATAAGCAAATTCCTATTGACCGAATCAAAAGCTTTTCTGAAGTCTACAAAAGCAATGTATAAATGACCCTTTGGCTTCTCCAGTGATAATTTAATTTGATTATGTACTGTGGATACAGCTTGTATTGTGGATACATACATATAGCTGCATACAGTTCATACTATAGATTCTAGTGTTTGTATATTGTCTGCAGACTGCCGGAGCAGATGAAACCTTTTCTGACACTGAGGTGACCTTGAAAAATCCTCCAAGGACAACCGCAAAAGGTAAGTTTGGAGCTCAAAGTGGGAACTTAGATTTAGTCTCGTAAGCTTGAAATTGGTAAAACTTATTAGCAATTTTGGAAATAATCAGTTTTAGCCTAAAAATAAAATTATTATTTATTAAAAAAAAAAAAAAAAAAAAAAAAAATTCAAGCACAAGTGTAACTGAAACACTACAACATTAAAATTACCAATTGTTTAAAAAATAAAAATAAACCAATGAAATAAAATCTAAAATTACTATACATATTTAAGCTGTACAGTTAAGGCTTAACCTGAGATATTCGGACGAAAAAAGTCGTATCGACAGATGATGTTCTTGAAATTAATTTAGTAGACTTACAACAATTGTCCAAATACTACTGATTTTGTTCAGATTTTTTTAACTGTTGGTTTAATTATAATTAATTTATTCAAATGTGTATTTTGTATTCTTTCAATGTTAAATTTTTCAATCAACATTACACAAAAACGACTCGAGAATTTTTTAAAATTTTACATAGATTGAAAGCTAATTTTTTGGACTATTTTTCTGAATTGTTTTCATATATTTCAAACCGTGGCGATGATTGTTTCTCATATGCCCTAAGAAACTTGGCAACGCTCTCAGGGACTGTAGTCACCTCCCCCTCCTAAAAAATTTTTCGCATTACTATTGCAAAAGTGTTACCAGACTTGCCAGTGTAGGCTTGCCTCTTGACCTTGACAGACAAATTCTCAGGTTATACCTTAACACAGTGGAACTCTCATTTTTTTGTTTTTGATTATTATGCATGCACTTTATTTTACTTCATTTGTTTAAATTTGTCTCCAAAATTAAATAACAATAATGAAAATAAGGTTGTTATTCTTCAGTTTTCAATTTTTGTTTATTTGATTTCATTTTTGCTTTAAAAATAACTACTTAAGTTTACCATTTTAGAAACCCTAACTTATTTTACGGTACTGTACTGAGAATAGTGAGCTCTCACTAATTGTGTTTATGCTATTACGGGTCAAGATACCAAAGATGCCATCCCTACATATGACTATGGAGTCAGACAACTCATGACTCTGGGTACGGGACAATATGCTAATCTCTCCTTGTGCCCGCAGGTACAAGCAAGTCTGTGTTCTACAATGTACCTCGCCATTCACAGAAACCTCCTCAGCAAGACAACAAGTTGAGAATCGTTCAACTACAAAATGTGACGCAACGACAAAGACGTTTGAACGTTCAGGGAGAAAATATTCAACAATCAGATGTAGGCTTCGAACCTCGAGCATCTGTTTTAAATATTCTGCCAATTGTAAGTGGTCCTCGTAGAGTCCCTACCATGCCTAATATTAATGTACCTCAACGTAGCTTATTGAAAGCAAACCAAGCTAGCAATGATGAAATTCTATTAAGTGTTCCTGTACATATTATTATGCAAAGTAATGAAACTATGGAAAACATAAATAATTCCAATAATAATGAAGTATCAAATCAGTTGTCTATTTTAATTTCTGATCAGTCTGAAAATTCACAAAAAAATTCTGTATCTCCAAACACCGTACACAAAAATATGAATTTAACAACAATAACTGGTAAGACAATATGTAAACAAGAACACAATGTAAATTTAGACCCATTGGCAGTTGATTATCATTGTATGAATTGTAACGAAGACTTAGACAATCAATTGTTGCTTATGTTTCATGAATGCCCTGATCCCAAGTATAAATTCCATTGTAAAATGTGTCCAAAAAAATTCGTAAGTTCAAAAACTTTACAGAATCATATTGTAACTAAACATTTGAACCTGAACATTGTTGATAATAATGTGGAGGATGGTCCTGTAATTCATCTTAGGAGAGTCGAGGAATGGTACAGTGGTAAAATTTATTCTCCCAAGCTAAACTTGACCTGCGCTGTTTGTAAATATGTCACCACGTCAAAGAAATCTTTGAAACTTCACATCAAAAGTCATTTCAAAATTAAATATTTCAATTGTAAATTTTGTGAGGCAAGATTTTTGATCAGGTTTCAATTAAAAATGCATTGTAAAAAATTTCATAGCACTCAAGTATCACAACACAAGAAAAAAATAATATCCAAAAAGAATACTGAAAATAAATTATATTGTAAAAAATGCAATATTAAATTAAAGACAAAACTGGCACTACAAATTCATATGAAAAGTCATTCTGATTCTCCTAAAGCAAAACCTAATTTTGATCATGGAAAAATTGTAAAGAAAAAGTATAAGTGTAGAATCTGCAAGAAGAGTTTCAATTCTAGATCTAAAATAGATGATCATATTATCAATGCACATGACAGGCAAAAAATTGACAAATTCTGCCATCAAAATATAAATTCTGGGAGTGATAGTGAATCAGACTCCAGGTTTGCTTGCAAAGAATGTGACTTCAAATGTACATCAAAATCTGAATTACAAAATCATGTTAACTTTCATTTAATTTTCAAATTTAAATGCAAACATTGTGGAATATTTCTAATGAATGAATCTGAGTTAGACAAACATTTGAAAATTAGTCATAAAAGTGAAGAAAATGCAACGCTAGAATTGAGTGTACATACGGAAGATAACGTTGCAACTACAAATAAAGTCGATAATGCAACGTCAACCAACTCAAGACGTCAGAACATCACACAATATCCTTGCAAGTACTGTGGGAAGATCTACGTCTATTCTTCCACCTTGGAGTACCATCAGAAGACTCAACATAAAGAAGAGTGTGACGCAGAGAAAAACCCTCAGAAGTTGGCAAAATACAAAATTTTAACAAAAGAAAATCAAATCAAGATTATTGTGAGAAAAGCCAGAAAACAAAATCTTGTTTTAAAAGAAGATAAAAATGTAGCACTTGAAACCATCACTGTAGAAACTGAAAATGTTACAAGTCAATCACCAGATTACTTAAACGACAACTCAAATCAAGATGCAAATTCTTCGGGAGCTGAAAATGATGATTTTCAAACTGAGGAAGTAACAGACCTTTCAGAAAATTATCCTGACAGTTCCAAGACAAATGACATAGAGGATATCTCACATGACGACAAATCAAATGTTGACATCCTAGGACAACTGACAGTGAGTTCTTCTTTGTTGATCAATGATAATAACAAGAATTATTTAATTACATGTAGATTATGTAACAAAATTTATTCAACATTAAATGAACTGTGTATACATGCTAATAAAAGTCATAAAATCACTGTATTAAAATTAAAATGCCAGAAAGTTTCAGGTCAATTTCAATGTAATATATGTGGATCTAGATTTAAATGCAAAACAGCTTTAAAAAATCATGAACTTAAACATAGAGGTATCTTGCCGTATCAATGTAAATTTTGTGGTAGAAGTTTTGGCCACTTAGGAAGTGTGTTGGCACATAATAAAAGTTATAAAAATAATTGCAGTAATAAAAATGATGATTCTATAGAAAATCACAATACTAACGACGATACAATCCAGTTGCCAGGTAGCAAAATAAATATACCATTTACATGTAATCAACTGTATACTTGTAATATTTGTGAAATTTATTTTGTATCTCTTAGTATTTTGTATGAACATGCACAAACTATTCACAGCAATAACTTTGTGGAGACCAAAGTAAGAAAAGGGAAAGGTGGAAAGCATAAATGTAACGAGTGTTCGGAAACATTTCCAAAATTGAAATCCTTGTGTCAACATAAAATTCTACATAGAGGTGTAAAAGCATTCCCATGTATGTTCTGTACAAACATTTATTCCATGTATGATGGTATTCACGGTCATTATCGTCATGCTCATAGCAAATTATGGAAATTAAGTATAAAAAATAAATATGAAAAAATTGCAAACCTAGAAAATTGTACTTATGTATTTGAAGGATCTTATTATGTATCTCTAATGAATGAAGATCCAAATAACCCTATGATATTTAACTGTCATATATGTAATATTTCATTCAAAACAAAAAGTGAAATTTATAAACACTGTAAAGAAATGCATTATGATGTAAGAAGTACAAGCAAGTTCTTTTGTTTGAAATGTAATGAGGAATTTAGAAGTAATAAACAATTCAGATTACATAGAAAATTTCACCAGAAAAAAGTCAATGTTGTAAAAATTGGACCCTTTTATTGTGATAATTGTTGTGAAGAATTTACAAGTTTGGTAGATTTGGAAAAGCACATTACGTCTTCTAATTGTGCACATAATACAAAATCTGAAGCATCAAGAATATCAAAATGTGGTTCTGTAAATCATAACAAAAGAAAAAAATTTGAAGTGACAGGAACAGAAATTGAAAATTCCAAAAGATTGAAAATTGTTGGAATCGAATTTGATGGTGAATCGAGAAGTTCAAATTCAAGCTTTCTTGCAAGTGAGAATCAAGAAAGTGCAGAAAACAAAGAATTAAATGAGGAGGAAAATTTTGCAAACGAAGATAAAATTGACAGAGATTTTAGTGACAACGAAGATTCTGAAGATGAGTCTTTTAACTCTGAGTCAAGAAGTAGTAACTTAAAAGATAAGAAATTAAAGTCTGAAAGTGCGAACCCAATCTTGATAAGTCGTTTTGATGCCTGTGTAAACTACTATGAATGCAATTTATGTAAAAAAAAGTTTTCTGTATTATCTGAAGTATATACACATGGTGAAAAATATCATGAGGTTACTGTTAGGAAATTACCATATGGTAGCCAAGCAAGAAATGGTTCTTTTCAATGCAAGGTTTGTGACAATAGTTATTCTTACTTAAAATTATTAAGAAATCATATGCTTTTGCATCGTAACATCAGACCTTATCCTTGTAAATACTGTGGGAAATATTATTCAAGTTCGTCTAATGTTATTAAACATTACAAAAAAAGTCATACAAAATTATATAATGCAGATAATATTAAAGCGAAAAAATTGATGGAGGAAAAAAAAATAACGGGAAAAATCAGCAATAACATTAAAAAGAATGAAAATTTAAAAACCAAAACAAACACATCAATATTTAAAAACGTAAACACATTCTCTCAATATCATGCATGTAGCATTTGTAAAATTTATTATTCTAATATACAATATTTATATCAGCATGTACAGAAACACCACAGTAACAATTTTGTTGAATTTTACGTTAAATCTGCAAGAACTGGGCCTCATAAATGTGACGAATGTGCTGACTCATTTACAAAAGCATTTAAACTGAAACATCATAAATTAAAACACAGAAATATTTTAGCGTTTCCTTGTGTGTTTTGTACAGAGATTTGTGTACAACACCCATCATTAATCTATCACTACAATAAATTTCATAAGTCAGAATGGGAATTACATAAACAGAAATACAATGAAAGTAAAATTTCAGGACCTTTAACAAATGTAAAGAGAACGTTTATGTTTGAAGGTTCAAAATATATTACATTAACTGATATAAATAAAAAAAGATTGGCATTTGAATGTAATGATTGTAAATTGATTTTTAATACTAGGGACGAAACTCTTGATCATTCTAGAATTAAACATTCTCAATTCAGAAATGACGAAAATGGAGATGATACTTCACAGTCGTCATTTCGATCATTTCAAACTGAAAGAAAAGCAACTCATTGTTGCAAATACTGCAGAGAGATGTTCCGTTCATGGAGACAATTGACTATTCATTATTGGAGTAGACATGAAAGTCAAAGATTGGAAGAGGGTAAAAAAAAACCTCTCTCAATTTTAAATAAAACACTTGAAGCAGAAAATGTTATTGAGTTCCATTGTAATATTTGTAAACAAAAATTTGATAGCCACTCAAAATTACTTCAACATCAACATGATATTCATTCTGACAGTGTGACAAAAAATGAAAAACTTTTTTATTGTGATGATTGTCGTCAGGAATTTACAAACTACATAGTTTTAAAGAAACACATCACTTCTTCTGCTTGCAAATGTGAAATCAAATCCCTTGAATTAAAAACATCAGAAGTAGAAACTTGTCAGAAGACGTCACTTGAAGGACGAAATAACAGCATAGCAGAAAGTTCTGAACTTAACTTATTTACATGTAACCACTGTAATTCTTCATTTGATACAAAATTTAAACTAAAAAGTCATATAAAATACCATCACAAGGTAAACGACCCTAAAATATTAAAATTTATTTGTAAACTATGTAATAAAATATTTAAATCTCATTCTCGTGTAAAAAAACATTTATGCACTAATGTTCCAAGAACGTATACTTGTGTAGTTTGTAAAGCAATATTTGAAAGTAAACATCTTTATGTTATACATAAAACTACACATGAAAAAAGTTTTATTTGTGAAATTTGTGGTGATGAATTTTTTACAGAATTACAATTAAAAATGCATACAATTAGAAGACACGAAGAACATAAATTTCTATGTTCTCTTTGTGGCAGAAAGTTTCCTTTATTATGCAGTTTAAACGCTCACTTGAAACGTCATGAAAATATAGAATATAGCTGTAATAAATGTGATAAAAAATTCTTCACATTAAAGCAAAAACAACAACATTATAATATGGTACATGGTAGTGTATGTCTTTTCTGTAAAACGTGCTCTCGATCATTTAGTAGAAAACATCATTTAGACGAACATGAACGGATGCATGCCAAGACAAATAAAACATATTTTTGTGAATTTTGTAATAAAACCTTTATTTCTTATGCAGGTCATAAGGTACATGTTTTGAATTCCCATAAGTTCTCTTAAGGCAAAATCAAGATCATAATATTTATTTTCTTCTTTTCTTATGCCCACGCATTGGCGTTTAAGCCATTTTACTTCTAGTAAGCCAATAGAGAAGGGCTTCCTTCTCTTCTTTCTTCATGTTACCAGGCAACGAATCAAGTTCCGCAGTTAATGCTGAGCATCTAAATAGATGCCCTAGGCTCTGTCTTGAGGTTCTTTTTTACACAATTTACAAATGAGGAACAGTATAATATTTATTCTGTTCCTCATCCGTAATTATTAAAAGTAATTTTTCAAACACAATTTTGTTCTAAATTATCAAAGGAAAATATTAATTGCTTTTTTTAATTAAAATATAAATAAGAACTTTTAAAAATTTCAATAGGTTATACTTTGCAATCAAAATAGAGATGGCTTACTTTAGAATTTCTACCTTTGTATGTTTGCTATACAGGCAGCAATTTAATTTATTTTTTTAATGTATTCAATAAATATGTCTTTAGTATAATTTACTGTATTATTATATCAAAATGTGAATAGTAGGATTTTTATTTGAAATATTTTGTCCCAACTTTTTATGCTGGCAAGACCTGTAGTCTCATTTATTGGCCTATGTTATGCTGTTTATATTATTTGTATAAATATTGAATAATATAACTAATTCTGAAATCTAAAAATGGTTTTACTTACAAATTCTATGTAAATACAAGTTTGTATATTTTTTAATTATTTTGATACTTGAAATTAATTAGTATTAAAAATTTATTAAAAATTGAGACTGTTTTTAGTATCATTTTATGTGCTTCATGCCCTTTTTTTAATTGAATAAAAGTAAAACCCTTAATCTTCATATTACTGCATTTGTTATCTATAGACATTTGTAGCGAGGGGAAAAAAATGTTAAAAAAAGTAATGCATAATATAATAAAATGACAAAAAAATAAATAAATAAAATCATAATTTATGTTTCTTGAATACTATTGTATGTATTTATGATTTAAGAATGAAAATGAAGGGAAAAAATCATCCTAATGAAAAAGATAAAGGAATTATTAAAAATTTCAATCAAGAATAAATTTTCCATATAATTTTTTAATAGGATACATACTCAAAAATTGTAAATAAAATAAGAAGAAAATTAAATAATAGTATGACTTGACAATGAAATACATTAATTATGCACATCTCTATATATAGTGTGCATGCAACTGCTACTGAAATACTCATAATAGATTATTCTCTATATAGGTAATTGTTCTCATGCATATGTAGCTTTAAATTTCAATTTTTTTATTTCACTAAAAAAAAATCCTGGAAAATTATAACTTTTTTATTTAAAATCTAAAAATTCATACTGTATAATACATACTGTATTTTTGGAGCTGCATGACTGTATAGCTAGGACTCTCATTATTTCTTTAATTATTTTTCTTTAACAATAAATAACCAGATAGAATCCCTTGAGAAATTTTCTACGCTATTAGATGACATCAATACCATTGATGACGATACATGGTTTGGAAATAAAATACACCAACAGTATTGCCATTAATTTGTTTATGGTGAAATAAGTTTTCTGGTTGATGGCACCTTCTTAACCAACATTTTCTACTCTAGACTGACACCTCCTCACAAAGATAAGAGTAGGTGTACCGCTCACAATCAATATCATCCCACCCTCGCCATGCAGTGTAGGACACTCCAGACGCAAAGCTGAGACAAGCCTCCTGCCCGCTGCCTGTGTCCGGCTGTCCAGGACCCCAGTCTAAGAAAGTGAGGGGCTGCTGAGGACCTTCCCAGAACCATTCTGAACTGTTGGCTAACCGGTGACCAAAACTCCAGTACCAGAAGTCATAGACTGTAACATAAAAATGAGATAAATGAGAGGGGTAGGGGTAGTATAATAGAAATTATCAAAGTATGACTTACATATGCATAAAATAAATTTAATAAGTGATTTTGATCCTTAAATTTTTATATTTAATTATTATTAAGAAAATGCTTCTTAATAATATTATATGCATGATAGAATAAGTACGTCCTGCAGATTAATTAATTGGGATAGTTTCTCCACACTAGCTGACACCATTTTATTATTTTCTTTGTATTTTTTACAGTGGTTTTTAGATACAAAAGAAAACTATTAACAAAATTTTAACTTAATTAATATTATTATTTGATAAATAAGCCTAATATACTAAATTGGTAAATTAATTATATCTCCATCAAGCTAGCTATAGAGGTCTCATGGAAAGTATAACTATATATTATACGACCATATATGGCATTAATAAAGAGTATAATTAATACTCACTTCAGCTTGTTCATGAAATATTTAAATTTTCCCCATGTAATTAAAAATGCAAGAGACATACATATATATAATATGTTATCGATCAACATATTATGAATTTTTTTCCACTTATAGACATCTTTATATATTGTATATATTGACGGGCATATTTATATGACAAAGCTAGTCCTCACTTGGGTTATCCGTGATGAAGTTGAGGATCATGTCGTTCTTCTCCTGCGTGTCCAAGGTCACCAAGGTCATTGACCTCTCAGAACATCTGACCTCAGCCTCACCCCATGCAACCTACAGCATTAGAAGTTGTATTGTGTTTTATTTATTATTATATTAGATATATGAGAAAAAAACAAACCAATATTTGCTGCAAGCATTCAATTTACAGTTTTAAAATGTTCAATTTATTTCCTTTTTTTTTATGTACATATAAAAGAAGTTTCTAAAATATTTATAAATATAAAAACAATATATATTTTAAAACAGAGGTATAATATAATTTTCTTAAATTACAAATTCACTACAGATAATTTAAAATATATAATGATGCACCTAATTCATCACTATATACAATATTTTAATTAAATTTAATTAAAAAATAATACTTTAAATGAAGTATATATAAATTATAGTTTTACTTACATTATCAAAAATTCCAAAGAAAAACTTTTGTCCTTCAATTTCCACCATCTCTCGAACTTCTAAAATAATTTGTGAAATTTATATGATTATTTTTTTAATAAAGTATCAGTCTTAATTTCTACCATGACAAATTTAAGCTATGTTAAAAAATCAATAATGAATATATTACATTGTTTGCATTTTGGTTACATGCAGAGTTATAAGTAATATTTGAGTTTATAACATTATATTTAATTTTCATTAGTAATTAATACATATTATCTAACTGCATTTTTTTTTAAACTTAATTATCAATGATCACATTATGACAATAATTGGAAATATATAAATTAATGAATAATAATAAAAAAAAAATTTATTTTTTACTTTTTTGAACAAATTCAATAATTTTAAAAACTTATATTAATATGTACCAATTAATAGAGCAAAAATTTAGAAAAATGTTAATTAAAACTGTTTATTTTACTATTGCATTGTAAACTGTGTGTTATATATATAAATATTATTGTAAAAAGGTTTGGTTGAATGTGATTGCAGAATGTTTGAAGAACAGAAGTGTTAAAAGTACACAGTGTAATAGAGAGTGCAGAAGGCAAAAGAGTGTTATGAGTATCTCTGAAGCAAGTGGAGTATGCAAGAATCGAGTGCTTTGGAGGGCAATTTGTAGACGGCCGAGGTAATAATGCTGCTGGCTTAAACCCCGTAAAGGGATATGGCGTCATGTTATGTATGTAAATATTATTGTAAAATTAAGAAGCGCTATATTGAAATATTATTACCAGCTGGTGGAACAAGACGATGAAATTTCTTTATATTTACTGCATTCCCCTGTAAAACATGGTAACATTGCCTCAAAATGTACTTCAGATTTACAATTAAAAACAAAAAAAAAAAATCATAGATACCTGGACAACGAAAAGCACTCCCAAAATTAATAAAGACAGTCGAATCATCTTTTTGGTTGATGTAGTATAATCCGGAGCAGTATTTTTTCTAACAAATTTAAAGTGTGGGTAGTTAATTGCTTCGATCTGCATCAGAAAAAAAAAATGTAAAAATGTGAAAAATATCTACTTACATATTATATAGTTATGATGAAGCATAATATAATTTATTAAATTAATAGCAATTAACTTTAAAATAATTAATTATTTGTTTAAAAAATTAAATTTCAGTTTTATTTTTTTTAATTATTGATTTGCAATTAAGTAATTTTTGTAAAATTTATTCAGAGAAAGAATTTAAAGCTCTGCAATTTTATAGCTATAAGGTAACTGATATAATAATTAAGTTATATTGTTAAATAATTTCTTAATTACATATGAACTAATTTAGCTAAAGAAATATGTCATATATATTATTTTTTGATGATTTATGTATTATTATTATTTAAAAAAAAAATAATAAAATTGAAAACTTACTACGTACTCAATTTTCTTTCTAATGCAGTTGAATTATTAATTTATAGTTTATCATGGAATCCGTGCAACCAGATACAAAAGTCTTCATTGAACCCATGATAAAATTTTAATCTTAATTAAACCTTATATATGTATCTGATAACACCTATAAGGATCACACCATGCCCTACAAAACTTGATTGTGAGATCAGAGACATGATTAGACACATGAATGGTCCTTTAAATTTTAATTAAGAGAGGGTCAATAATAAATAAATAAAATAATTAAACATAACTATGAAGTTTAAGAAGTTAATTTAATTATGTCAAATGCTCAAATAATTAAAAAAATATGTATTTATAAATGGACTTTGAAATTATATTGGAGGCAGTTTTTTTAAGAGTAAAAAAGAAAATTATAATAAAATTAAATTTTCTAGTAAAACTATACTGATTATTATTTTCATTTAGGTATATAGCAAAAAAAAACAAAAAAACAAACAAAATAAATAAAAAATAAAAATAAATAAATAAATAAAATAAAATGTATTTTAAATTTAAATTGTTTTATTTGCATATTTTACATTTACAACCTAGAAAAGTATACAATACTCTCAAGCTTTCATATCAATAATGACGATACTAAAAATAAAACAATTAAATACAGTAGTAGTTGCATTGAATAATTAACATTTATAAAAATAAAATGATTATTTTCAATAACCAAAGCAGGAATTGCAAACCTTTTTAAAGTAGCAAGAAGTTAATTTAGTGGCAGAACAAAATTGTACAAGGCATCAACAAAATATGATGCAGTATTATAAATATTCACTTTTGATAATAATACAAGAAAACATTAAAATATTAATGTTAAATTTTTAATTTTATATCTTTGTTGATATTAATAATATATTCTACTTAATATAAAAATAAAAATACTTAATAACATATTCTACTATAAGTCTTTTAAAACTCTATTTGTTTCAAGATTTAATACAATTATTTACAAGCATATTTAAAACAAACATAAGTATTATATAGATCAAAAACTTATTTCCTGCATTATTAAAGTTACTGGCGGCTTCACAATAAACTTCTAAAATCAACTGCTGGCAAATGCAAGTTTAATGTGGTAATTTTAACATTGTTTGGTCAAGTAGGGCCATTTAACAAAGAGTATATATCGTTTCTGCCATAAATTTTTATCAATAAATATAAGATTTTTGTCAAGTCGTACACTCATCCCCTTAAAAAATTTACAAATATGAAAATTCGTTGTTGCAATGGTTCTATCATTGTTCATAGTGCTCTCTGGGGCTCCTAGCACATGCCAGACCCTCAAGTACCATTTCCAAGTGGGGCACGTATATTGAATATGGGAGAAACCATCTTAGCGGAGTATATCGTCCCTCGTCCGCAATAATGAGCTATGTGCTTCCACAATCTCGTTGCAATTATGAGCTCTTTCAGGTGAGCGCAATTATGAGCCTTATTTTATAACATTACAACTCATAATTGTGTTCATCTGAAAAAGCAGAAAGTTCATTATTACAACGAGATCGTAGAAGCAGATAGCTCATTATTACGGACGAGGGACGATATAGCCATAAACTGCCTTCCTCCTACCAAATTTATCTCATAGTAGTCAAGCACACATCCCAAGTCGTGAAAAGTATGCAGTGTGTAAGAATTGAAGCGGGGACATTTCAGACAAGAAACAAGCACTCTACACCATAGAGCTGGATTGGAAATATGATTTTCTGTTTGCAGCCTTGTTAATCAGCATTATGAGTATACCACAGCGCATTATGGTGATTTAAGTCTGCAAACCGAAATTTTCAAGGGTGACAAGTGTACCCACATAAAAAAAAAATAGTAACTTACGAGTCATTATGTAATTTTAAAATATGAAACTTGATACCTGTAGAAGAATAAAAGATTTTATTACAAAATTGACACGTAAATGTTCTATTTGTCTTTTCATGTATTCGTTCATGTTCATTTAAATGATCTTTTCTACTAAAAGACACAGAGCAAAATTTACAGAAGAAGGTTACAGCTCCATGTACCAAATTATAATGTTGTTGTCTTTGCTTGAATGTGAAGAATTTCTGATCGCAACCTTTACATTGGTACTCTATATTTTCATGACGTTTCAAATGTGTATTTAAAGTTCCTTGAAACGGAAACTTACTGCCACAACGGTAACATAAAAATTTATGTTCCTCATGTTTTCTAGCAGTATGAACTTTTAATTTGAGTTCTGTAACAAATCCATCACCACAAGTTTTACAAACAAAACTTTTTTCATGTGATAATTTATGTAAAACATAAAGATGCTTACTTTCAAATTTTTCTTTACAAACTGTACAAGTATATAATTTTATTTGATTAATACATAAATGTGTTTTTAAACGACATTTTGTTTTAAATGTTTTATTACATATTTTACAAGTTAATTTTAAAATTTTGGGATCACGTTTTTTCATTATTTTTTCATTTCTATTATAATAATATTTTATATGACGTTTTATGTGGGTTTTTAATTTTAATTTTGTATCAAAGGAAGCATTGCAGTCGTAACAACTAAATACATCTTCTGCAACTACTGTAATTTCCCTGTCATCTTTTTGAGAGGTGGTAGTTGGAACAGTTTCTTGTGTGGTGACGTCAGACACATAATTTTCAATCATCACTTTTTCAACATCAGGTGTATTTTCAAAAACTTCGCTAGCTTTAAATTTCTTTGAATTTTTACATTCTTCTTCATTTTTTCTCTTTTGACGAGTTAAAACGCCAACTCCTATTGTTTCAATTTCAAGAGATTCATTTTTACAAGCAGAAGAAGTGATGTGTTTTTTCAAGACATCAAAGTTTGTAAATTCCCCATCACAATCTCCACAGTAGAATAGTTTGATATCAAGTCCATGGAGAATTTGTAGATGTCTCGTTAAATTTGAACTACTATCAAATTTTTTATCACAAATTTCGCAATAAAATTCTTTTTCTCCTTCCTTTTTAAATCTCTGACTTTCATGTTTATTCCAACAATGAGCATCTAATACTTTCCATGAACTAAATGTTTCTCCGCAATATTTGCAAAGATTCTTGTTATGTTGTTCCCTACTCAGCTGCCTAAAAGACGACATATTTTCAGCATCAGTTTCATTTTTTATTCTAGAATGTTTAATTTTGCAATGATTTTGGACCTCATCTTTTGTTTTAAATACTAATTTACAATCATGACATTCAAATGATAATCTTTTTTTACTAAATTCAGTTAAAGTAATATATTTTGAGCCTTCAAACATAAATGTTCTATATACAATATTTAATGATTTTGATTTAACTTTTAGAGATCTTTTCATTTTATGTATTTTCCATTCTAGTATATGACATCTTTTGTAATGATAATAAAGACCTTTATTATCATGGTATGCTTTTGCACAAAAAGAACAAGGTAAAGGTATTATATTTCTATGTTTTAATTTATGACACTCAAGTTTAACTGCTGCATCGAAAGACTGATCACATTCATCACATTTATAAGGACCTTCTAATCTCGAATCATTTGGAAGTTTGATAAAAATATCACCGTGTTGTTTTTGTACATGCTTAATTAAATATTTTGAATCTGAATAATAAATTTTACATAAATTACATGAATAAGTTTTAGAAAATGTATTTACATAATAATTATTATATTTATTTTCACTTATAAATTTTTCTGTATTTTTCATTCTTGCCATTGATTTCTGATTTCCGACTAGATGTTTTCTTGTGCAGTGATGTAAAATGGAGCAATAATTTGAATAAGCTGCACTACAGTAAACACATACATAAGGTTTGATGTTACGATGTAAGAGTGTATGCTGCAGAATTCCTCGTTGTGAAGCGTAACTATTATCGCACTGATCACATTTATAAGGCCCAGTGTTAATTTTCTTTTGATTAGGAATTTCTATCATCGTAAATTCATGTTTTTCACCATGTTTGTAAACATCAACCAATGAAGGTAATTTTTGATTACATAAATTACAAGCATAATAATATAATCTTTTATGTTTTGTATTTTGAAATTTATTGTTTTCAGAGTTGATCTCGTTACTTTCTGATTCACTGTTAAAAACTTCTTCATTTAAATCATCATCACTTAACTCTTCATCTATTTCATCATCAACTTGACTTTTATTCACCAACTCGACGCAATTTGTTTTTTCAGCTTCTACTTTCTTTCCACTTGCAAAACTTTTTATTGAATTCTTTTGATTTGTGTTTCCATTGTGTTGCTTTTCATCTTTAGAATTTTCTTCCTCATAATGATTTATTCTATAATGATATTTAAGAGAACCATATTTTGGAAAACGTTTGTCACAATATTTACAAGGGAATGGTTTTATATCTCGATGTAGAAGCATGTGGTAATTCAAGCTGTGTAATGTACCATAACCAAAACTACAAATTTTGCACTTATACGGTCCACCTTTGTTTGGTTTTCTTTGAGGAATTTCTGTAAAAATCACCTCGTGGTATTTTTCACCATGTTTAAATACATCATTAATTGAAGAAAGGCTTTGATTACATAAATTACAAATGTAAATTTTTTCACTGCTAACTGAACTGTTTGTCATGAATGATTGTTTATTTTCAGATTGGTATTTTTTATTTTCACAGCTTTTTCCCGACTCTGAGCTATTGTCATCATCTTTTGAAGCATCAAATTCACTTAATTGTTCATCTATTTCATCATCTTCGTTGTCAGCGTCAGCATGTTTAATTTTTTGTGTCCTGTGATGTTTCTTTGTGGATTTTTTCCTTGGATTTGTTTCATAATTTTCCATTTCTCGTTGCCCTTCACTGTTGTTTGCTTCCATACTTTCAACAAGTCCAGTTTTTTCCACAGTATCTGGTGGTGCGTCATTTTTACAAAATGAGGAAACTATGTGCCTTTTTAAAGTCTCAAATCTTACAAATTCTTGACCACAATTACCACAGCAAAAAGAGTCATTTCCACTTTTATTTGCTTCCATGCGATGAGTTCTTCTGTGTGATTTTAACTGAAGTTCAGTTCTAAATATCTTATTACAAAACACACAAGAGAATTTATTTCTATTTTTTATGTCATTATGAATATTCTTGCAATGTTGATAAATTTCACTTCTTGTTTTGAAAATAATATCACATTTATGACATGTAAATACCATGCATGTTTCAGAATCTATTTCAGTTAATGATACATAATCAGATCCTTCAAACATATAATCAGAAGGCTCTACATTTGTAGATTTATTTTGTAAATTTAATTTCCATAGAGGATTATGAAATTGAACACAATGATGATAAGCACAAGTTTGACTTGAATAAATATTTGTACAGAACATACATGGGAATGCTTTTATACCTCTGTGTCTAATTTTATGTTGACGAAGGAAATGCAATTTTGAGAATGAATCACGACACTCAT
The DNA here is from genome assembly GCA_949825025.1 of Siphlonurus alternatus. Taxonomy (NCBI): domain Eukaryota; kingdom Metazoa; phylum Arthropoda; class Insecta; order Ephemeroptera; family Siphlonuridae; genus Siphlonurus; species Siphlonurus alternatus. Next base: position 8,288,320 of record OX463783.1, read on the forward strand.
CACACTTATACATCCAACCTTTTCCTATTTTTTTGTTGAGTTTTACAAAGTTATTGCTATGCACAATTTGAGCATGTTCGTATATATTACGGAATGACAAAAAATAAATTTTACAGATGTCACAAGTGTAGACTTGATTGCATGAAAACGGTAAATCTGGTGATGTATTTTTATTTAATATTTTGCCACTTTTCAAATCATTTTCAACTTCTGTTGAATCTTTCATCATGAAATTTACATCATTATTTTCATTTTTATAACAAGTTTTATGATGCAATATGACATTTGGTATGTGACCTATTATTTTTCCACAAAATTTACATTGGTATGGCAAGATACCTCTATGTCTAAGCATGTGATGTTGAAAAGCAGATTGAACATTAAATTTAGCACTACAAACTTTGCATTTAATGGACCCTGAAGTTCTACGAGATAATAAATTTTTGTCAACAATTTCATGATGTTTTTCTCCATGTATATATAGTTTACTGAATGTTGGATACACTTTGTTACATAAGTTACATGTGATTAAATAATTTCTAGTACTATCACTGTTTAATGACAAAGGTTGGTTTGGAGTGTCAACATTTGATTCTTCTCCCTGCAAGATATCTCTTTCCTCTTTTGTTGTACAAGTTTCAGCATTTTCTACCGTAACCTCCTCAGTATCTTCTTCAAATTGAAAATCATCATTTTCAGCTCCCGATGAATATTCTTGATTTGAGTCATCGTTTAAGACATCTGGAGTGTATTTTGAATCACTTTCTATATTTATACCTTCAAGATTTTTATCTTTTCTTGCTGTAAGATTTTGCATTTTGCATCTTTTTATTGTTTTACCTTTATGTGTTTTAATTTTCAAATTTCTACCTCTTGTCAACTTCCGAGGGTTTCTCTCTGCGTCACACTCTTCTTTATGTTGAGTCTTCTGATGGTACTCCACGGTGGAAGAATAGACGTAGATCTTCCCACAGTACTTGCAAGGATATTGTGTGATGTTTTCGTCTTGTCTTGAGTTGGTTGACGTTGCATTATCGACTTCATTTGTAGTTGCAACGTTATCTTCCGTATGTACACTCAATTCTAGCGTTGCATTTTCTTCACTCTTATGACTAATTTTCAAATGTTTGTCTAACTCAGATTCATTCATTAGAAATATTCCACAATGTTTACATTTAAATTTGAAAATTAAATGAAAGTTAACATGATTTTGTAGTTCAGATTTTGATGTACATTTGAAGTCACATTCTTTGCAAGCTAAACTTGAATCATCTTCACTTTCACTATCTGAGTTCATATTTGTATTTTGAATACGATTTTGAGCAATAATATGCTTGCGATGAACTGTGATAATATGACTGTCTATTTTAGATCTAGATCTCAAACTTTTATTACATATTTTACAAGTGTACTTTTTCTTTACAATTTTTCCATGATCAAAGTTAGGTTTTGTTTTATAAGAATCAGAATGACTTTTTATATGAATGTGTAGTGCCAGATTTGTTTTAAATTTAATATTGCATTTTTTACAACATAATTTATTTTCAGTATTCTTTTTAGATACTATTTTTTTCTTGTGTTGTGATACTTGAGTGCCATGATTTTTTTTACAATGCATTTTTAATTGAAACCTGATCAAAAATCTTGCCTCACAAAATTTACATTTGAAATATTTAATTTTGAAATGACTTTTGATGTGAAGTTTCAAAGATTTCTTTGACGTGGTGACATATTTACAAACAGCGCAGGTCAAGTTTGGCTTGGGAGAATAAATTTTACCATTGTACCATTCCTCGACTCTCCTAAGACAAATTACAGGGGCGACCTCTAATTTTTTATCTACAATATTTGAGTGTTTCTTTTCAATATGATTCTGTAAATTTCTTGAACCATAGAATACTTTTGGACACATTTTACAATAAAATTTACATTTGAAATCTGTACAATTATGGTTCATAAGTAACTGAGCACTATCATAATTTGTATTACATTTGTTACAATGATAATTAATTGATACTGATTTGGAATTTATCCTTTCCTTTTCATTTGAATTATTGCCTGTAATTGTTGATAAATTTCTACATTTATTTACATGTGATTGTATGCTGTGTGATACACAGTTTTGTTGTGTATGTTCAGGTTGATTAACATTTATTATACGAGGTCGGGAATTTAGGAACTTGGTAACATAATTACCTTTATTTCTTGCACCATTTTTAAGAGTTGTAATATGTGTAGGAACTCTTGACAAAAGTTCATCACTGTTAGAATGGCTTGCTCTCATTTGAGTAACATCTGATGTTACCGTGACTAAGTCATTTACATTTACAAGAGAACGACCATTGTGAACAGATTCAAGAGGTTGCTTGCCTGCTCTTCTTTTCGGGGTACTGTTTTTTGTTCTGCGCATTCGAGCTGCTTGTTGAGTTACATTTGGAAGACGAACAATTTTCAACTTGTCTCGCTGAGGGGTCTTTTTCAAATGATGAGTCCGTACCTTGTTCACAGACTTGCTGTTACCTGTAGAACATTTTTTGTGAATTAGTAAATGTTTACTATGGACAGCATAAAATAATTACAACCAATTGAATAGATGATGGTGAGGTTAGAATGTTGTTGATTTTGATAATTGCAACAGTGAAAATCTTCAAACTTAAACCCTGGTCTAAAGTCAAACTTCATCTATGCAATTTGGTAATAATATCTAGCAAAAAAACACATGACAGAAACTTAAGTACAGAAAGAAAAGTTGGGAAAAACATTATTATTTGACCTTGAACATCCTGACTGACCGAAGTTTGCATGGTTTCCTCAGTCACAACAAGGCAAATGCTATGGTGGATTACTGGGCTGTCGCCACCCTAATCTGCCCTATAACTGTTTTTGGTTCACAAAATTAAGTAAATAAAAAAAAAAGCTTTACAAATAAGCAATTAATGTATTAATTTATTACACTTCATACTTGAGAAAAAAAAATGCACTGAAAATAAAATTAGCAAGAGCAGAAAATATGGACCAAAAAGAGAGAGAGAGGGAGAGTTGCAAAAGTCCAAAAATCAGTACAAAACAGTTCTTAACCTTTTAATCTTTTTAACATGAAAAAAAAAAAAAAAAAAAAAAAAAAAAAAAAAAAAAAAAAATATGCAGGCAAAATTTTGCTATAGAGGTGAAGTTTATAAACATTCATGGCCTTTTGACAGCAAATGGGGTTCCAACTTACTTCTTGGGTCTTCTTGAAAAGGGTCCTCCAAGGACACCACAGGCTCAGTTGAAGTAACCACTCCAGCAGCCTGCAGATATGAAGTGAGTGAAGACACAAACCAACAATAACATACATACAGTTGACCCAGTGTAGATGTAGATACACCTACAGCTGTTCAATTATTATAAGTATATTATAGAACTGCAAATTTCAGTTTTTGTTGTGCTGTACTTCTCTAAAGATTCCAGTTAATTTTTAAGTCGATAATTATCAAATCTTATAATTAAATATTCATAATTTTTTTTCAACTAGTAAGCAACAGCTGTAACAATACCCAGAAGTTAATCTGCTGCATGCTTGCACCTTACTAAATTACAAACCTTATTATTTTTTTGCAGAATGGTATTATAATATTATCAGACCTGGGAGTAATTATTTATTGTACTAAAAGATGCATTTTGAGGTAAGGATTCTACAACCTGTTGTTTTAATCATGCCCTATTTATCAAAAGTCGAAGGACTATATTTAAATCACTACTGATAATAAAATAAGTTTACCTGTTCATGAAATGATGTACAAGGTGACATCGACCAAACATCTGACACTGCATCAACTGGTTCGTCAACATCTACAAACAATACATCAACAATGAGATCTGTTCTAATGCAGAGAGGGAATCAGAATCAAATTTTTAGTGAAAATATTTATTACTGTATTTTTACTTGGTTAGAAACAATAACGGATTTTATGCTTCTACTTAAGTTGGTGATGATGGGAGAGGCACAGAATTAAATAAACAAACAAACAAACAAACAAATAAATAAGTAAATAAGTAAATAAATAAATAAATAAATAAATAAATAAATAAATAAATAAATAAATAAATAAATAAATAAATAAATAAATAAATAAATAAATAAGCAAAAAATAATATGGATGTGTTCTCATGAGTTCTAACTGCTTTCTCCATGAATTATAAATATGAACAAAATTCAATTTAATTTAAATTAAATGTGAAAATCTGCTCCAAGATAAGTGTTTCTACAGTGTTGAAGCTTATTATGACTGTGATTTTATTGATAAGTGAGAAGAAAATTAATGACATGAACTGATTCATTATGAACTTTTCCTAACATTGTTCTTTATTGACTTGTCATATAAACCTCAACAAATGTTATTGTACACGTTTACTGTAGGAAAAAATTAAAATAAAAAATATATTGAATTGATGCCCAAGTACTGAATGGCAACAGAAATAACCTTTTTGATTGTAAGCAAAATGTGTAACCATCAATATTATATTTTTATTATTTAGTCAAAGCAAGAGGCTAAAAAATATAATATACAATACTACTGAAAATAATAATGACATTGAGACAGCACAGTATGGAGTATCGACCTCAATTTTTTTTATTGCAGAAATGGATAGAGGGTGCAAAAATATGCTATATGCTAAGTATCCTTTTCTTAAGGAGAGGTGCCTCATCACGTCATAAAAATGGACTTTGAATAATTTTTTACTTCCCGGTCTCAGAAAAATCTGAAAAAAGTCAGAGTAGCATATTTTTGCACCCTCTATCCATTTCTGCAATAAAAAAATTTGAGGTTGGTACTCCATTATTAAAAAGTAAACAGTTTACCATCCAGTGGCTCATCTTTGATATTCAACTCCTCATCTTGTAGTTCTAGCAGCGGCAAGTCATCAGTCTCCTGAATATGACAAAAAATTAATCACCATCATAATAATATCATTTTGCATTTTGTAGTATCAAATCTCAAATCCTGATTACAGAATACATAATTGACAATTAAAATCAATGTAAAAAAAGTTAATTATTATGTACAGTAGTGAAATTATTGAAAAAAATCTTAACCTGGGCTTAAAGAAACATTAACTTTCGACAAAAGATAAATATAGTATGTACTGTAATTACGTACTGTATTAATATTACTGTATTATTATTATTATTTTTTTATACAACCATTTTTGCAGGTGTTAATTATTTACTCTTGTTTTTGAATTAAGATAGATGTTGGAATTTGACTTCCTGAAGTCACGATGTCTTGTCCAATAGCTAGATGCGTGACATTACAGAGTCAAATTTCATCCATCTCAAACGAGTAAATAATTAACACCTACAAAAATTGTTGATATCAGTGAAAGAAATATCTACATACTGTGAAAGTTGTACCGGAATGCTTCTTTAACCTGCTAGTGGACCGTAGATTTGTTTTCAGAAGTGCTAAGATTTCAAGTGATGACTCACCTCAGTGAAGACTTGAGGCGGGAGGGGAAATCCCGCCTCCAACTTGAGCTCCCTCCCCTCCTCCGTCTCTCCCACCATCACCATCTCAAAGTTGGAGCTCGACATCTTCACGGAGCAAAACCTGCAAGAGTCACTTTGTCAGAGCTAGTGGCAAAGCTATGGCAAGTGTCTCTTAGCCAATGTTAAAGTAAAGTGCGCGCTAGAAAAAAAAGTTGAGTTAGTATTTTCTAAAAATAGTTCAAGTAGTCCTCCATATCAAACCAAAATTCAAAAAATTCTATCTCAAATAGGTTTGCCAGAAAAAAATTCCAAAGTCAGAGTGAACGCGTCGCTTAACATGGGGCCTTACCTGACAAAAACCCTCGAATATCTCGAAAAAATACACCGTTAGGTGGTATGAAAAAAATATAGTGATGTTCTATGACCCAAGCTTTAACCAAAAACCGATTAAAAAAATTTCTCTCAAATCCATTTTTCCGTAAAAATATCAAGAAAATCTACCATGTTAATTCCCATAAGATTTTTTATTATTTTTTTTTACGGAAAAATGGATTTGAGCGAATTTTTTTTAATCGGTTTTTGATTAAAGCTTGGGTCATAGAACATCACTATATTTTTTTCATACCACCTAACGGTGTATTTTTTCGAGATATTCGAGGGTCTTTGTCAGGTAAGGCCCCATGTTAAGCGACGCGTTCACTCTGACTTTTGAATTTTTTTCTGGCAAACCTATTTGAGATAGAATTTTTTGAATTTTGGTTTGATATGGAGGACGACTTGAACTATTTTTAGAAAATACTAACTCAGCTTTTTTTTCTAGCGCGCACTTTACTTTAAATAAATAAAAAAACATTACCATGCAAAGCTATAGCTTAAAAAAAAAAAAAAATGCAGCATAATTTAAAACAAAAGGACAATAATATTAATGTAGTTTTTATATAAGCTTTAATGTTATTTCATGCCAACAATAATTATACATTTTTGGTTATCATGGCGGGACAATCCAGTGCTTGTTTCTAGGAAAGGGCCAAGGGGGGAAGGGTGGGGGGGGGGGGGGGGAGTAGGCCTTTACATAGGCTTTTTCCCTCTGCTCGAGCTTAAAGCTCATATATAGAGGACAAAACTATAAAATTATATTATGTATTCTATAATAATGAATAATATAAAAAAAAAAAAAATGGAGAAGTGCACCCCCCCCCCCCCCCGAAATTCCCCCCTGGATCCGCGTCTGCAAAGAAACTACTGCCAGGCTGCGGCTCCAAATGGCCCTACATCAGTCCCATAGAGTCCTCTATGTGCAACATAATGCATAATCAGTCTGACAGCTGACAGTTTAGAAAAGTTTAAATTTAAGTTCATCTCAACTACTGCAGTACATTGCATACAGTGTCCTAAGCCTTCAGAATTTTTTCAAAGTCTACAAAGCAATTTAAGATAAAGAAATTAATACTTACAAAAGACGACAATATGAAAACAAGAATTATGCATAAAGGTCAGTAGGCAGATCAAGCCATCATCATCGACGGGTCGACGGCGCTGTTTTATGATGCTCTTGCTCCTAAATTATCAGCTCCCGTAGCCAGCTTATAAATTAAATTTAAAGCTGGATACTAAAATATTACATTATGATAGTTAATTTGCATTTAAAACACGTGAAAATATTAATATTCGTAGAATCACAAAATCGGCACATGAAACGCTCACCAACAAAGTGAACAAAGGTGAACCAGCTGTTTTTTAAGGTTGCTCATTGATGCCAACCAAACAGAAATTTCACTAAATTTGTGAAAAAATGCAGAATGCAGAAAAAAAAATAAATAAATAAAGTTATTTAATTTTAGCCAATTCATAATAGATTATATTGCTTAATATTCATTGCTTCATTCTTATTATCTTTATATTATTTTTTTATTTACTTATACTTTTTTAATTTATTTTTTTTTTAGCTTCTCAACTGAACCCCATTATAGCTGGTACTGGCCACGATTAAGTGACTGAATTTAACCTCCCGGCTCTTCGTAGACCCTACTTTTGTGGGTCCCTTCCAAACCGGGGCGGCCATGGCCTAAGCAATCCATCCCAGCATTCGCCTGGTTGTAACTTAGGAAACCATGGAAACCTCAGTCAGGATGGTCGGCAATTGATGGAGGATGCCATCAATCACCTCCCGGATGCACGAGTGGGTGTTCTTCAGCAACCGCCACTTGTGAAAATTTTGGCGGTGCATGGCTGGGATCGAACTCACGACCATCCAATTACGAATCAGAGGCGTATACCACTGCGTCAAGTGCCCGGTTTTAATTTATTTATATTTTTATTCACATTATTTAATTTTGTGGAAATTTTAATTGTAATGCACATCAGAGACCCTACAGAGACCTCCGTGTCTTATGGCCAGGAATTTGAAGAACCTTGAATTTAGTTCCACCAGAATTCCGAGTGGCCACGCCATGCATTATCGACCAATCATCATGGTTTCATTATTAATGACGTCATCCGAGTAGGCCAATTGCTGATCACAAAATCGCCGATTGGCTATCTCGGATGACGTCACTGATAATGAAACCAACGGTGATTGGTCAATAGTAGTGTGGCCGCTCGGAATTCTGGTGGAACTAAATTCAAGGTTCTTCAAATTCCTACCCATAAGACACGGAGGTCTCTGTAGGGTCTCTGAATGCACATTGCAGGTTGATGCCAATGCAATGTATAATTAATTCCTAGCTGTAATATATAAAATTAATCAATATCTGTTACAATTAAATAACTGAAATTTATATGAACTAAAAGTTGAATGTGTTATAAAGATTGATACACAACATGCATCACACATAATATAAATTAATTAAATATAACTTTTTATTATATATTTTATATTAATTGATAATAAATACTTTTAAGGGTAAGGTAACGCCACCAATGTTAAAAAAAATCCCTCTCACAAAAATTCTGAAAAAAATTTAAAATGTTCTCCTCTACACCCCCTATCAGTAGCTAAAATATCAGGTGTACAAATACGATCTAGTTTTTGAGTTATGAATTTTTAAAGTTGACTAATTTAACATGGGAGTTCCATTTCTCCATGTTAAAGTAGTCAACTTTAAAAATTCATAACTCAAAAACTAGATCGTATTTGCATACCTGATATTTTAGCTACTGATAGGGGGTGTAGAGGAGAACATTTTAAATTTTTTTCAGAATTTTTGTGTGAGGGATTTTTTTTAACATTGGTGGCGTTACCTTACCCTTAATATTTTTCAGTTTTCACATGTATATTTTTCTTTTCTTTTTTAAATGGGAAAAAATACAAAATTAAGGTGTTTACCTTGATAAATAATAGCACAATTTACTTGAAATTGACATTCTTAATTAATTTAATGATAAAATAATTCAAGATGATCAATTCAAATAATTTTATATATAATCAAACAAATATTATACAGAGTTAAATTAATCTAGAAAGAAAATTTTAATTTTTATAATGCAAATTTATTTATGATTTATAAGGCTTAATTTAATACATAAATAAATAAATATACATATAATTATGTTGTTATACACAATTTTTAATAAACATGAGAAATTTAAAATATACAAAAAAATGCAGCATTTTAATATTGCTAGAAAAAATTAAAATATGAACACAAATAAAATTCAAATTTATACAGTATCTTACATAATTAAATTAGTAGCATATCATCTTAAAAGTAAACTATAACTTTTATATTTAAATAAAAATTATATAATACATAATTAAGTTTATTAGTACACGCAGGATAAGTTACAATAAAAAAAATATTAAATTTTACGTAAATACCCTTTGAATCTTGAAAATGTCAGAGTGAGTTTGTATCTAGTTAATCAACTAATTACAAATTATTAAAAAAAAAAATTGAGTGGTGGCACATTTAAAATCATTTACGGTATACCAACAAGCAGTAGCCGGCATTAATTAGAATCTAACTGCTGACTTGAAAATATGACTGGGGTCATTTGATGTGGGTTGAGAGAGGAAACAGCTTGAGACCACAATTGTAAAAAATACAGTATCCTTTAAAAGAAAAATTAACCAAAATTTCAGAAGATTGAATGATTCACAAGGACTAATCTCTATTGAACAGGGTCTAATCACTTCCTTTGCTTATGGCGGCCTATTCTGAATTTTGACTGGCTTAAAAAAACAAGCACTCCGCTAAAAATAAGTTTTTTGTTTGTTTGTTTATTTGTTTGTGTTTGTTGTATACAAATTTAAACAATAAAAAAATTAACAGAAAGGAACACCCATACACCCTGTCAATAGAGGATTAGCTCAAGGTCCCTCTACATAAGGTTGGACGCTTAGGTTCACATTTTCGTCCAGTTCGCGCAGGACCAATCAGAGAGAACTGTCACTCTCGAGCCTATTTCGTGGCAGTCAGTGATTGGTTGTGACGTCACAGGCTCCAACAAAAGCTGCGCCAAGATGGCGGAGCGTCAAACCTTATGTAGAGTAATCTTGGGATTAGCCCTGAGTAGCAACACTGTCATACATTTATTATTGCTTATTTGAGACAGTGGTGGTATATACCGTCTCCCGGGAAATATAGAACATTCTGAAATATTGATGAATTTTATGGTCATAAGACACAGAGATTAAACAACATACTCATGGTACTTTAAGAGTCTTTATGAGAATTTTTAATGTGAGATCTGTAACCATGGGCAGAAAGAAGTATTTTTTCACAAAACTCACATTTCTTTTGGTAGGATTTAGCATGTCTCCGTTCATGATCTTCTAAATGATCTTTTCTATTAAATGATTGGTTACAAGTTTTACAAAAGTAACAAGCATCACAGTGAACTACATTGTAATGCTGTTGCATTGTTTTTATTAACAAGAATTTTTTATCACATACCTTACAACTATATTCTACCTTTTTTTCATGATGTTTCAAGTGAATGTTTAGTTTGCCGGAACTAGGAAACTTACTTCCGCAAAGATAACATAAAAATTTATGTTCTTCATGCATATTAATTTTATGAATATTTAATACCTTTTCTGTAAAAAATCCATTGCCACAAATTTCACAAACAAAAGTTTTTTCATGTGTTGTTTTATGCAAGACATAAAGATGTTTATTTTCAAATATTGCCTTACAAACTACACAAGTATATGTTTTAACTTGATTCTTACATTTATGTAATTTTAAATAGCGTTTTAATTTAAATGTTTTATTACATTTTCCACAAATTATTTGTGTAATCTCTTGTTTCTTTGATGTTTTTTCATTGTGATATTTCATATGACGTTTCATATGAATTTTGATTTTCAATTTTGTATCAAATAAAGTATTACAATCATCACAAGTAAAAGACAGTTCTTCAGCACTACTAGCTTCAACACCCAAGAATGCGGACTCAGTATTATTTTTTACAGAGCCAATTGGAAGAGAGTCGAGTGTGGTAAACAAAAAGTCATCTTCAATCTTTAAACCTTTGTCATCTGGTGAAGTATCATTTTTGTTATCTTCCAATATTTTTAAAATTTTAAATTTCCTTCCTTCTGGAGTTTCTAACATTTTTCTTTTTTGATGAGTCATAATACCATCTTCTGATATTTCTTGAAATTCATTTTTACAAGCAGATGAAGTGATGTGTTTCTTCAAGACATCAAATGTTACAAATTCCTGTCCACAGTCATCACAATAAAAAGGTATTTCACATTTTGTCGTCATGTCAGTATGAAGATCATGGAGAGTTTGTTGATGTTTCTGCAGTTTTAAATGACTATCAAATTTGTGATCACAAACTTGGCAACAAAATTCAATGATTACATTTTCAGCTTTAAGTATTTCTGATTTTTTTATACCCTCTTCCGATCTCTGACTTTCATGTTTTAGCCTGTAATGAGCGTCCAATGCTCTCTCCGAACCAAATGTCTTTTCACAGTATTTGCAACAATTGATGTTCTCTTCACCACTTCCTATTGACAACAAAGGTGCAGGATCACACTTTTCATTCTTGTTATTTTTTCCCTGAGAATGTTTAATTTTGCAATGATTATAGACCTCATCTTTTGTATCTAATACCAATTTGCATTCGTGACATTCAAATGACAGACTCTTATTTTTATTGAATTCAGTTAAAGTAATATATTTTGATCCTTCAAACATAAATGTTCTATTTACATTTTTTACAGATTCCAACATTTTACTTTCAGCTTTTCTTTGTTTATGTAACTCCCATTCACGGGGATGACTTCTTTTATAATGGCCATAAAGTATTGTTAAATCTGTAACAATTGTTTTACAAAATAGACATGGAAGTGCAGATAATTTTCTGTGTTTTAATATATGATATTGAAGAGTAGCTGAGTTTAAAAATGACTGTTTGCATTCATCACATTCATAAGATCCCACCGATGGCCTACTCTGAATGTCGTGAAAATTATTACTATGATATCTTTTAGCATGTTTCATTATATGTGAAATTTTAGAGAAATAAATTTTACAAATATTGCATGTATATATTTGAGAATAAGAATTTATGTTACAATTTTTAATTTGGTATCCAGTTTCTGATTTTTCTTTACCTTTTAAATAATAGTACATGTATAATTTGTTATGATGTTTTTTATAATGACTTACTAAAGGACTTCTATTTGAAAATGTTTCTCTACAGCATTTACAGAAAAATGGTTTAATATTACGATGTTCAAGTATATGAATTCCTAATGCCCTTAATGTATAATAACTTTTTGTACAAAATGAACATTTATAAGGACCAGTACTTTTTAATGTAGTTATACGAGTTTCTTTTACGGTTATTTCATGATATTTTTCAGCATGTAAAAATAACTTTTTTAATAAAAAAAATTGTTCATGGCATAAACTGCATTCATAACTTGATTTCTTCAAATGATTTGTCAAGTTTTGTTTTGTGTTTTCCTCATTTTTAGAATCGTTATCGTTGCTTTCTGAATCTGATTCATGTTGGACATTTTCATCCATTGGCTCATCATAGTCGCTCAAATTTTCATCTTCACTGTCATCATCAACATCTGTCTGTCGGCTGTCATCAGTTCCTTCGTGTGTTGCTCTTTTTCTCAATCTCTCGTACACACTACTTTCATTTTTCTGTACTTCACTGTCACTTTCTTTCACAATTGCAGTTCCACCAATTTTCAAGCTTTCAACATCTTTCTCATCATGGATTTTTTTATAATGATATACTAGGGTACTTCTATATGCAAACGTTTCTTTACAGAATTTACAGAAATATGGCTTAATATTACGATGTTGAAGTACATGAATTCCTAAGGCTTTTGGTGAACAATAACGATTGGTACAAATTTTACATTTAAAACGACCATTACTTTTTAATTTGCTGGCCTTGGGAATTTCTTTTGCAGTAATTTCGTGAGATTTCTCAGCATGTAAAAATAATTTTTTTAGTACAAAAAATTGTTCACCACATAAACTACATGAATAACAAATTTTGTTGGCATTTGTGCTTTCTTCATTTTTAGAATTGTTATCGTTGCTTTCTGAATCATGCTGGACATTATCATCAATTGGCTCATCATTGTCGCTCAAATTTTCATCTACATTTTCAGCTTGTGTCTGTTGGCTTTCATCAGCTCCTTCATTTGTTTCTTTTTTTCTCGATTTTTTGTACATGCTACTTTCATTTTTCTGCACTTCACTGTCATTTTCAGTTTCTTTCACAATTTTCAACCTTTTTGAATTTTCAACTTCTTTCCCATCATGATTTTCCTTATAATGACAAGCTAGAGTAATTAGGGCACTTTCAGCTTGCGTCTGTTGGCTTTCATCAGCTCCTTTGCTTTTTTCTTTTTTCCTCAATTTTTTGTACATGCTACTTTCATTTTTCTGCACTTCACAGTCAGTTTCTTTCTTAATTGCAGTTTCACCGATTTTCAACCTTTTCGAGCCTTCAATATCATGGATCTTTTCATAATGATGTACAAGGGTACTTCTATTTGCATATGTTTCTTTACAGAATTTACAGAAATATGGCTTAATATTACGATGTTGAAGTACATGAATTCCTAAGGCTTTTGGTGAACAATAACGATTAGTACAAATTTTACATTTAAAACGACCAGTACTTTTTAATTTGCTGGACTTGGGAATTTCTTTTACAGTAATTTCGTGAGATTTCTCAGCATGTAAAAATAAATTTTTTAATACAAAAAATTGTTCATCACATAAACTACATGCGAAACTTCTTTCATCCAAACGATTTGTCAAGTTTTGTTGTGTGTTTTCCTCATTTTCAGAATCGTTATCGTTGCTTTCTGAATCTGATTCATGTTGGACATTATCACCAATTGGCTCATCATGGTCGCTCAAATTTTCATCTACATTTTCATTTTCACTTTCAGCTTGCGTCTGTTGGCTTTCATCAGCTCCTTCATTTGTTTCTCTTTTTCTCGATTTTTTGTACATACTACTTTCATTTTTCTGCACTTCACTGTCATTTTCAGTTTCTTTCACAATTTTCAACCTTTTTGAATTTTCAACTTCTTTCCTATCATGATTTTTCTTATGACAAGCTAGAGTAATTAGGGCACTTTCAGCTTGTGTCTGTTGGCTTTCATCAGCTCCTTTGCTTTTTTCTTTTTTCCTCAATTTTTTGTACATGCTACTTTCATTTTTCTGCACTTCACAGTCAGTTTCTTTCACAATTGCAGTTCCACCAATTTTCAACCTTTTCGAGCCTTCAATATCATGGATCTTTTCATAATGATGTACAAGGGTACTTCTATTTGCATATGTTTCTTTACAGAATTTACAGAAATATGGCTTAATATTACGATGTTGAAGTACATGAATTCCTAAGGCTTTTGGTGAACAATAACGATTAGTACAAATTTTACATTTAAAACGACCAGTGCTTTTTAATTTGCATGACTTGGGAATTTCTTTTGCAGTAGTTTCGTGAGATTTCTCAGCATGTAAAAATAAATTTTTTAACACAAAAAATCGTTCACTGCATAAACTACATGCGAAACTTCTTTCATCCAAACGATTCGTCAAGTTTTGTTGTGTGTTTTCCTCATTTTCAGAATCTGAATCATGTTGGACATTTTCATCCATTGGCTCATCACAATTGCTCAAATTTTCGTCCATATTTTCATTTTCACTTTCAGCTTGCATCTGTTGGCTTTCATCAGCTCCTTTGCTTGTTTCTTTTTTCCTCAATTTTTTGTACATGCTACTTTCATTTTTCTGCACTTCACAGTCATTTTCTTCCATAATTGTAGTTCCACCAATTTTCAACCTTTTCGAGCCTTCAATATCATGGATCTTTTCATAATGATGTACAAGGGTACTTCTATTTGCATATGTTTCGTTACAGAATTTACAGAAATAAGGCTTTATATTACGATGTTGAAGTACATGAATTCCTAAGGCTTTTGGTGAACAATAATAATTAGTACAAATTTTACATCTAAAACGACCAGTACTTTTTAATTTGCTGGACTTGGGAATTTCTTTTACAGTAATTTCGTGAGATTTCTCAGCATGTAAAAATAATTTTTTTAGTACAAAAAATTGTTCACCACATAAACTACATGCGAAACTTCTTTCATCCAAACGATTCGTCAAGTTTTGTTGTGTGTTTTCCTCATTTTCAGAATCTGAATCATGTTGGACATTTTCATCCATTGGCTCATCACAATTGCTCAAATTTTCGTCCATATTTTCATTTTCACTTTCAGCTTGCATCTGTTGGCTTTCATCAGCTCCTTTGCTTGTTTCTTTTTTCCTCAATTTTTTGTACATGCTACTTTCATTTTTCTGCACTTCACAGTCATTTTCTTCCATAATTGTAGTTCCACCAATTTTCAACCTTTTCGAGCCTTCAATATCATGGATCTTTTCATAATGATGTACAAGGGTACTTCTATTTGCATATGTTTCGTTACAGAATTTACAGAAATAAGGCTTTATATTACGATGTTGAAGTACATGAATTCCTAAGGCTTTTGGTGAACAATAACGATTAGTACAAATTTTACATCTAAAACGACCAGTACTTTTTAATTTGCTGGACTTGGGAATTTCTTTTACAGTAATTTCGTGAGATTTCTCAGCATGTAAAAATAATTTTTTTAGTACAAAAAATTGTTCACCACATAAACTACATGCGAAACTTCTTTCATCCAAACGATTCGTCAAGTTTTGTTGTGTGTTTTCCTCATTTTTAGAATCGTTATCGTTGCTTTCTGAATCTGATCCATGTTGGACATTATCATCAATTGGCTCATCATAGTCGCTCAAATTGTTATCTATATTGTCAGCTTTACTGTCATCATCAACCTCTGTCTGTCGGCTGTCATCAGTTCCTTCTTTTGTTGCTCTTTTTCTTAATCTATCGTTCACACTAACTTCATTTTTCTGAACTTCACTGTCAGTTTCTTTCACAATCGCAGTTCCAGCAATTTTTAACCTTTTTGATCTTTTAACTTGTTTTTCTTCAAATGCTTTTCTTTTTTCACGAGAACGAGTTTCTTTCATAACTTCAGTTGTGTCATTTTTACAATTACGAGATTTAATGTGTTTTTTCAAGACACCCAAGGCAACAAATTCTTGATTACAGCTAGCACAATGAAACTGTCTACTTTCACTAGTATTGACCTTTTTGAGATGTATATTTCTATGGTGTTTTAACTCAACAATAGATCCAAAATCCTCATTACAAAATGAACAGTAAAATTTATTTGTATTTTTTACGTCACTGTGAATTTCCTTGCAATGTTGATGAATTTCACTCTTTGTTTTGAAAATAATATCACATTTATGACAAGTGAATATCTTGCTCTTTTCAGAGTCTGCATTTCCATCTTCTTCACTACAATAACTTTCCGCTGCAACATCATGATTGCCGACCACACTTAATTCAGATTCACTGTCAGAGTTCAGATTTACATTTTGAATACAGAATTTGGCTAGAAATTGTTTTTGATGAGTCATCAAAATGTGATTTCCCATTTTAAATTTTGAATGGAAATGTTCATTACAAATTTTACATGAGTACTTTTTTTTCCTAATTTTTCCATGATCTAATTTAGGTTTTGATTTATAAGAATTAGAATGACTTTTTAAGTGAATATGAAGTGTCAGTTTTGTTTTAAATTTAATATTACATTTTTGACACTTAAATTGTTTTTCAGGATTTATCTTTTTGGTATTTATTTTACCAGAAATATTTTTTGAAGTTTGAAAATTGTGACATTTTTTACAGTGCATTTTTAAATTAAAATTTGTTACAAATCTTGCCTCACAAAATTTACATTTGAAATATTTAATTTTTAAATGACTTTTGATATGAAGTTGCAAAGATTTCTTTGACGTGGTGACATATTTACAAACAGCGCAAGTGAAGTTTGGCTTGGGAGAATAAATTTTACCACTGTACCATTCCTCGATTCTCCTGAGACGAATATCCGGGGGGACCTCTAATTTTTTGTCTACAATATTTGAGTGTTTCTTTTCAATATGATTCTGTAAATTTCTTGAACCATAGAATACTTTAGGACACATTTTACAATAAAATTTGCATTTGAAATCATTATTACAACTATGACATTTTAGATCCAGAGCATATTCAAAGTTTTTGTTACATTTTATACAACAATAACTTAAAGGTGATACTGAATACTGATTTAAATTATTTGTTTGAGTACAAATCAGTTCACTTGTTTTTAAATGTACATTATTGGTTTCTACATTTTTTTGTGTACTTTTCAATGCAACAGATGGTGTTGTTGAACGTCTGAGAATATTGGGAACATGTGTATATTTTGTCGTTTTTTTGGGAGGAGGAACATGCAAAAGAGTTTTTGACATAATGTCAGTACTGCTCACTTTGAGTAAGCTAGGTTGAAGAGGCTTTTTCATAAACATTATACGGGGCCTACTAGATTGGTTTGATGTTAGAAAGTTTGGTTGTGGTTGAAGAACCTTTTCTACAGACGTTACAGGGAATCTACTAGACTGATTTGGTGTTGGTTTTGGTTGAAGAACCTTTTCTACAGACGTTAAAGGTTGCAAATCATGAACAATTACAGGAGGTAGATTGTTTAGAAAAGATTTAAATAAAGGATGATTGCGTGGATTCAATTGATTAATTTTTTTACCCTGGATGTTCAAACTTCTTTCTTGTTGTGTCACATTTGGTAAGCGAACGATTCTCAACTTGTTGCGTTGCTGCGAAGGTTTCTGTGAATGGTGAGGTACCGGTATGCTGTAGAACACCGACTTGCTTGTACCTGTGAATACAATGTGTAATAATTAGGAAATGTTTACTGTGATAAAACTCCCAATGAGTCAATTATTATTGAGTGCGATTCACGAAGCAGTTAGCCAGGTTTTTAACCACGTTTAGCTTAACCACGTTTAAATATAACGGTTTTACGTGTTAAAAGTTAAAAACACCTAGTTAAACGTGGTTAAGCTAAACGTAGTTAGAAACCTGGCTAACTGCTTTGTGAATCCCGCCCATTATTAATATTGTTTTCTATTATTTTGTATTGCATACAGTCTAACAGATCTTAGAATATTTATAGACACTATGGCGCCTAGCTTTCCAGCCTGTCACCATCCTATTCTGGCTGGGATAAAAAGCAAAAGACGATCACTGTGCATAGTCGAATCTACATGTAAACTAAGATCTGTAATACTGCATGTAACTGTATTAATTGAGATCGGTGAAATAATTGAAATAAAATAAACTATGATATAAATCATTTGTACACATCACACAAATGAAAAACTCTCTTGCTTGTTTGAGTAATAGAGACTTCAAGTGTTCTTTTGCAGGAAAATTTCTTCCATAATCTACAGTATTTAAAAAAAAATAATAATAATAAATAAATAAATAAATAAATAAATAAATAAATAAATAAATAAAACGTAATAGCCCTTGATCGAGCTGTAATTTGAAACTATGCCAAGGGAGACTTCATATACAATACATATATATATATATACATATATATATATATATATATATATATATATATATATGTAGTCTATATTTTGAATAGCAATTAAGCAATAAGTTTTTCATTCTATTTATTTTCTATGTCATATTTTGTTTTATATATGTGCTTATATATCAGTGGCGTGCGGTGGGTCTAGCAGGCAGTAATGCGGCGGCAAAATTATGGGACTGGACACAGCAAAAGGGGGGTCCGGGGGGCGGAGCCCCCCGGATAGCCCGCCGCAGGTGTAAAAATTTTTAAAAAGGGGGCGTGGCAGGCGACTTTTTAAGCACAAAAATAACACAAAAATATATTATATTTCGACGTTTTATACAATTCTAAAATCAATCACAAATAATTTTTTAAATCAATTTGTAAGACGAGTTAAATTTTTTGTCGGTAATGTCTTTTTTTATATCGATCGTATGACAGTTATATTCATGATCGATCAGCACATAATTAATATATAATAAAATTATTTTCACTAAAAACAATACGTATAATTTTTGTATTGTGATTCCGACTATGTACAGCTGCAATACGTGAAAAAAAAATACGCATTTTATTCTCTGCAGTCGATTAAATTTTTATTGTGATCCGCGACGCGGATTGATCAGGATAGCAGTCGATAAATCAATATTTTATTTTCTATAAGTTACGTAATTTCTTTCAAATAATTTGTTGTTTTGAAAGGTAAAGTCAATTTAAGAACATGAGTTTAATCGTTTAAAATAATTATAGTGTGGATTTCATAATTGTGAAACTATATATTTGTTTTGCTTTAAAAATAAGAGATAAAGTTTTCGAATCTTATATTTTTTTCCCCGACAGCATATAATTTACGATAATCCACGAGGCAAAAACATCGGCTTCTCGATCGTCGTCGCTCCCCTCCCTCAACTCCCTCCCAGGACTGAAGCTCGCCCCCACCTCCTAAATCGGTAGAAAGCTCAGCTTTTTCTTTGATGATAAAACTATACGAAAAAACGGGCGTGGGAGGGGAAATGTAGATTCATGCATGGGGAAAACAAAGCTGAGTGAGTCTACCGCTTTCATGCAAGAGGGCGTCTTTGCATTGCACCGCGAATTCATTTACGTTTTTGCGGTAAACGCTTCAATAAATTCAAACGAAGATTTTCACATAGACAAAGATAAATTATTTTTTTTTATTGAAATTTGACGTGATGAAATTGAAAAAGAAAATATTTATATTCTTTAAAGAAAGCTCAAATTTTCCCTAGATGCGCCGCATCCAACGCATTAATGGACCGCACGCCACTGTTATATATATATGATATATTATGATGTAACAGGCTGTTAATATTATCTGTTATTTTATATTCTTTTATTATTATTCTCTATTATTCTGTAACTATTATATATAGTTTGTATGTGTGTTTTATGTGTTCTATTACAGTGTTAATTTATAATGAATATATATATTTATAATACTATGTTGTATGTACACTTTTTGTGTTTAATAAAAGACTAATGATAATATGAAACTATCAACAATTTAGTAATAAAAATGTCACAAATTCCAAAACAGCGATTTAGAGTATTTCTTTATAAGGTGGAATTGGATGATACGAACAAAATCATGTGACTCAAAGTCTTCATAGAGGCTGAACAAGTCAGCTGATTTTTTGGTGTTCCCAACTTCCTGTCTAAACCAATGAAAATAAAACTAAAAATTGCTTTCTTCGAATGAAAGAAATAGTTGGAGGAAAATAAGTTCTTGATTTATTATCAGAAGACCCCTAAAGGGAGGGGTAGGAGATGTTTTCAAATTGATTACTTTAATAGTTATCGAGAAAAAAAAAATCAAATTTTCTAACATGGTGGCGTATGGAGAAAATCTCTTGAAACCTCCATTGCAACCTCTTAAAGGCATACAGGCCTCAAATTACAAATTATATAGTCACCAAGTGGGTTTAGAGTATATAATCAACATTCGCATAATTTTTTTCCACGCGTGATGCATCCGTGCGAAGTCGCAGTTCATAGTAAGAAATTTAGTCCTTGATGACGTCATGAAGTCCTTGATGACGTCACAACTCAATGCTAATCGGTGCTAGCTGTGAGTTGTGACGTCAGCAAGGACTTTCTTTGTAGCGCGACTTCGCACAGACGCACCGCGCGCAGGTAAAAATAATACGAATGTTTATTATAAACTCGAGCAACACTTAATGTCTGTCTAATTTGTAATTTGAGGCCTGTATCCCTTTAAGGAGGGAGGCTTTCAGGGGCACCAACTGTACCAATACTAAAAATAAATAAATTAGAACTTTTTGGGTAAAGATAAGTACTATACTGTCTCATTGTTAACAATAAAGGAGGAAGGACAACAATGATTTGTTACAATTACTGTGTTCAGTAGATTTAAATTTGCAGACACTTTTATGAGGGCTCTAACTTACCTCTTGAGTCTCCTTGTAAAGGGTCGTCCAAGGGCACCTCAGGCTCAGTGAAAGACACATCTCCAACAGCCTGAAAGACACAAACCAATATTTAAAAATAGTTACTGGATCAACAATCATATAGTTTTATGAACTAACAATTGTCTGATATTACAAAACCAGTGGTGAAAGTCAGCAAGATTGATTGATTGGTTGGTATTTTGAGGCAATTGACAAAAATTCAGCCCGTGTGCATCAGTACAGAGCTAAAATTTAAAACATTAAATTAAAGACATTAAAATTTAACATGGCAAGTATATGAATGACGTTATAGCACAATTGATAAGATTAAAGTAAACCTCAGTAACTCTCACCTGATCTGATGGACAAGGTGACATTGACCATCTCTCCGAAGCCGTCTCCGCTACTTCGTCAACGTCTGCAAACAAAACGTCAACAATGAGCTCTGCAAGACCGTTGAGAGAGAAAAATAATCACATTGTTACTATACAGCGAGTTATTATTTAGAAATGAATAAAAGCATGAACAAAATATAGAAGATTCAATTTGTTTTTTATGGGTTTTGGGTTCTCTGCTTGAATTACAAATATAACAATGGAAGCTGATGCCAAGTTATCAATAGCACCAAGATAAACCATTACAACGTGAAGCAAAATGTGGAAATGCTAAAGAAGCCACTATTGTTATATTTCTATTTAATTATCAACCTGGTAATCAAGCTAATGTGGTTAAAATAAATTAATAAACATAAAAAAAAATACTGTATATATATAAAAATAAAAATCATTGAAAGTGCGGCCACACCCACTAGAGGCGTTATTAGGCGTTTAAGTCTTATCTTTTTTATTATACATTAAGGATCCAGGGGAGTAAATAGAACTTGCAAAACTCTCATTAATTAAAAAAAATAGTTCTGAGTGAGACTTATGGTTAATTTTTTTATACTTATTTTTTCTTCTTTGTTATATTTAAAAAGTCATGAATGTATTGTATTTTGATGTTATTGTTATGTATTTTTGTTAATATTAAGTTTATTTGACATGAACATACGTTGTCTTGTACAATCGAAAAAGTTTGAATAAAGAAAAGACATAAATAAACTTGAAAAAATCTAAAAAATTCATAATAATATTCATACTCTCAATATCTATTTATAAAAGGATAGGGGAAAGAAAATTCTGTTTCTTACCGTCCTCTATTTGCTCCTCTTTAATGTCCAACTCTTCTTGCAGTGGAGGCAACTCATCACAGTTCTGAATGAGAAAAATAATAATAATCAGCATCGTGACAGAACCCTTCAAATCTCAAGTACGATCACATAGAATGGACATTATTGCTGAATTTACAAACTCACATGGAGAAACACAGAATACAGTATAAAATTTGATTTTTAAGGATATTTAAAACTTGAACATTGTCTATTGTTAAGTAAATAAAAAAAAAAAAAAAAGTCTGGCATATCCTAACATCCTTCATTTGACACAAATTCACTCTCAAATTGTTGTTGCTTAAAGCCATTGGCAATTTTATTTAAAAAGTAAAACTATTTATTTGTAGCTGTATGTAATAAATTTCTATGTTAGTTTGATAAAAAAAAGTACAGTATATGAAATACTGTAGTGCTTGATTAATTAAAGAAAAAAAACAGAAACAGGAGACTAAAAGATATTCGTGTTTAATAAAAGACTAATAATAAAAGATATTCATACCACAAAAAAGGAAAAATTATTCCTCTACTGATGATATTTAATGTTACACAATGGACAAAAATTCTTATCATAACACGTATATACGTATGTAATAAGGGGAACAATTTTTTTCCTAAAATTTAGGACTTGTAAAGGATTTTTTTTAAACTACATACTGCATGTTTTACATCCTATTCACCTTAATTGTTTGTCATATATTTGCTGTAATTAGGTGAATAAAGAAAAGAAAAACGAAATAAATATGGTACCATTTTCTTTTCAGCTACAGTACAACTATGTATAATAATTGTTCAACAGGATTTTAATTAAGGTAGGGGTGGGAAATACCCTTTACATCATATAACATTGTAAATTACCTGTCAGTAGTTCTTTATTGGTGTCCAGGGAGAGAGTGTTTTAAGTTTAAGCCCCATTTTGTAACAAATAGTAAAAAAATTAAAATACAGCATAAAAAAAAAAAAAAAAAACTATGATGGCACACGATAAAGGTTGAAAATTAGAATATAAAATACTGTGTATAACACAAACGCCCTCTCTGATTGGCTGAAACTTGTCTTTCCCCCACGAGAAATGGCACGTTCCTATTCTTCCTACTATGCCCTGGTTGAAGATCTAGAAAACTGAGCCCATGCCTAGAAAATGCAATACTTTGTTTGCCAAACCTAAAATATTAACTTGGTGCACCAACTTTTTTTTTTACTTACAAACCACCTCAAAGCTTATATTTTAACGTTAAATCACCTCTGAGCAGAGTTCTGGCATGTGTCTCATCTCTGTCTTGAGGTCCACCTCCTCCCCCTCTTCTTCCTCCTCCATATCTCCAATCATCACCATCTCGAAGTTAGGGAAAGACATCTCGACGGAACAAAACCTGCAAGAGACAATTTGTTAGAGTGGCAGCATTGATTGAATAGCAAAGATCCTAAGCTATAAGTGTTTTTCTCAGATGATCTTGGTCAATAACAAAAAAAAAAAAAAACACAGTAGTTCCGTTGACTAGTAAGAACACACTAATTTCAAATTATTTGACTGCAAACTAGTCTAAAAAAAACCTGATGCATACATGAATAATAAAAATGCAGCTTCAAAAGATGCAGATTTGCAATTTCGGTGGTTACTATAATATTAGCCCAATTAATCATAAACTGTGTACTGTCAAAATTTCAAATTCACCATGCCTCAGTACCCTCTGTATTATTGCGTACAGTTCTGAAAGTTAAAAATTAAATTAGTCTGTACATTGGTTATACAGTATGGGAAATGCATGTTATCTTATTTTAGGTACCTTATCAGTGGGTATATTGGCTTGGCGCTACCCCCACTTTAATTTGCATTATCAACAAGCAAAGGGCTCAGTGCAGCTTTGCCCACAACCCCCCTCCAAAAGTTTTGAGTATAACAAGAACGAATCAGGTTGTTTACTTCCTTGCCTTCTTGTATGTAGTACGTTAATGTGCATGTGAGCAACGGAGTGGCTAATGTGAAGATGAGAGTTGGAGACTTCCATGGAGATTTTCCTCATGTGGGAGAACATGAGGAAAATCTTTATGCATATACAGTCTTTCAAACGTTAGAATACCCCTGTCAATCATCTTCGGCATAGTGATTTGTATTCTTCCGACCCATGTTGCCAACAAAATACAAAAAAATAGTTCTTTCACTAGAAAAATAAAGTAGCTGAAAAAAATCAAAGACACTCGATACCTTTGCATAATAATTGCTAAATTATTGAAACTTCTTTGCAATATTATCTGTCTCGACTTATGTGAAAATCTTCGTAAAATATGAACATATATTTCTGTCCACTAGCTCTATTGAAAATTTTTTAGTGTTGGCTGCCATTTTTTACAGCTGTTGCAGTTGATTGACAGGTCATCCATGAACTATTTTCCATGGGTATTCTAACGTTTGAAAGACTGTACAATGTTATGCACACATAGATGGATGTGTATGCATATGCATACTACACTCTACAGCGTAAATATAATTTAATTCTTTTAACTTTTGCATAATTATGCAAATGTTGGAAAACTCAGCACCCAACTCTTCATATTTTTAGTCCAAGAGGAATATTTAAAGGCCCTATGACCATTTCACAGTAATAAGTCCACAGTTAGTATTGCCTCAGTATGATACGGCTGCATAAAAAAATTGTTCCAGCAGCAATAATATCAGAGATAGTAGCCGATGAAAAGGTTCCTGTGACGTCATTTGTACTCATTCTGTGGCGACGGTATAGGGAAATCTCTGCAAAAGATAAAAGATAGAGGTTCACTCTAGCTGCAACCACGGATATAATTTTAATTCTGAATTGTTGAAATTTTACTAGGGCAGTCTTGATAGTATTTGTCAAATATCCTGAAAGACTTTTGTTGTTGACATTCACACAGACTGACTTATTGCAGTAGCAAGAAGAGAAAAATGTTGCATAGGAAAACAATGATAAATTTTTGGCTTATCTTTTGCTACTGCAAAAATTCAGTCTGTATAAATGTCAACAACAAAATTCTTTCAGGATACTTGACAAATACAATCAAGACTGCTCTGGTAAAATTTCAACATTTCAGAATAAAAATTATGTCCGTGGTTGCAGCTAGAGTGAACCTATCTTTTGCAAGGATTTCCCTATACCGTCGCCGCAGCATACAAATGACGTAACAGGTGCCTTTTCATCAGCTATTATCTCTGATATTATTGCTGCTGGAACAATTTTTTTATGCAGCCGTATCTTACTGAGACAATATTAACTGCAGGCGGACTTAATATTATACTGTGAAATGGTCATAGGGCCTTTAAATAGCTATGCATACTTATAACAGAAAAGACAGCAGCCTTCCAATAAAAGGGTGGTTTGATGACCAGGAAGTAGGAATCGACGCCGCGCTGTTTGCGAGACTCTTTCTCCTAAATTATCGACTCTCGTAGGTAAATACACGGTAAGTGTAAGGTTAGACACTGAAGTATTACATTACAATAGTTATTATGATTTTATATCTCGTGAAAACATTAAAATTTGAAGAAACACAGTTTTGACGCAGTTTGACGCGCCAACAAGCATGGATCAGCTGTTTTCTAGGGATCGGCGATATTTTTCGATACTACTCGATACCCGATACTTTTCTGGCGATATATCGATACTATCGAGTACTTTTCTAAGCCGATAATTATCGGGTATTCGATACTAAATTATGAGTATCGCGGCCGATACTATTTATCAAAAAATGCATGCAAAAGTCACTCCCGGTAATCAAAAACCAAGGCAAGACAAAAAAATATTTATCAGTTAAATAGGTTTTCGTCCATGAGTTAGATACAAGGATTTTGTATGTATGGATAGGTGATGGTGCTGCCGTCGGTGAGGCACAGTCATGAGGAGGAAGTGGGTGGCGGTTACAACAGTAACCAATGGGATGTCTGCCATCTTACGTTGGGGAACTTCCCTACAATTTACAATGCAGATGGTTGCGCTCGGTCGCCATCTTACGTTGGAGATTTGCCTCAGTAGCTCTAATGCTATTGGTATAGAGATAACCTATCCATACATACAAAATCCTTGGTTAGATACTATGCGTTTTTAAATTCTTTTTCCAATACGAAAATCTACTCGTTTGATCGAAAATACGCGATTGGCCATTTACTACTACAAGATGGCTTCCACTAGCTGGCAGTGGCAATCAATACCTCCGATAGTTTTACTTACTATTGGCTCGAGAGTACTTGGCTTTGGCAGATTATATATAGTAGCCTCTCTATAAGCTAGCTATAGTAGGTCGTATGGTAGGAATGATTTATACTTATACTTTCACCGATATATCCGCAAAAGTATTACAAATTATTCATTTATATACAGAGTACACAGGTACAGGTTAGTATTTTCAAGATGGCGGAATACTTGAAAACTTAATTGTTGTGTATTTTTTTTTAAATTATTATTATTAGTCTTTTATTAAACACAGAAAGTGTACATATTAACAGCACTAGAAACATACATTATAGAAAAACATTACAATAGAACACATAAAACATACATACAAAACATATATAATAGTTACAGAATAATAGAACAATAGAAAATGATAATAAAACAATATAAAATAAAATAACAGATGATACTAACAGCCTGTTACATCATAATAATAATATATCATATATATAATCACATATATATAAGACAAAATATGACATAGAAAATAGATAGAATAAAAAAAACTTATTGCTTCATTGCTATTCAAAATCTATAGACTATATGAAATCTCCCCTGGCATAATCGCTAATAGACTTAATTCTAGATTTACAGATATTTAAATGATATCCCTTATGAAAAAGGTGGATCCAATCTGGATCCAATTGGATCCAGTCTGGATCCAATTGGATCCAGTCGGGTCAGGCTGGATCCAGTTGCATCCAGCCTGGATCCAGCTGGTTCCAGCCTGGATCCAGCTGGTTCCAGCCTGGATCCAGCTGGATCCAATTGGATCCAGGCGGGTCAGGAAATGATAGTTCCGAGCTTCTGCCACCAGATGACACTACAGTACAGAAAAAAATGTGGTGACAGTTAGAAAAGTGGTCAGTTACTTGAGTGCGACAAGAATGAAGATATTAGGCAGATACGGGAAGTTAAACTTAGTTCTTTATTATTTAAGCTATTTTGGGGGCTATTTACTTTGTGGGGTCTTTGTGGTTACAGGGTTTTAGAGACCGAGAGGGCTGTAATGTTACGTTATTGTTGACCATGGAGTCCCCCTGCAGCAAGCCTATGGTGGACACGATGCAGCGCTACAACAGTCAGTTATAACTTAAAAATCTGTTAATATTTATGTAATTTTAATAAAAAAAAATATTTATCTAATTTGTATTGCTTTAAAGAGAGTACAGCGTAATTATTAATTGTGCAATTAATCATTTCTTTGATGAGTAGGATGACGAAGGCGGGAAACAGCTGATCGGAGTCGGTCGGGATGGATCCAATCGGGTCAAGTGGGATGGATCCAATCGGGTCAAGCTGGATCCAGTCGGGTCAGGAAGTGCTGCCCAAAATTGGTTCCAACTGGATCCAGCAAAATTGGATCCAACTGGATCCATCATTTTCATAAGGGATTGGCTACAATATTCATTACATAATTTACATACACAAGATTGTTCAGCTTTATGATAACCAGAAGATTTACAAATTAGATAGTGGAAGCCGTGAACAGCCTGGCGAGTTAAAACATTTCTAACATTGGATCTATCCAATTGGGGCAGACACCAATATTTACATATCATAGCATCAGTGCTGTAAAACTCAGGATTAATATCCTGAGCTTTTTGATTCCTGACAGCTATAAAATTGGAATATTGATCTGTCGTTGGAAGTTTAAACATTTCTTTGATTTCTGTAATAAAATAATTGGAATCTATCAGTTTATAGGCCAGTCTAGTTTCGGTAAATTTTGACAGACACAGTAATCTTTTAACAAACATGGCTTTTACTGATTCTAATTTATCAAAATCGGATACAGATAAATGAGGCCATACAATTTCAATACCATAAGTAGCCACAGGGGCGACTTTTAAATTGAACAGTTTGAGCCCTGTTTTGACGGATAGACCAGACAGCCCTGAGATAGTGTACATAACAGTGATAGCGTTCTTACATCTTTCTGTTATATGTTTAGAAAAAGAAAGCCCTGTCATTTGAAGTATTATGCCAAGATATTTAAATGAATTTAGAAATTCAATCTTTTGACCGTCACAATAAATTTCATCGTTTTTGCATAACGGTCCGCCTCTTCTAAACTTAACAACCTTGGTTTTCTCTGTGTTAATTTCTAGACCATTTGTTTTGAATTATTATATACTGTATATAACGTACATAAAAAATAAATGTTGGTAATATTTACTACATTAAAAGAAACATGTATTTTTATCCCCCCCCCCCCCCCCCCCAAAGCTAAAAAATATGCTGAATTTTAATCTTTTTAAAATTACCGCCGATATTTTCCGATATATCGAAATATCGATATATTTTGAGCCGATAATATTTAAGAGTATTAATACTTTTTAAAGTACTCGATATAAAAAGTATCGATACTTTTTTCACTATCGCCGATCCCTACTGTTTTCGTACTTTTCGTACGATAGCTCTCAGTGATGCCAATCCCCTGAGAAAATCACTAGATTTAGGGCTTTACTACTATTATTCTGAAAGACCAAAAAATGAAACTATTAATTATTAATAATTAACTATTTACTAAAATTTAATTATGTATATTTATTTACTCAGATTTATATTATCTTGAGTGTTATTAAGTCTCCCCACATTTTTTATATAATAAAATAAAATTATATACCATGGCATGCATGCATTTTATCACATTACCGTATATGCAAAAAAATAGGTTATTGCAAAACTGTCTCTCGATCATTATTATTATAATATTCAATTTAACAATATTATTAAAATTAAGTTTTGTATTAATTTTAATCTGCCAATCAACATATATATAATGCAGATATCGGATCATCAAGACTGCAATATATATTAGAGTATATAATATAATTCATTTGTTAAGTATTTTTTGTCTATACCTGGAATTTTTGATTAATTTTTGTTTAAATTTTTATAAATTGTGAGTATTAGAAGAAAAAGGAGCTATAAAATATATTAATGCATTAAAAAAAGTATATAAAAAACTTTTCTGTATAGTAAATCTTTTATTTATATTCCAATTTATAAAACACAAAAATTTAAATATGTCTTTTATTAAACACAAAAGTGTACATATAGTATAATATTAGAAATACACATTCACTACGTTTACATGACGGTGTTTAATGCGTATCCGTTGACGACGCCTCATAAGAATAACATTATCCGTCATCAACGGATACGCATTAAACACTGTCATGTAAACGTAGTGCAGTCTATAGAATAATACTGCAATAGAAAATATAAAACACACATACAAATATATATTATATATAATAGTTACAGAATAATAGAAAATGATAAACAATATATTATATCAAATAAAACAGGTGATATTGACAGCTTGTTACATCATATTATATCATATATATAGGTACATATAAAACAAAATATGACATATAAAATAAGTAGAATGAAAAAAAGCTTATTGCTTAATTGCTATTCAAAGTATATAGACTATATGAAGTCTCCCTTAGCATAATCACTGATAGGTTTAATTCTAGATTTACAGGTATTTTAATGATATTGGCTACAATGTTTAATAATATACTAAAATTATATACTGTAAATGGAATTTCGATTTTAACACGTACTTAATTAATATTAAGAAAATTAATATGCCGACTAAAATATGAGCATTATAGCACATCCAACCAAATATTTGCAGTATATACAGGCCCAAACAAAAAATTCTTGTATGTACAAAATAACTGTGTTAAATGAACAAAACTTAAAAAAAAAAATCTTGTATACAAATTTTCACATTTTTACAATGGAGTATTGACCTCAATTTTTTTTATTGCAGAAATGGATAGAGGGTGAAAAGTTATGCTACCCAGATTTTTTTTCAGATTTTTTAGAGCCCGGGAAGTATTTTTAAAAAATTATTGAAAGTCCTTTTTGTGACGTCACGCAGCGTTAAGTCCTATCTTTTTCTTAAGGAGCGGTGTCTCGTGACGTCACAAAAAGAACTTTCAATAATTTTTTAAAAATTATTAAAAGGCTCTAAAAAATCTGAAAAAAATCAGGGTAGCATAACTTTGCACCCTCTATCCATTTCTGCAATAAAAAAAATTGAGGTCGATACTCTATTACTGTACATACATACTGTACATATATACACAACATGCTGCCATATCCCTTACGCGGTAAGCCAGCAGCATTATTACCTCAGCCATTCATAACTAGAACTCAACAGCAACAGTCATTTTTAATTAATTATATACAATTAAATACAAATTATAATAACATATTATTATGTAAAAGTAAATATATACAAAAAGCCATGCAGCAGCTATATTACAGCTATATAGCTGCTACAAAAAATTATAAAAATAATACAAATTAGAAATAAAATAAATATTACTTAGTCTTTTAGAGGTGACATCATCAATACCATCTTTCAAGTAAGCTAATTTTAACACTTTAAATTTAAATAAAAATTTCTTTACAGGCTTCACTAAATCTGCTTGACATTTGTTATTACAAATTTGGATGGAGGACTTCAATGGAGTACCGACGTCAAATTTTTTTATTGCAGACATGGATAGAGGGTGCAAAAATATGCTACTCTGAATTTTTCCAGATTTTTCTGAGACCAGGAAGTATTTTTAAAAAAATATTGAAAGTCTATTTTGATGACGTCACGAGGCGCCTCTCCTTAAGAAAAAGATAGGACATTAACGCCCGTGACGTCATAAAACGGACTTTCAATCAATAATTTTTTAAAAATAGTTCCCGGTCTCAGAAAAAACTGAAAAAAATTCAGAGTAACATATTTTTTCACCCTCTATCCATTTCTGCAATAAAAAAATTGAGGTTGGTACTCCATTGCTATGAGACATAAAATATTCAGATTTTTTAAGTCTCAAAATCAAGGTGAATAAAGTTACATCAAGTGAAGTATTTTCCCATGATGTGCGTTACATGACTATATGAAGTCATTAAGTTTTTAGTCTATTTTCTTTTAAAAAAAGTCGGAAAAAATCTGATATATACATGTATAACTATAATTCCTATACAAATGCATTAAGGTAGAGATAATACGGATCAGCTGGCCCAATGCTAAAAAAATCATATTCATAAAAATTATGAATACAATTTAAAATGTTCTCCTCTACATCCCCTATCAGTAGGTAAAATATCAGGTATACAAAAACAAGCTAGTTTTCGAGTTATTAATTTTTAAAGTTCTCTAATTTAACATGGAGAATTGGAACTTCCATGTTAAATTAGTCAACTTTAAAAATTAATAACTCGAAAACTAGCTTGTTTTTGTATACCTGATATTTTACCTACTGATAGGGGATGTAGAGGAGAATATTTTAAATTTTTTTCATAATTTTTATGAATGGGATTTTTTTTAGCATTGGACCAGCTGATCCGTGTTATCTCTACCTTAAAAAATAATGCAGGTTGTCCATAAATAAGTATTGATACTTGAGTTTCATTTATTCAAATTTGCAAAATCAAAAAGATGGAAAAATGAAGAAATAGTATTAACAATGTAAGTTTACTGCAGCTATGTGGGAGAAAGTCGCAAGTAATATCTCCATTATAAATGGTTCTTTGCCCAGACTAAAGAGTTATCTGCCTACCATTATCACAAAAATGAACAGTCTGCTATATCAGGTGAATAAAATTATTAGCTGTAAATTAGGACAGCATTTAAAGCCCTCATGTGATAATGCAGACAGCTTATTATTGCAAACGATCATGGTAGGCAAATAGATTATTATTTTAGATGAAGGACAAATGTAGTAAATTTAAAAGTTTACTGATTAAAATGATTAAATGGACAACCTTCATGAAATTTTTTTATTGCATATTTGGATAAAGGACCTCGAGTTATGAATTGTCAATTTAATTCACATTTTTTTTTAAACCCTCTAACATCCTTTAAAATCGTGCTGCAAAATGCTGTGACGTCATAGTCATGCAAATATTTAACACACAAGTATAGGGAAATGCGTTGCATGTCTATGACGTCACAGCTAGCTCTTCCCCTCGATTTTGAGGTTGTTAGAGGGTTCAAAAAAATCTGAATAAAATTGACAATACATAACTCGAGGTCCTTTATCCAAATATGCAATAAAAAAATTTCATAAAGGTTGTCCATTGATTAAAATAAAAGTACAAACAATGAAATATTACTCTCTCATAATAAAGAAACTTACTTGCTTTTCACTGATAAAACATGGAGTCTTATGTGGTATTATGTGCTCTTACCATATGATTCTTAAAACCTGTATTAGAATGAAATATTTTTTTACAAAGTTCACACTGCCTCTTTTCTCCACCGTAATGTTTTCTCTTTTCATGTCCATTTCTGTGATCTCTTCTATTAAATGATTTATTACATACTCTACAAAAGAAACAAGCATCACTGTGTACTGTATTATAATGTTGTCGCATTGAGTCAACTGACAAGAACTTTTTATCGCATCCCTTACAACTATATTCTATGTTTTTTTCATGACGTTTGAGGTGGGCATTTAGAACACCAGAAGTAGGGAATTTACAACCACATAAATAACATAAAAAATTATGTTCTTCGTGTCTTCTAGCTTTATGCATTTTTAATTGAGACTCGGACAAAAATTCAGACCCACAAATTTCACAAACAAAAGTTTTTTCATGTGTTGTTTTATGTAAAACATAAAGATGTTTACTTTCAAATATTGCTTTACAAATTGAACAATTATATTTTTTAATTTGATTAATACATAAATGTGATTTTAAACGAGTCAGTGACTTAAATCTTCTATAACATATTTTACAAGTTGTTTTTGAAGTAATTGAACAATGTTTCTGTATCATTTTTTCATCTCTATTATAATAATATTTTATATGACGTTTCATATGAATTTTGAGTTTTAATTTTGAATCAAACCAAGTACCACAATCATCACATACCAACGACTTAACATCACTACTACTACTACTACTAGGTTTAATACCATTTGTTACCGTTTCAGAATGCTTATTATTTATTTTGGAATCTGTTGGAAGGTCATCTTGTATGCAACCTGCAAGTTCATCAACCCCATGACCTTCAATTTTCACTTCAGGGTCATTGCTGGTTTTCAATTTTTTCAATTTTCTTTCATTTGATTCAACACTCTTTCTTTTTTGATGAGTTACAATACCAAATTCTGTTTTTTCTACAGCTTGAGGATTTATTTCAAATTTACAAGCAGACGAAGTTATGTGTTTCTCCAGGACATCAAATTTTACAAATTTCTGTCCACAATCATCGCAGCTAAAAGGTCCTTCAGGCACATTTTCAGTGTTATTTTCATGGACATCTTGTTGATGTTTTTGTAAATTTAAGTGGTTATCAAATATATGATCACAAAGATTACAACAAAATTCAATAACAATATTTTCTAATTGACCGAATGACGATTGAGTTTCGTCACCACATTGGGAGGTATCTTCATTTTTGTTCTTTTGTATCCGAGAATGTTTATTTTTACAATGATTAAGAGCGTCGTCTCTTTTATTAAATACTAATTTACAATCATGACATTCAAACGACAATCTTTTCCTATTTAAATCAGTTAAAGTAATATACTTTGAACCTTCAAACATGTATGTTTTATATTCACTTTGTAATGGTCTTAATGTTTTTAATTCTTCCTTTTTCTGTTCATGTAATTCCCATTTAAGATTATGACGTTTCTTGTAATGATTTTTTAATGCTGGGATATCTGCATAAACTTTTGTGCAAAATAAACATGGAAATGGAGATATGTTTCTGTGTTTTAATTTGTGATATTTTTTAAAAATTGCTGACGTAAAAGACTGTTCACATTCATCGCATTTGTATGGTCCTGAAAGTGACCGAATTGGAATTATATTAAAATTATTACTGTGGAATTTTTGAGAATGTTTAATTAAATATTTTAAATCTGAATAGTAATATTTACAAATGCTACAAGTATATACTCTAGAAAATGAATTTACATTATTATTACAATTATCACTTAAAATTTTCTTTTGATTTTTTAGAATTGTCATTAATTCTTTTCTTTTTTGAAATTTTTCAATATATATATTTTGATGATATTTTTTATAGTGAAATAAGAGAGGTCCTTTATTTGAAAAGGTTTTTTTACAATTTTTACAAAAATATGGTTTAATATTTTTATGTTTAAGCATATGAGATCTCAAGCCTGCATTATCGGAGTAACGATTCAAACAAAGGTCACACTTATACGTACCATTATTTAATAATGGCTTTGCAATAGGAATATCTATTACAGTAATTTCATGGAATTTATCAGCGTGTTTAAGTAACTCTTTCAGTGTGTAAAATTTTTCATTACATAAATTACATCCAAAATTTTTTTCATTGGCATTCAAAAAACGTTGTGTCAATATTTGATATACTCCTTTTCCATCCTCAGAATTACTTTCTGATTCTGAACTGTAGTTGAAATTATCATTTTTTGAATCTTCAGAGTCGCTCAAATTTTCATCTATTTCCTCATTTTCACCAGCTTCTTTCATATTTTGAGTCTGTTGACTATCATCATTTAGATCTCTGTTTCTAAATCTTTCCTGAATAATATTATCACTTTCTTTAACAATCAATTTTGATGTATCATCAATTAGATTAATTCTTCTATTTTTCAATTTTCTTGAATTTTTCTCTCTTTTCCGTAGTGACAAAACTCTAGTTTCTTTCACCACATGAGATTTTGTGCCTCCTTTACAAGTAGAAGATGTAATGTGTTTTTTTAAGCTTTCCAAAGTATCAAATTCTTTACCACATTTATCACAGTAACATGACCCTCTACGATGTAGTCTTGTTTTATGGCTTACTAACTGATCATTTGTTGTAAAATCTGCATTACAAATATTACAAAAGAATCTATTTTTATCTTTAACATCGCTATGAATTTCTTTACAATGTTTATAAATTTCACTTTTTGTTTTGAAAATAATATCACATTTATGACAATTAAATACCATATGTGTCTCAGAATCTATTTTCCTTATTGATATATAATCAGAACCTTCAAACATATAATCACAATTTTCTTTGTTTGTTAATCTATTTTTTAATTTCCACAAAGGATTATGAGCAGTAGAAAAATGATGATAGGCTGTATTTAAATTTGTATAAATATTTGTACAAAACATACACGGGAATGCTTTTATACCTCTATGTACAATATTATGTTGACGTAATTTCCATGATTTTGTGAATGAATTGTGACACTCAAGACATTTAAACTGTCCATTATTTTTCCCTCTTTTTACACTGGTATGTACAAAAATACTGCTGTGTATATCTTGGCTATGTTTATATAAGCTATTCGTGGACAAAAAATAAATTTCACAAATATGACAAGAATACATTTGATTACATGGGAATGGTAATTCAGGTGTTTCGATTTTATCTAATACGATGCTATCTGTCAAATTGATTGTATCTTCAATTTCTTCCTCATATTCATGGCTACTGTGATTTTCTGTTGTTTCAAATTGATTGATTGGTTGGTATTTTGGGGCATTTGACACATTTTGGTCATGTATATGCAATTCAATT
Source organism: Siphlonurus alternatus (assembly GCA_949825025.1). Classification (NCBI taxonomy): domain Eukaryota; kingdom Metazoa; phylum Arthropoda; class Insecta; order Ephemeroptera; family Siphlonuridae; genus Siphlonurus; species Siphlonurus alternatus. Next base: position 8,324,163 of record OX463783.1, read on the forward strand.
TCATTATTTATTTTATATAAGTTTATTTGTTTCAGTAATTCAGATCTTGTCGTACATTTTGAGTCTGAGTCTGTGGAAGCTAAACTTGCACCATCATCACTGTCTGAGCTTGTATTTTGACTACAAAACTGGACTATTTTCTGTCTGTCATGATCCTTGAAAATGTGGTCACTAATTTTAGAACTAGAGCTAATTTTTTTATTACAGATTTTACAAGTATAATTTTTCTTGGTAATTTTACCATGATCAAAGTTAGGTTTTGTTTTAGATGAATCAGAGTGACTTTTCAAATGAATGTGTAGTGCCAGATTTGTTTTTAATTTCATATTACATTTTTTACAACTAAATTTATTTTCAGGATTCTTTTTGGAGGTCATGGTTTTACCAAATATGTATTTTGAATTTTGGATTTTGTGGAAATTTTTGTAATGCATTTTTAAATGAAACTTAATCAAAAATTTTGTATCACAGAATTTACATTTAAAATATTTGATTTTAAAATGAGCTTTGATGTGAAGTTTCAAAGATTTCTTTGATGTGGTGACATATTTACAAACAGCGCAGGTCAAGTTTGGCTTGGGAGAATAAATTTTACCACTGTACCATTCCTCGACTCTCCTAAGGCAAATTACAGGAGCGACCTCTAAATTTTTGTCTACAGTATTTGAGTGTTTCTTTTCAATATGTTTTTGCAGAGTTTTTGAGCTTATAAATATTTTAGGACACTTTTCACAATGAAATTTACTGTTGGGATTAGCACAACTATGATGTAAAAGCAACAATGCATTTTCATAACTTGTGTTACATTTCACACAATGATAATCTACAGGATTTGACTTAACATTTTTTCTTTTGGAAGAAACATTATTTGAATTGCTATTTTTATGTACATTATTTGAGTTTGTTTTTTGTAATACAGATTTTTGTTGTTTCTTTTTAGGCTCATCTTTTAAAACAGGTTTTGATTTTGAGACTTTTCTATTACTATTAGAATTCTGTTTTCTTTTTGCTTGTTTTCTGGAAGCACAAACTGGAGTTTGACTGCTCAAAAAGTTTGCTTTGATTAAGTTTGTTTGAGGAGCAATGGACTTTATAGACAGCAGATTTTGAACACTTACAACAGGTAGGTTATTTTCTTCTGATTGCTGATTTTCTTCCCCATTCAAAACTCTGTAGGCTGGTTGTTGCGGGGTCACATTTTGTAGTAGAACGATTCTCCAATTGTCGCCCTGCTGAAGAGGATTCTCTAAGTTGTCAGTTACATTGTAGATCACAGACTCTGTTTTACCTGCGGGAACAAAATAATAATTAATGTTTATACGCAAAAGAAAAGAACCATTACGTGGCTTGAGCTGAAATAACATTTATCTCAAATTCTTAAAATTGTTGCCATTCATTGAGCAACACTTGCTACTTGCTATGTTTTTTCTCTAAACATTTTGCAATTCTTTCCTCTACCTATCCTGTTCTCTACCTAACTAGCAAATTTTTAATGTATGAAACAATAAGTAATTCTCTAAATTTATAAAAATAAATTAAATCAAATTGAAATACACAATAAAATATGGGCATTAAGGAAAAAAAATGTACGAAGAAGATAGAAACAAATTAATGTAGTCTTAGTCTTAATTCAGTCTGCAATTTCTCTTTTTATTTAAGTTGTTTGAGAAGCTGTAGCACATAAATTCTATTCAACCTAATACCTATCATTTTGACAACACGAGTGTCTCTCTTATGTCCCCCTTTTCTCAAAATACAATCATTATATTATGACAGGAAGGAGGTAGAAGTAAGAGTAATTCTTGTGGCATCAAACAGATAGAATCCAATTTACATTTCAAGCAAACGTTTAAATGAGGGACTAAAAATTAGTAGTTAAAAATTTTTCTTTCAATGTTGAGTTCCAAATTTAAGAAGGAAGTTCACCAAGAAGAGGTTTGTAAACACAATTTTAGATTTGACCAAGGCTTTGAACTTACAACTTAGGTCTGTTGTGGGAAGATCCACCAAGAGCATATCAGGCTCCGGTTCCACTCCAAAGACCTGTAGACATGGATGAAGTAGTTAAAGACACAATACACCACTAAGTTAAAAATACTTTTGCAATCACAGTATAGGTAAATAAATCTTTGATTATGCCCAGAAATTAAATAGCAAATACAATGAAATTACAATAGACAATCTACATGATTTGCTTTTATTGCAGAAATAAATAGAAGGAACCAAATTATGCTACTCTGAATTTTTTCAGATTTTTTTGAGACCCAGAAATATTTTTTAATAATTATTGAAAGTGCGGCCACGCTCCCTGAAGGCATCAATAGGCAGGGCCGTCCCATGCGCACAGTGCATACATTTATTTTTTTCTGCTCTATTATAAAGTTTTCCGTAAATTAATAGCCACGGCTTAGAAAAGCTGCGCAGAAACGAGTTTTAAATGTTAGCAGTCTACTGCGCATGGCTCCGCAAAGTGTGCATGATAAGAAAGCTTGAATCCAAATGAAGTTGCGCAAACGCTAGGTGACTAATCTGTGCACAGCCAATAGCAGCTTTGTATGCTTTATTAACAAAGATACGAACTTCTACCCCAGATTGCTTGCGAATTGCAGTATTTAAAAATTCTTTTAATACGTTACTGCAACCGGTTTGGCTTGTAGTATTGCAAATAAATATCAAATTTGAGATGAGATAAAAAGCAACGTCCTCGCTAATGTTGAACAAAAATTCTGCTCCGGCATAGGAGCCCCTCGTGCAGCGAAACAGCTGTTTTGAGCTCACTACGTGACATCACCTTGGGTGTTTTTGGCCAAAATGCGCAGATCAGTCCAAATTCGTAGGGCTGATGGACTTATCTATTATAGTTGTATCATGATCAATAGGCGTCTAGTCTCCATCCTTTTTTTAAGGATTCAGAGGTGCCAACTTAACTTACAGAACTTTCAGTAATTATTTAAAAATAGTTCTAGATCTCAAAAAAATATAAAAAAATTCAGATTAGCATAATTTGGTGCCCTTTATTCATTTCTGCAATAAAAAAATTTTCATGCAGGTTGTCCATTCTCAAGTCATTTGTGCAGCATTAGTTTCTTCCTGTATTGTAGGATTACATTTAAGTCCTCTTACCTGATCTGTATCGAAAGGACATGGAGACATCAACGGATTCTCCAGGGATGTATGTGGTAGTTCGTCAACATCTGTAATCAAGGCGTCAACAATCAGATTTAGGCAATACAGAAGGAAAGAAATACAGTACTGTACAATGAGCATAGGTATAATGACAAAAAAAAATATATAAAAAGTACTTTTAACAGTTTTTTGGTGGTGAGATTTTTTTTATAAGGGGCATTCACAAAGTCTCAAGGCCACATTTAGGGCTCGATAATTTAAGACCAGAAATTTTGGGTCTAAAAAGCATGCCTAAAATCGAACTTTAAATTATCGAGCCCTAAATGTGGCCTTAGGGCTTTGTGAATGCCCCTTTATGAGTTCTATTGTGTACTGTTAAAGTAGTATTAAAATATTTAAACTTGATTTATTTTATTAAGTTAAGTAAAAAATTATTGCACACTTTGTTTATATGCTAGTCCGTGCATTCTGGCCCTCCTCGCGTGACGTCAGCGCAATCCCCTCTATATTTATGTCTTAATTGTATGTGTAAATTATTTGTTTGATAAAATAAATAAAAATTATAACGTGGCGGTGTGAACCTCAGTACAGAAGGATTATTGCCTCTGATCTGATTGTGGACTTTGTCTTGTAGTTTATACAGACATTGCTTTAGTATTTTTGATTATTGAACTATCCTTTTTCCAAAATGCAAAACAACCTCTCTCATTGTTATTTTTTTTTAACTTTTCTGTATGCTTAGCCTGTTTAATCAATGAGTAGAATCTATATACAGGGACGGAGGGCAGACAAGAAAGGCCAAGAAATTCTTAACATCACATGGAGTGTCCCACCAACCCTTTCCAACAGGATTATGATGCTGTTAGATTGGTAGCTTGGAGCTAATTTGAACAAATTGGACAACATACATGAAAAAAAAAAATTAATACAGAAATAAATAGAGGGTACCAAATTATGCTACTCTGAATTTCTTCATATTTTTTTGAGACCCAGAACTATTTTTAAATAATTATTGAAAATGCGGCCACGCCCCCTGGAGGCGTCAATAGGCGTCCAGTCTCTATCCTTTTCTTAAGGAGAGGCGCCTTGTGACGTCATCAAAACGGACTTTCAATAATTTTTTAAAAATACTTCCCGGTCTCAGAAAAATCTAAAAAATTCAGAGTAGCATAATTTGGTACCCTGTATCCATTTCTGTAATAAAAAAATTTCATGTTGTCCATTGTAATGTTCCAAGGAGACCTCTCACCACCCAGTTGCTCCTCCTTGATGTCTAGCACTTCTTGAGGGAGGGGAAATCCAGTCTCCTCCTTGAGCTCCCTCCCCCCCTCTCCCTTCATCACCAGTTCAAAGTTGGACATCTCGACAGAGCAAAACCTGCAAGTGAAACTTTGTTAGAGTGGCAGCACTGGTTGAACATTATCACAAGATTGCAAATTACAGTAGCACATATTATATGAAATCTGATATGTATACAAGATCATATGGTCATTGGTAGCCTTTAAATATATTATACAAAGTCAAGCTGATAGATTTTAATTATCTGATTTGAATGGGTTAAAGATGTGAAATAAGTTTTTATAAAAAGTCAATTTCAGATGCAGTATTTAGACAATACTATGATATAATTATATACATAGCAATTGAAGCCCAATATAATATATGTATGCAGACTGAAACTGCTTCTGTAATCTATAGCTGCCTTCTCCTTTTTGAAATATGCATATATGCATACAGTACCCAACAGTCAGGAATGGACTGGGTCAAAATGGCCCACCGAGCGAGAAAAAAACGACAGTCCACATATGCAGAAACACCATTCCAAAAAAGGGGTTCGGGGGGCAGAGGCCCACGCCGCATGATGCTTCCAAAGTTTTCACTATGTCAAACCTTCCTCCCACCCACATACAGAAGCCTGACTGCATGGGCCATGGATGACAAATGACAATGCATCCTGTACATAATCCCCCCCCCCCACCTTTTTCCGATGCAATTTTTCTGTCTACTTTACTGTATGCATATGATACACCAAAGAAACATCTTTGATATGGTTAAATGATATACTTACAACAGACTACAGCTCTAATAAAAAAAGGTTGTAGGGCCATGTACTGCCTGTAGGGGAACTAGGGGAGCTGGGACAAACGAGTGCAGCTTTTTGGCCATCAATGGGATGCCCGGATTTTGCTACGCTCTTCCGGTTCCGCTCTTCCTTCTAATTTATCGACTTCTTCAGCCGGCTAGAGAGGTATAGAGTGACGAAAGACACTTCAAATTAATTTATATATACTTTTTAGACTTTTATAAGCTCAAAAAGCACTTAAAATATATAAATTAAAAGGAGTCACGCTCTCTTCAAAGTATGAATGGGAACTGTCTGGGTCTACGCCGGTCGTAGACGCATTAAATCTACGCCGGAACTTTTTCCATGTTCAAAACATCCGTGACGTCACCCGACGTAGCTCTATTAAACCTACGTCGGTTGTATAAAACATATGATTCATGACGTCACTAATATAACAAATGCAATAAACGGAGCTAATTGTTCAAATTTTTTACTCCACTGACTTGTACGTGTAATTTTATTATAATTGATTGTAATAAACGGTATTATGCAGAGTCTGTAGTAATTTTTATATTTATTAACTGTAAATATATTATAATATATTTAATATTTATATACAAGTATAACAGATCTTAGTTTACCTCTCGACAGTTCAGTAGACTAGACGGCGCCAGCTATATAAGCCAATGAAAAGGCTAGAATGACTGCTGGCCGCCTTTTCATTGGCTGATATAGCTGGCGCCGTCTAGTCTACTGAACTGTCTAGAGGTAAACTAAGATCTGTTATACTGTAGCTAGTGTGCGCGCATATAATATCATAATTAAATTATTAAAATATTATTAAAAATTCGCATCTGTATAATTAATTCTGTATATAAATAATAAATATATATATTATAATATATATTATATAATATTATAATATATATAACATATTATATTATATAATCATATACTAAATTAATTTAACTAATAGCTATATAGGCAGCTATAATATAGTGCAATTAATTAAGTGACGACGAAGGTATAAAAAAAAACTTTCCGGCAAAACTGGCATAAGAAATAAAAAAGCGTACGTGAATTGAGTGAAATATATATAATTCTATATTAATGGGAAGCTGTGACCTTGACGTCATCGCGACCTTTGTCCTGACAATACTTTATTTACAAGAACAGAATTGGGCCGCGCACTACACGTAAGATCCTATAATATACGGAGCAATTTTTCGATCGCGGTATATTGTTAATTCTGTACACAAGTTCTGTTTCCGAATTGAAAATCACGTATTGTAACTAACCTTTTACATTTGCCACTATTAAAATATTATTTGCAACCCCAGCTCAGTTTAAGTAAAAAGAAACTCTAAAAAAAATCGCGGTACTTGTATTAATTCTGATTTTGGAGCGGGAAATTTGCGCAATATATGCCCATGGTGTCAAAATCTGCTGATCTTCAACATACGAATATCTTCCAGTAAAAATATGGCGACCAAATTGGCAGGTCAAAGATTCCCATTGAAATATTCATCGTTATAGGCAATTAAAACCCACAAAAATTCAAATTTATTTTCCAGGAAAAAGGTCCGTAAAAAAATATTTTAAAATGCATTGAAGAATTCATGATATATTATAGCTAGATAGGAACTTTTCGGACCAATTAATTAATAAGTTTTGAGTAAAAAGCTGTTTTCTGTTCCATGTAAGACTATAACATGTTAAAAAATTAAAATACCTCCAATTAGTTTTAAAACAACAACTTTGGGAATTTTTTTGGTGAAGAATTTTTTATAGGAAGAAAATAAAATGTTAAAAAAATGCAATCGCTCGATCTTCACTCTACTTTAATAAATATATATAATAAACTGCACGGCCTGCATGACGTATACATACGTACTTCATTACTTCGATTATTTGGTACGTCTATAAATTAATTCATTGCATGTATTTTTCGAGTACTAGCTTATAGCTCCAAAAATGTACTATATATAGCTAACCTTCTAAAAGCAACATCGAATATTATGTACCATTTCACGTCATAGTGGCCACCCAGTGACCACATGGACATCCCGGGGACCTTGCGAACATCCCCGCAAGATCCCCCAACATCCCTGAACGTTTTACATGCTAGTTTTCAAAACCCTTTAACTTTAAACATGTTTTCCGTGTTCTAAAAAAGGTTTTAGCTACACTTCGAAAATAAATTTCTAGGTTTTTTAATATTTTTATGAAAGTCTCTCAGAACATCCCCTGGGGATGCAACACGGCTGTCCCTTGAACATCCCCGGGGGACTTTGAAAGGACCCTTTAGTCAATGTTTTCATTAAAATCATAATATGTGCTGTTCATTATTATGTACTGATTTTAAAAATATACAAATTTAGTTAATATTATTTAAAATATTATATGAAAATATTAATATTTAAAATAAGACGTGAAATTTTACTTAATATTAAATTGCGTAATTTGCACTGAAAAATAATTTTTTTTAATTAAATATCCTCCTAGAAAAAAATATCTATGAAAAATAAACAAGGTCCCATCAAAGTCCCCCGGGGATTTTAGAGGGACGCTTGAACGTCCCACAAATGTCCTCGGAGGGACCTTTAAAAATTTCTAAAAAATTAAAAATATATTTTTTTTTTAATGTCGAAGTCTGTTAACAATTAGAGATGCATTTGAGCGTTGCAATTTATAATTTATTAATGAATAAACATTTTTTAATTAAAATTATAAAATTTTATTTTAATTTATTTTAAATAAATTTAAATCTCAATATATTTAATGTTGTATTAAATAATAACAATCTCCCAATGTACCAGTTTGCTTAAAAAAATAAAAAAACGCAACTTCGCTCGTAATATTAAAATATTATACAAACACCAAAAACTTTACAATTTATATACCTAACTAAACCACACATTACTAACGAAGAGCAATATCCAAGTTGTCTACGACGTCGTCTATCAACCAAAAGGTCCGAGTTCGATTCCCGACGGACCCAATTTTTTTATTTGGTAATCTTGTAGTCCTCATTCTAAAAGACCCCAAACTTCTGTAATATAAATTTTAAGATGAATTATATATAATTGGCAAGTGAAAATTAGGGAACATCCCCGAGGGATGTCCACAGGACGTCCGCAGGGACGTCCTTTTTTGATGGACATGGGGGATGTCCAACGGGGACCTTAGAGGGATGTCCCCGGGGCGTCCCGGGGACGTCCATGTGGTCACTGGGCACCTACACCACCAAATATTAAAGTTCTTTGATTTTAATAAAATTAAATCTCAGGACATGTTCGTATAATGAACCTACAAAAATAGTTTTTGTATTTTTCAAAAATATTCAAAATTGAGGGACAATGGGCATTGCAAATACGAAATGGCGTCAGAATGCAAATGTAGCAATTAAACGGCGGCTCCAGTAACTCGGAAAATATTATGCACAGATTAAATTTGATTTTTTCTATGGATGCATAAGCATATGTGTCTACAACATCCTGCTTTTAGATTTTCTCTATGGGTTTTAGTTTTTTTGTTATACCGGTTCCCGTAAGCCAAGTATGACGCTTTTGAAGCATTTGCTTTCCGCAGCCCAAATAAAGGCTAAATTTTTTTTAAATAAAAAATTGATTCTATATTATAGCTTCTAAACATCTCTTCTTACCATAAAACTCCTAAAAATAAAAATATTTTTTTTTCTCAACTAATGGCACAGTAAACGAAAAAGGATACAATTCGAATGTACCTACTTTGCGGGCCAAAAAAGTCGATGTCATTCATACTTTAGGAGAATTTTAATGACACGACTGGAAGCCTCGTATCTTAATTAGTAAGAATAAAAAATAATCTCGATGTACCTCTCGAGTATTTCCTTGCAAAAGCTGTTACTGGGGGTTAATATCAGGTCAGTCCAATAAGGAGATGGGCTTGGGTCAATAGATTTCGATGACTTTCACATATATTATGTTACACATCTAACCTAGTTTGATGAGGTTTGGGCATTATTTTTTGAAATTTAAAAAAAAAAAACGAATTTCAGGAATTTTCAAAAAATCAATAAAGAGGGCATCAATCTCGGGAGATAAAAAAAAATGTATCTTAAATTCTGCTACACATAGAATTATATTTAAATTTTTTCAAGTTTGTAGTCAGATTGCCAAACTTTTTTGCATTGAAAATTTTGACCTTCAAAATTTATTAAGGTCAAAGGTCAGAGGTCAAACTACAAAAAGCGTATAACTTCATACCAAAGCACATTGTTAAAAAAATCAATATATGGGTTTTAAACAATGTTTATCCTTCTATAAAAAACCGGTTTCAAATTTATGGAGAAATTCAAAATTTTGAAATTATGATTTTTTTTTACTAATTATTCCGAGGTTTTTAGAAAAAAAAATCGAGTTTTGTCATGAATTTTACACAGGTTACTCATCTGACCCAGGTTGATAAGATTAGGAAATAATTTTTTCAAATTTTAAAAAAAAAAAAAAAAAAAAAAAAAAACGAAATTTGGGTATCACGTCAAAACAACGAAAACAAAAATCACGAAAGCATTTTCAACGACTGACTTTATCCCGAAAACAATTACATCGAAAACAAATATAAACGAAATCATTTACCACGAAATTAAATTAACACGAAACAAAATAATAACGAGAACAAAAATCACGAAAACAATTTGTCCGTAAGTAATTTGACCGAAATTAAAAAGGACGAAAGTAAATTAGAACGAAATTATTTTAATACGAATTCAAAAATCACGAAAATAATTTGACCGAAAATTATTTGAACGAATTCATTTAAGACGAATACAAAAACCACGAAAACAATTTGACTGAAAAGTTATTTGAACGAAAACATTTTAGACGAATCAAAAAATAACGAAAACAATTTGACCGAAAGTTATTTGAACGAAAACATTTAAGACGAATCAAAAAAGAACGAAAACAATTTGACCGACAGTTATTTTATTTTAGTTATTTATTTAAATTTGAACATTTAAAACGAATGGAAAAATCACGAATACAATTTGAACGAACGCTATTGAACCGAAATAAAAAACACCGATATTAATAAAAAATTATAACAACATTTAAAAAAAAAAAAAAAAAAAAAAAAAAAGTTAAAAAAAAAAAAGTAAATTAAAACGAATGCGATAAAGAAGTATATACAGACTGAGCCAGAAATGGTGTTCCGAACCCATGCTAAAATTTGGGCAGGTTAACTTATTTGAGCTAGAAATTTGAAATTTGGCATACGTGAAGCCAAGAGTTCCAGATTCTTTTGACATGTACGTGTTAAACAATTTTTAAAATTAATATTTCCTACCGTTTTAGTGGTTGATTCACGATTTGCATTTCTTCCTTATGGGATATCCATGTTAAATTAAGTTAATTGAAATAAAAATTTTAGCTAATTTGCACCAAAATTAGTTTTTAAGGTTTTCAGAGCACGCCGCGCGCTGCATGGTGTTTCCTCACCCCTAAAAATTAAATCGTTAACTTGCTCGGATTCAAAAAATTGAAAGGTTGTTTATGAGATAAAAAAATAAGTCCGTTTCAGTGGCATAATCAAAATTTTGATAGCATAATTTTTTCATGTAGTATGGGTCATTATCTCATTAGGGGTTGTTTTCACCACTTTTTAAATTACACCATTAAATTCAACGTGCTCTGAAAACCTTAAAAACTAATTTTTGTGCAAATCGGCTAAAATTTTTCTATCAACTTAATTTAACATGGAAATCCCATAAGGAAGAAATGCAAATCGTGAATCAACCCCTAAAATGGTAGGAAATATTAATTTTAAAAATTGTTTAACACGCACATGTCAAAAGAATCTGGAACCCTTGGCTTTACGTATGCCAAATTTCAAATTTCTAGCTCAAATAAGTTAACCTGTCCAAATTTTAGCATGGGTTCGGAACACCATTTCTGGTCAGTCTGTATATATATATATATATATATATACTTCTTTTATATTTATTGCATTCGTTTTAATTAACAATTTTTTTTTTTTTTTTAAAACGTTGTTATAATTTTATATTATTTTTCTTCATCGGTGTTTTTTATTTCGGTCCAATAGCGTTCGTTCAAATTGTATTCGTGATTTTTCTATTCGTTTTAAATGTTTTCGTTCAAATAACTGTCGGTCAAATTGTTTTCGTTCTTTTTTGATTCGTCTTAAATGTTTTCGTTCAAATAACTTTCGGTCAAATTGTTTTCGTTATTTTTTGATTCGTCTAAAATGTTTTCGTTCAAATAACTTTCGGCCAAATTATTTTCGTGAATTTTTTATTTCGTTTTAAATGTTTTCGTTCTAATTTACTTTCGTTGTTTTCCAATTCGTTCAAATATATAACTATCAGCCAAATGGTTTTCGTAATTATTGAATTCGGCTAAAATGTTTTCGCTGTAAATGCTTTTGTGTTTTTTAAGTTTCGTTATAAATGCATTCGCACATTTTCTATTTCGGTTAATTATATTTTCGTTTAAAATGTTTTCGTGTTAAATTACTTTCGTCCTTTTTGTTTTCGGTGTAATGCCTTTCGTTTAAATTGTTTTCGTTCTTTTATTTTTCGTTCTTTTGACGTAGACTCGAAATTTGACCGTGAATTTCGATTTTTTTTTTTTTTTTTTTTTTTAAATTTGAAAAAAATATTTTCAAACCTTATCAACTTAGGTCAGATGAGTAACCTGTGTAAAATTCATGACAAAACTTGAAAATATTTTTCAAAAAACCTCGGAATAATTAATAAAAAAAAAATCGCAATTTCAAAATTTTGAATTGCTCCATAAATTTGAAAACGGTTTTTTATAGAAGGATTTAAACCTATATCTTGCTTTTTTTAACAATGTGCTTTGGTATGAAGTTATACGTTTTTTTTAGTTTGACCTCTGACATTTGACCTTTATAAAATTTCAAGGTCAAAATTTTCAATGCAGAAAAGTTTGGCAATCTTACTACAAACTTGAAAAAATTTAAATTATAATTCTATGTGGAGCAGAATGTAAGATTCAAATTTTTTTATCTCTCGAGATTGCCCTCTTTATTGATTTTTTGAAAATTCCTGAAATTTGTTTTTTTTTTTTTTGAAATTTCAAAAAATAATGCCCAAACCTCATCAACCTAGGTTAGATGTGTAACATATGTGAAATTCATCGAAATCTATTGACCCAAGCCCATCTCTTTATTGGACTGACCTGATATTAATCTGGGGTAACTCCCTCTATATTATTATATACTCTATACGCACCGCGTGCGCACCTCGTCAGACCCGTGATAGCACGAAGCGGCAGAGTGCTGTTGTGTTTATTGACATATTGACATGAAATTTATGCAAAACTAATATTTTATTGCATCTATGAAATAAACTTGCTACTAAATTATGTCACTTGGGACCCTCGAAATTTTTGTTTCGGTATGAAACAAAAGATTCCATATGAAAGAGACCCGAAAAAAAATATTTACCCTCTGAAAGAGATTGTAAGTGTCAAAGTAGCAAAAAAGCATAAACTGACTACATTATGTCCTAGCGATGCCGTACGGCATCACCTTTACTTTACATGGAATTTCACCAAGAATATTAATTTTGAAAAAAAAATTAATTTTGCATTTTGAAGCATAGTATGTAGGGAGCATTTTAATGTATGATTGAAAATCTTAGCATTACCTCTAAAAAAGTTATTAAGGTATATTCAAAATAACTTTTTGCAGAACTCGTACAAATTATGTACCCTAACTTTGCTTTACGCTGTGAGGGTCAAAAAAATTTTTTTGAGCAAAATTAACATTTTACTACCTCAATAGTGTCAATGCAAATCATTATTGACTATTTTTATCAATGTTACATTGTAACTTAATTTTAATTAAATTTTCTGCTAGGGGATGTTTAGTGATGCTAAAATGCATCGCTAGTACCTAATGGGTTAAATTGGTACCATATAGTTCAGACGAAGTTGGAGTAAAAAGCTGTTTTCTGTTCCATAAGGATGCATGTTAAAGGCCTCCGAAACACCAACTTTGGGAATTTTTTGTGGTGAAGCTATTTGAGATGGAATTTTTTGGTTTTCATTTCTCAATAGAGGGCGAGTTGAACTATTTTTATAAAATAAAACATTCAAAAAAATTAAATCGCTCACTCTACTTTAAGTCATGATTTATGCAACAGCATGGTAGCATGCCAAAAATATTACTAATATTTTTTATATATTTTTTTCCTATACTATATAAAGATAACCCAATGCTCAAGTAATCGTATTGATTTTGTAAAATAACACAATTATCAAAAGACAGTAATGGAATTATGAGACGTACGTCCATATTTGTCATGGTTGCGCTTTTTTTTTTTTATTATGTACAGACCTTAATAAAAAAATGCATGCTTAGCTAATTTTTGTTCCTTGCAATATGTACCACGGTTATAGCCTAGCAATTGTAATATTGGTCAGAAAAATTCACAATAAAAAATATTAAGAAATATATTTGCCAAACGGCAGCGACGCAAAGTTGGCTCCGAGCACGTACTAGGTGCAAGAATGGGCTTGCCTAAAAACCTCGCCGCAATAAAGATATTTTCTATTCTATATAATATATAACAGTGCGCCAGGGGACCATTTTATGCTTATTTCGTAATATCACTTTAACTTTTTAGTTTATATCTACGAAATTCAAAAATATTATTAATTCATCTTGGTACGTCCTTTTATAGGCCTTCCTATAAAGTCTATAAACACATCAGATTTTTTTTAAACAAAATCTGAGGGGGGTTTATATTTTTTTACGGGACTATTTGTTCCGGAAAGAAAAAATGAGATATTATTATAGAATGTGAAAATTTTAGTGGCTTAATCGAAAGAAGGGGTAACAAAATATATTGTACTGTGACTTTTTTCAGATTTTTCTGAGACCGGGAACCATTTTTAAAAAATTATTGAAAGTCTAATTTTATGACGTCACGGGCGGCACATCCCTATCCTTTTTCTTAAGGTGTACCGCACGTGACGTCATCAAAATAGAATTTCAATAATTTTTTAAAAAAGTTCCCAGTCTCAGAAAAATCTGAAAAAATTCACAGTACCCTATTTTTACCCCTTCTTTCGATCAAGGCGATTAAGCCACTAAATTTTTCACATTCTACTATCTCATTGTAATTTTTGTGGGTAAATTTCTCATAAGGAATTTCAATTAATATAATATTTCGCCTATATATAATGGACAACATGCATGAAAAATTTTTATTGCAGAAATGAATAGAGGGTACCAAATTATGCTACTCTGAAATTTTTCAGATTTTTTTGAAACCCAGAACTATTTTCAAATAATTATTGAAAGTGCGGCCACGCCCCCTGGAGGCGTCAGTAGGCGTATCCAGTCTCTATCCTTTTTATTAAGAATTCAGAGGTGCCAACTGAAATCACAGGACTTTCAATAACTATTTAAAAATAGTCCCGGGTCTCAAAATAATCTGAAAAAATTCAGAGTAGCATAATTTGGCACCCTTTATTCATTTCTGCAATAAATTTTTTTCATGTATGTTGTCCATTCACGCTTTTATTTCTTTTGCCGGAAAGTTTTTTTTAAAGTAGAGTGAGCGAGTTCATTTTTTTTAATATTTTATTTTTAAAAAATAGTTTAAGCTGCCCTCTATTGAGAAATGAAAACCAAAAAATTCCATCTCAAATAGTTTCACCACAAAAAATTCCCAAAGTTGGTGTTTCGGAGGCCTTTAACGTGCAGCGCGGCCTTATGGAACATAAAACCGCGTTTTACTCCAACTTTTTCTGAACTATATATGGTACCATTTAAAAAATACTTACGTACGTAATCTATGATGAATTCTTTTTAATAAATTTTCAAATAAAATTTTTTTTTTACGGGGTCGTTTTCTTGGAAAAAAATCATGAAAATCCTTATGGGAATTAAACCGCAAAAACTTTTTTTTTTGCAAAAAAAAAAAAAGATTTTTTTCCGAAAAAACGGCTTCGTAAAATATTTTTTTTATTTAAAAATCCATTAAAGAATTCATCATAGATTACGTAGGTATTTTTTAAATGGTAGCATAGTTCAGAAAATGTTGGAGTAAAACGCGCGCGGTTTTATGTTCCATATAAGGCTGCACGTCAAAGGCCTCCGAAACACCAACTTTGGGGATTTTTTGTGGTGAAACTATTTGAGATGGAATTTTTTGGTTTTCATTTCTCAATAAAGGGCAGCTTAAACTATTTTTAGAAAATAAAATATTAAAAAAAAAATGCAATCGCTCACTCTAGCTACTTTAAATACCTCTCCGCTTAATTTTGCACTGCCTTATTTATTTATTTATTTTTTTTAGTATATGTTTATATATATTATAATTGCTACATATAATTTAAAGTAGAGTGAGCGAAAAATTGACCGATGGTAAAGCTCATTCTCTTGCATGTAAAAAGTTACTTTGGAGCACCATAAATAAGCATCTGAAATCAGTTGAGACCGTCCTTCGTAAAAATTCTGAGCATTTGGGTCTAAAAGTCGATGACTTCGTCCATCTACTCCATGCTAACGCTCGAAAAACGTGGCTTCTTTTTTATTCGAACTTTAATTTCTTTCGCAATCTCCCGTAAAATGTGTTTAAAAAATATTCTAAGATAGAACATATTATGGTGAATCAGAAAGTGTCATAACTTTTATTAGCCCTTCATAAAAATTTTGAGAAAATTCTGATACAATACCAAAATCCGAGGAAAATTTTCATTTCAAATGTTGCGGTCTACGGGTTAACAGCTGACTGGATCAACGGGATCAACAACACTATATAACTTCAGCAGATGCTCGTATTGCGCAACTTGTATAAATTTCTACTGCGCAGCTTTTGAGGAGCCGACGTAACTTTTTCGTATGCACATATATAGTGCGTGACGTCATTCCCGTCATGCACTGCGCACTCAACTCGCTGACTCTACTTTAATAATATATATTAATAATTTAATTTAATTATATATACACTATATATATTATATTTACAGTAAATAAATATAAAAATTACTATATTATAGACTCTGCATATTAAAATACCGTTTATTACAATTATTACAATAAATTATTATAATTATAATATTATTAATTACACGTACGATCGAGTCATTGGATCGAGTAAAAAATTTGAACTTCAGCCTCGTTTATTGCATTTGTTATACCAGTGACGTCATTAATCATATGTTTCATACAACCGACGTAGGTTTAATAGAGCTACGTCGGGTGACGTCACGGATGTTTTGAACATGGAAAAAGTTCCGGCGTAGATTTAATGCGTCTACGACCGGCGTAGACCCAGACAGTTCCGATTACTACGAACAGCTGATGACTCGGAAGTACCAACGTAACAATTTTACTAAAATTTTTACTAAAAATTCAGTTTGTAAAAAAAAAAAAAAATTAAAATAAATAATTAATGAAAATGTGATTAAACTATTAAACTTCAAATTTTAATTGCTTCGGGCAGTAAAATAATTTAGCAAACTTGTAATTTTAATAACATAATCAACATTATTATTTTGTTATATATATGGCACTTTACTCGGCCCACAGAAAATTAAATCGTCTTGATTTTGGAACTTTATTTTCTGTGCGGGAGTGAACTCCGAAACAATTTTCAAAGTGAAAGCGTCTTGAAAATTTTTATTGCATAAATGAATAGAGGGTACCAAATTATGCAACTACAGTTTTAAAATTTTCAACAAAAATTCTGAGTTTATTAATTATATTCTACTATGCATATTTGCAAATATCTTTAAAAAAATATTTTATATTAAGCTTAATTGTATTGGAAAAAAATATTAATAATAAGATAATAAGATTAAAAATTTAATATTTATTCAAATTAATTTTACACATATAATTACATTCAAATACATAAATTAATTACAGCTTAATACTCTTATCAATTAATAATAAATAATTATAGTCCATGGTACAAAAATCTTTATTCATAAACAAAACATTTTTTTAAATTGTAAATTATTTAATGCATATACAGTCTAATAAATTAAAATACTGTGTAATATTATATGTTAATACATATGCAATCATAATAACATTATAAAAAACATAAACCTAAGTGCATGAAACATTAAAAAAATATATAGTATATATATTTTACAGCATAAAATTAGCTCAAGTCCTGTACAGTTAAATCAGTACTAATTTTCAACAAAATTGAAAAGAAAGCAACAACAGAAAAATGTTAAAAATATATTACATATACACGTACCAACATTTTGTAAGTTAATGTAAGAATAAATTCAAAGACACAACCATGCAGAGATAATGCCTATCACCTATCATATAGGATAGAACCCAACTACATTGCTTAATTATGTTTTAAATTTACAAGAATGTATAATATGATTGTGAATTAATCTTCACATCTATCAAATTTTTTGAGCTTTTTTTTTTTTTAACTAATTTAATTAATTTTAAATTTAATTTAACTTCCTTTTTTAATGAATATAACTAAAATTACAGTTCCTGTAATATCTTTTTTTTTTTTTTTTTTTTTTTACATATTTTTTGTTATCTGAAATATGAAAAATAGTATAATTAAATAATTCAATAATATACATAAAAAAAAAAAAAAATATCTTCCATTGACAACTGTGGACATATTATTGTTGGGGATTTTGTAATACACTGCAATAAAATTCTCTTACAAAAACGATAGCTTGAGAGGTAGGAATTGCTAACAATATATTAAATTGTCATTGCCACACACAAGATATAATTCAGAATAAAGTGGCTAAAAAATATATAGACATTTGTCAGGGTAGTGTTTGAAGTCTATTCACCACAAAAACAACTTAATGTGTACCTTTTAAGGGCATTGGGTGTAGCACCGGTAGTTGGCAACACTGACGTATCTTCACCATGTTAATTTTTGATCATTGCTCCTCGGAGTAATTTTTATGCTAGAGCTAAGCTGATTGCTGTAGTATCAAGATAATTAGTAGCCCAAGTGCACAATTTGGCTAAATAAAGCCTGATTTAAAGAAAAGTATTTTTTTTTTATATTTTAGAAAAATGCATGTAAATTTAAAAAATTACAAAAAATACTTTTCTTTAAATCAGGCTTTATTTAGCCAAATTGTGCACTTGGGCTACTAATGATCTTGATACTACAGCAATCAGCTTAGCTCTAGCATAAAAATTACTCCGAGGAGCAATGATCAAAAATTAACATGGTGCAGATATGTCAGTGTTGCCACCTACCGGTGCTACACCCAATGCCCTTAAACAACACCAATCAATATACTGTCCTTCATTTGGAATAATAAGCTATCTTAACAAGATCATGTACAAATAAAGAGCTGTCTGTCTGCTCAATCAGGTGCTTTATAAATTTATTACAGAGCTGATAATCTGATTCTAAGCGTTTTTTTTTTTTTTTTTTTTTTTTTTTTTTTTTTTTTTTTTTTTTTTTTTTTTTTTTTTTTTTTTTTTTTTTTAACAATCATGGTTTACAAATTGCACATTATTGCGGACGAGGGACAGTATATCAATATAATAGATAATAATGGTTGTATTTTTTTTATTTCATAATTAGAAAATATACATAAAATTGTGCTTTTCTGAATTTTTTCAGATTTTTTGGAGTGCGGGAACTAATTTTTAAAAAAAAATATTATCTGAATTAGAGTGGTACCATAAATTCATTTTCTCGCACTGTGATTGGCTACTGATGATGTCACGGTTGTCAGATCAATTAGTACCACACTAATTCAGATATTTTAAATATCTTTTAAAAATTAGTTCCCGCACTCCAAAAAATCTGAAAAAATTCAGTAAAACATAATTTTATGTATGTATTTCATAATTTTCATAATTTTCTAATTATGAAATAAAAAAATGCAACCATTATTGTCTATTATGATCTTGAAGTGGCCTCTAAGAGACCTTATGAGATTTTAAGACATGAAACTTATGACCTGAATGAGAATTAAAAGTTTTGTTACAAAATTCACATTTAAATTTTTTATTTGTCTGGTCATGTAACCGTTCATGTTCGTCTAAATGATCTTTTCTAGTGAACGACTGAGAACATGTCTTACAGAAAAGACATACATCACTGTGCACTGTATTATAATGTTGTTGACTTTGCTTCAACGTGAAGAATTTTTTATCACATCCCTTACAACTATATTCTGCTTTTTCATGACGTTTTAAATGCATATTTAAATTTGATATAAATGCAAATTTACTACCACACAGAGAACATAGAAATTTTCGTTCTTCGTGTCTTCTAATGTTATGCAGTTTTAATTGAAATTCTGTAAAAAATCCATCTCCACAAGTTTCACAAACAAACTCTTTCTCATGTGTGGTTTTATGTAACACATATAAATGTTTGCTTTGAAAAGTTTCTTTACAAACTACACAAGTGTATATTCTTGGAACATTACTACATAAATGTGATTTTACAGAAGACAACATTTTAAATGTTTTATTACATAATCTACAAGTTAAAGGGTTTTGCAATTTTTCAACTCTATTATGATGGTATTTTATATGACGTTCAATGTGAGTTTCAAGTTTTAATTTTGTATCAAATGAAGAATTACAATCGTTACACGTAAATAACTTATGTTCAGTACAAGAACCCTGATTTTCAAGCTTCAAATTTTCATCATCAGAAGAATAATCAAAACCAACTTTGCTAATTTTTAATTTTTCTGAATTATTTCTTCCTTTTCCTTGAAACATTTTTCTCTTCCGACGATTTCCAACTTCTACTATTTTATCAGAGTCTATTTCATTTTTACAAGCAGATGAAGTGATGTGTTTTTTCAAGACGTCAAATGTTACAAATTCCTCTCCACAATCATCACAGTAAAAAGGTCCTTTAAGTTTTGTCACACTTTCAATATGCATATCGTGGAGGATTTGTTGATGTTTATTTAGTTCTGAATGATTATCAAATTTGCGATCACAAAGATGGCAACAAAATTCAATAATAACATTTTCTACTTCTACTGTTTCTGATTTCCTTTTCTTGTCCTCCAATCTATGACTATCACGTATACTGCAGTAATGAGCGTTTAATGCTCTTGATGACGTGAATGTCTTCCTGCAGAATTTGCAACAATCGACGTTGGCTTTTCCACCATTCAGCTGCCCAAAATGTTTAGATGCACAATTATGATCAATGGCTTCGTCTCTAGTATCAAATACTAATTTACATAGATGACATTCAAACGATAATACATTTTTATTTATTTCAGTTAAAGTAATATATTTGGAGCCTTCAAACATAAATGTTTTATTTACATTTTGTAATGGTTGTGTAATTTTGCTTTCTGCTTGTTTCAGTTTGTATTTGTTCCATTGAATTTCATGACATGCTTTATAATGATAGTATAAACCTGGAAAATCTGTATAAAATTTTTTACAAAATAAACATGGATGTATTTTTAAATTTCTATGTTTTAATTTATGATAAGTAAGCCTGCATTTTCTTGTAAACGTTCCTTCACACTCGTCACATTTATAATACTCGTTATTTATTGACGGAAATTGAGGTTGGTAAAAATTACCACTATGGTACTTATTTGTATGTTCAATTAAATATTTTACATTTAAATAATAAATTTTGCAAATATTACATGAATATATTTGAGAATAAGAGTTAACATAATTATTAATACATTCATTAGAATTTGTTTTATTTTTATATTTTCTTCCAATTGCTTTTTGTTTCTTTATTAATAACTTTTTCCTCATAACATTATACATTTTTGTGTGATATTTATCATAGTGGAAAGTAAGAGATCCTGCGCTAGAAAATGATTTTTCGCAGTATTTGCAAGGAAAAGGTTTAACATTTCTATGTGCAAGCATATGACACTGCATAGCTCGTACGTTAAAAAATCCACTACCACAAACTGTACATTTATTAGGACCAGTACCCATCTTCTTATGAGTAGGAATTTTTATTACAGTAACCTCATGGTATTCTTCACTATGTACATATACATCATTTAATGAAGTAAATTGTTGTTTACATAAATTACAAGCATAATCAAAGGCAACTGAACGGTGGACTGGTGGACTCTGAAATCTACATTCTTTGTCTTTCTCATCTTCAGAAATGCTGTCATTACTTTCAGACTCTGTGCTGTAATTAAAGTTCTCATCTTGCGAATCATCACTCAAGCGTTTGTCTATCTCATCACTATCACTACTGTCAGCTTCTTTTGTTTTACATTTATTTCTGGATTCTTCCTTTTTAATTATTCTATCATTTTCCACTCTCTCTTGCCTCTCACTGGTGTTTTCTTTTGAAATTTCATCTAGGTCACCAAATTTAATTCTGTCTGTTTTTAATATTGTAGAATTTTCTCCTTCTATTTTTCCTGTTTTAATTGTTTTTCTTTTTTGACCACCATCTTCTTGAGATTTTGTATCATTTTTACAAACAGATGAAGTGATGTGTTTCTTCAAGACGTCAAATGTTACAAATTCTTGTCCACAATCATCACAGTAAAAAGATGTTTCACATTTTGTCATGTTGTCAGTATGAAGATCTGGGAAATGAGTTTGTTGATGTTTACAAAGTTTTGAATGACTATCATATCTGTGATCACAAAGATTGCACACATATTCAAAGATTACATTTTTTGCTTTAAGTTTTTCTGATTTCTTTTTACATTTTTCCAATCTCTGACTTTCATGTTTACTCAAGTAATGAGCATCTAATGCTTTCCTCGAACTGAGGGTCTCTCCACATGGAATGTCTTGTCTGGGACTTGACTGACGAAATGATGATTTACCACACCGGTCACCCTGGACTTGAGAATGTTTAATTTTACAATGATTAAGAGCCTCATCTCTTGTATTAAATACTAATTTACAATCATGACATTCAAATGATAATATTTCATTATTTAATTCAGTTAAAGTAATATATTTTGAACCTTCAAACATATATGTTTTTTTACCATCTTTTAAAGGATCTGCAATTTTAAATTCTAATTTTTTTCGTTTAAAAGACATAAACTCTTCTTTATGACAAGCATTATAATGACAATGAAGACCAGCATATTCTGAATGAAATGTTGTACAAAATACACATGGAAATGGCTTTATACATCTATGTTTTAACTTATGTTGACAAAGAAGGCCTTCTTTTCCGAAAGAGCCATTGCATTCATCACATTTGAAATGACCATCTACCGTTGATCGAACGTAAGGTTGTACAAAATTATCTCTATGAAATTGTTCTGCATGTTTACTTAAGTATTTGCAATTTGTAAAGTAAATTTTACATATGTCACATGAAAATATATGAGAAAATGTGTTTACATTATTATTAATAAGTATGTTTTTATTTGTTTTATTTTGATTTCCAGTTTCTGCATCTTCTTCTAGAAACTTCTTAATTTTTTCAGCACAATCTGCATTATATTTTTCTGTATGATGTTTTTTACAATGAAATACACTACAATTATTACTTGGAAATGTTTTTTCACAATATTTGCAAGGATAAGCTCTTATATTTCGATGTTGAAGCATATGATATTCTAACCTCATTAATGTAACATAACCACTTTCACAAACTTTACATTTATAAGGACCATTACTAATTTTCTTTTGAGTTGGAATTTTTCTAACTGTGATCTCATGAGTTTCTTCACCATGTGTAAATAGATCCTTCATTTTATAAAATTTTATATCACATAAATTACAAATGAAGTATTTTGAACTATCATGGTTTGCATTTGAGTGCAAATTTTGTGATGTGCATTTCTCATTTCCTGATTCATAATTAAAATTATCATGTTTTGAATTATCACTATCACTTAAACGTGAATCTATTTCGCTATTCTCAAAGTCTCCTTTATGTTGTTTTGATTTCTGATTGTGTTGGCCACTTCTTGTGAATTCCATCTCGATGTTTGCTTCATAACTCTCTTGCATTTCTCTCACACTTTCCATTTCATCATCACACAAATCCTTATCAGTTTTTAATCTCTTTGAATTTCTACTGAAAATTTGATCAGGTTCTAATGTTTTTCTTTTTTGACGAGTACAAGTTTCTTCAACAGTTTTAGATGTTAAGCTAAATTTACAAGTAGAGGATGTAATGTGTTTTCTTAGATCTTCAAAATCTATAAATTCTTCAGCACAATCATTACAATAATATATTTGGTTATTTTCAGATTTATTTCCATGAAGATTTCTGTTATGGTTTTTTAGTCGAGTACGAGTTATAAAATCTATGTCACAAATACTACATACAAATGTTTTATTTTCTAATCCATTATGATTTTCATTACAATGTTGATAAATTTCACTTTTTGTCTTAAAAGTAATGTCACATTTATGACAAGTAAATACCATGAATTTTTCAGAATCTATTTTAGATAATGATACATAATCAGATCCTTCAAACATATAATTATGACATTTTAATTTTTTAGCTTTATTTCTTAAACTTAATTTCCAAATAGGTTTATGAGCTTCCTTGTAATGGCCATAAACTATATATATGTTAGAATAAATCTTTGAACAGAACATACATGGAATTGCTTTTACGCCTCGATGTACAATTTTATGTTGACGGAACATATCTATTGTTGGGAATGTTTCAAAACACTCGTCACATTTATACTTTCCACCTTTTCCCTTTCTTAATTTTGTTGGTACAAAAATATTACTGTGAAACGTTTGTGCATGTTCATTAATATCTAGAACTGACGAAAAATATAGTCCACAAATATTACAAGTAAACAATTGAGTTCCTGAGAATGGAAGAATTAATTTTTTACCTTGAAAATTGTCTATGTTTGTATTTTCAGAGCAAGTATTTTCATGTATTGTTAGGACTTTTAAGAGTCCAAACATTTTTTTACAATATTTACATTGATATGGTAATATACCTCTATGTTGAAGCATATGATGTCTAAATGAAATCTTTGAGTCATATCTAGAACTACAAATTTTACATTTGATTGATCCTGTTGTTCTACGTAATTTTAAATTTCTTTTAACAATTTTGTGATGTTTTTCACCATGTTTATATAGTTGACTAAATATTGGAAACTTTAAATTACATAGTCCGCACATGTAACTTTCCACATTTACACGACGGCGTCTAAGTAACTGTTGTCGGCTCTCACCTTCATTATTTGACGTTTCTTCGCAAGAGATGTCTTCTACATCATTTGTTTCATAACTGTCAGGATTATTTTCTGTGAAATCTGTAGCTTCTTCATAAGAAAAATAATTATTTTCAGTTCCTGACGAATTTCCATCTTGATTTGAGTTGTTGTATAAGTAATCTGGCGATTGACATGTAATATTAACAGTGATGGTTTCATCTTTCCTTAAATCAAGATTTTGTTTCCTAGCTTTTCTCACAGCAGTTTTATTATTAAATTGATTTTCCTTGGTTGCTATTTTGCCTTTTGTTGACTTGAACTTCTGAGGGTTTCTCTCTGCGTCACACTCTTCTTTATGTTGAGTCTTCTGATGGTACTCCACAGTGGAAGAATAGACGTAGATCTTCCCACAGTACTTGCAAGGATATTGTGTGATGTTCTGACGTCTTGAGTTGGTTGACATTGCGCTATCGACTTCAATTGTAGTTGCAACGTTATCTTCCGTATGTACACTCAATTCTAGCGTTGCATTTTCTTCACTCTTATGACTAATTTTCAAATGTTTGTCTAACTCAGATTCATTCATTAAAAATATTCCACAATGCTTACATTTAAATTTGAAAATTAAATGAAAGTTAGCATGACTTTGTAGTTCAGATTTGGATGTACATTTGAAGTCACATTCTTTGCAAGCTAAACTTGAATCATCATCACTCTCACTATCCGAGATAATATTTGTATTTTGACTGCAGAATTGAGCTAATACTTGTCTACGATGTCCAGCAAATATGTGGCTATCCATTTTAGATCTACAGTTAAATTTTTCATTACAAATATTACAGCTGTACTTTTTCTTTACAATTTTTCCATGGTCTAAGTTAGGTTTTGTTTTATAAGAATTAGAGTGACTTTTCATGTGAACATGAAGTGCCAGATTTGTTTTAAATTTAATATTACATTTTTGACACTTAAATTCTTTTTCACGGTTTATCTTTTTGGTATTTATTTTACCAGAAATGTTTTTTGAGGTTTGAATATTGTGAAATTTTTTACAGTGCATTTTTAAATTAAAATTTGTTAAAAATCTTGCCTCACAAAATTTACATTTGAAATATTTAATTTTGAAATGACTTTTGATGTGAAGTTTCAAAGATTTCTTTGACGTGGTGACATATTTACAAACAGCGCAGGTCAAGTTTGGCTTGGGAGAATAAATTTTACCAGTGTACCATTCCTCGACTCTCCTAAGATGAATTACAGGACCATCCTCTACATTATTATCAACAATGTTCAGGTCCAAATGTTTATTTACAATATGATTCTGTAAAGTTTTTGAACTTATGAACTTTTTTGGACACATTTTACAATAGAATTTACACTTGGGATCAGGACAATCATGAAACATAAGCAACAATGGATTGTCATAGTCTTTGTTACAATTCATACAATGATAATCAACTGCCAGTGGGTCTAAATTTACATTATGTTCTTGTTTACATATTGTTTTACCAGTAATTGTTGTTAAATTCATATTTTTATGTACAGTGTTTGGTGATACAGAATTTTGTTGTGAATTTTTAGACTGATTAATACTTACTTGAGATTTTTGTTTATTATTTACTTTTTTTCTATTTCTTACAGAGGAAGTAGGAATAGGAATAGGTCTAAATATAATTTCTTCACTTCTGGGTTGTTCCTCTCTTTGTAAGTCTTGAGAAAGATTAATTAAGTTTGGAGAAAGATGTTCACTTGGTATTAATAGAGGAACTCTTACAGATGGCACAGCATTCAAAACAAGATTGTTTTTACTAGCCCTAGAGGCAGGTTTTACACTGTTTATCTTGATGATTTTCAACTTGCTTTTCTTCTGCTGAGGTTTCTGAAGGTGCTGAGCTCTACGGTGATGCACTGACTTGGTTTTACCTGAGGACAAACATTTAATAATTAAGTAAATTGTCCAATGTTCGGAATGTGGCTGCCTCCACAAACATGTGCAAGAAGAATTTGTGACCAGTGAAGATCTCATTCTTGCAGAAAATAGTGTAGGCAAAGAGCTAATAATTCCAGAGAAGAGACAATACATTGAGTTTGAATACCAATTTTAAAAATATTTAAAAATAAATGAAATCAACTTAAAAACAAACTTAAATTTTCTTCTTGCTACTGGGAAAAATAAAATAACACTACTGTGAAGTTTGTAATTTCATGTTTGAGGCAAATGTAAACATAAACAGTCCTCTATCAAATTTTACAAAAATTTAACTTTTTTTTAGCTGTATGAGCAATATTTAGTAAAATTAATGTATATAATTTCAAGTGTCAAATAAAGATATAATTTTAACATCCAAACATACTATTTTAGTCAATTTTTACTTTTTTTTTTTTTTTTTTTTTTTTTTTTTTTTTTTTTCAAATTGTAGTACTGTATTTGCAGTTTCTTATAATTCAAATTAGTAACTTTAAACAGAGCAAATGAGGATGTAAAAGACATACCATAATTATTTACTAGATGTGAAACTAACTTTTGTCTGCAATGATTTACAAACTTGTTTGCTCTCCAGACCGTTATGTTAATGCTTTGACTTACTTCTTGAGTTTGTTGTCCTGAGAGGGTCCTCCAAAATCTCCGTCAAAGTCTCGTCACGAGCAGCCTGCAAACATAAAGCCATACAAACCAAATGTTACAATAATCAATTAACAACATGGTTGAATATATTTACTAACGTTAATACAGTATTTAACGTTAGAAACAGAAATTTATATTGTTAATTAATTTAAATGTTAATTGTATAAACAAAAGAATAATAATTAATAATAAAAATTAGTTTTGTAAGTGATTTTTTTATGTATATAAATAAATAAATAAATAAATAAATAAATTTTTTAAGTGTACAGAATTAGTCATAAAGATAATGGCAAAACTAGTAACAAGTAACCCATGTTGTACTTGTATAACCAGTGGTTAAATAAAAGAATTGAATTGAATTGAATTGGTAGTACACGCTGTTCCACTGAATTAGTCTGTGATAATACATTGTTTTATATTGTATATAACATATAACCCTCAGGATCAAACTGATCAAACTACATATGAATATACAGTACATATAAAAACAAGATAAGAAAATAGCCTTTCGTGAAAAGTGGATATAAGTTAGTTTGATCCTAATTCATCTAATTGTAAAGTAAGCATCTCTTCTTTCTTGATAGTAATTGGCACTAGTGGCAGCTTATAAGGAGAGCTGCAGTGCTTTGTACATCTTAAGGAATCTTGAAACATTTTTCGTTTCTTTTTCTTTTTACCATATAATATGTAGAGTATTTTATTATTATTAATCACTACAGTATACAAAGATGCCTTCAAAAGTTACCACTTCTTTTTCTATTCTTAACTCTTACCAGCTCTCCTTCTGACAGGCAAGGTGACGTCGACCAAACCTCTGAGGCTGTATTTGTTAACTCGTCAACATCTGCAAACAAGACGTCAACAATAAGAGTGAGCTAGAAGAGTGAAAACAGGGTGGGCAAAAAATTTAAAACATAAAAAATTGTATTTTTTTATTGTTTTTGGATTTATCCATCCTGTTTTTCAATGGAACATATCGACAAAAGTTAATGCTGAAATAGTATCAAAATTTTCACTCTAATAGACAATAGTGAATAGACAAAGAGCTTATGGAGACTTCCATGAAACTTTTAGATTTATTAAATTCAATGAGAATATCATGTAGACCTTGAGAAGCACACTTTGCTTAACTGTACAATTGTGAAGGATGGAGATGCATATTTAAAAATTTGGGAGGTTAGCAAAGCTTTCACTTGATCACTATCTCAAAAATTTAAAACAATAGATTGAGAGATAAAGCTCACAAAATAGGGAAGGCGTAAAGTTTGTGCTTTCCCTAGGTGTCCCACTTATATTATAGGCACAAAAATATTAAAAAATCCCTGACTCACCGTCAAGTTGCTCCTCCTTGATATCCAGCTCCTCATCTTGTAGTGATTGAAAATCATCACCAGTCTGAATATGAAAGAAGCATTTATCAACAGAGATACAGGATGTCACAGAATGGAAAATCAACAACCTGCATGAAATTTTTTATTGCAGTAATGAATAGAGGGTACTAAATTATGCTACTCTGAATTTTTTCAGATTTTTTTGAGACTCGAAACTATTTTTAATTCACTATTATTGAAAGTTATGTAAGTTAAGTTGGCACACCTGAATCCTTAATAAAAAGGATGGGGACTAGATGCCTATTGACGCCTCCAGTGGGCTTGGCCACACTTTCAATAATTATTTAAAATTAGTTCTATTTATTTAAAAAAGATAGAAACACATACTCTTATTAAAAGAAAAGGATAGGAATAACCAGCAAGGCCTTACCGAAGTACTTCTTCTTGTGACTGAAGAAGCATCTCCACGATGCGAAACATTTCAAAAATGTAAAAACTTTCGAGTGAACCTCTGTGACCGCAAGAATTTCCACCTGCTGTGACTCTTTCGATCGGTAAGGCCTTGCTGGTTATTCCTATCCTTTTTTCTTTTAATAAGATTATCACAACCTAAATGGTTTATTTTCCTTAATTTGAATAGAAACACATACGATAGAAAAAGATTTGTTGGGAAGGGAGATAAAAAATAGTTCTGGGATTAAAAAAAAAAAAACTGGAAATATTCGAAGTAGCATAATTTGGTACCCTCTATTCATTTCTGCAACAAAAAATTTTCATGCAGGTTGTCCATTATCTCACAGAGGACTCTTACAAAGAACGTAGATTACTGTCTTTCATTTTTTGTTTTCTAGACATAAAAAATTGTGCTCTAAATGTAGTCTTAATTCTTTATAAAAAAAGCTTTTTAGTCACAGGACAAAACATAAACTCATACCCTGCATTACCAATATTTTTAATGTAAATATTATAGATATATCTAGAGTTGTCATAAATTTATTTAATGTAATTTTAGAGGCTTCCACACTCAAAAAATAAGATGAAACACACCAGTTGCGACACCATCATGTTAAACTGCACCAGCAGTATCTTTTATTTTGAAGAGTTAGTTCTGTACACTCTTGTACAGTATATTTGTTAAAACAACTTCATTTGAGTTTTGTAACATTCTTTAAAAAAAAAAAAAAAAAAATGAAATTAATAAATGTTAGTTATTTTTTTAAAGAAATTATTAACACGGGCAAGTGGCCTGAAGTAGATGGGCCTACTTCACATCCTAAACATAGAGCTGATTGCTGTTAATGTTTGCGAGGGAAAATAGCAGGTATACGGATGGTCAGAAGAGGGAGTTGGGGGTAGAAAAGAGAAAGTGGAGGTCCAGCTACTATGGCATTAGATAATAGAAATGACAAAAAAATAAAAAAAAAAAAAAAAAAAGATGAAAAATATTTTTCATTGTTCTTTAATGATGCAATTTTTCTTTATGGTACAGTATCTATCGTTTATTGGTGTGTTTTTACAGCTTTTTAAACCTGATTTATTTTGTTAAATAAAGTGAAAAAAAAAAGAATATTTATAATTTGTTTATATACTAGTCTGTGCATTCTGATCCTCCATAGGGCAGCCTAACTTACAGGGGCATGACGTCAGCGCAATCAAATCTATAGAAAGTTATCATACTGTAACTTAATTACCTCAGAGCAGAGTTCTGGCAGGAGGGGTAATTCCGTCTCTGTCTTGATCTCCCTCCCCTCCTCTCCCATCATCACCATCTCGAAGTTGGAGCTCGACATCTTGATGGAGCAAAACCTGCAAATGATATCTTGTTAGACTCAAAATTAAGATGGAAAAAAATGATTAAGGGTAAGGTAACGCCACCAATGTTAAAAAAAATCCCTCTCACAAAAATTCTGAAAAAAATTTAAAATGTTCTCCTCTACACCCCCTATCAGTAGCTAAAATATCAGGTATACAAATACGATCTAGTTTTTGAGTTATGAATTTTTAAAGTTGACCAATTTAACATGGGAGTTTCATTTCTCCATGTTAAAGTAGTCAACTTTAAAATTTTATAACTCAAAAACTAGATCGTATTTGTATACCTGATATTTTAGCTACTGATAGGGGGTGTCTCAGAGGAGAACATTTTAAATTTTTTTCAGAATTTTTGTGAGAGGGATTTTTTTTAACATTGGTGGCGTTACCTTACCCTTAATGCAAATAATACTGTAAATACAAAATTTTAAACTCAATGATCTGATAATTACTAGTAAAGCTATCATATTGTGCCTTGTCCAGACAATGAGCTACGTATATCTGCTACCACGATCTCGGGAGCTATATCTGCTATATAATGTGAGTGCAATGAAGGCTTCAAGTGTGGCGGAAAAATTTTCTCCATAAGCCACCATGTTAAAAATTTTGAATTTTTTCTTGGTAACTATTAAAGCAATCAATTTGAAAACATCTCCTACCCCCCCCCTTTAAGGTTCTTCTGATAATGAATCAATAACTCATTTTTCTCTAAAAAAATTCTTTTGTGCCAAAAAAGCAATTTCATTTTTTTTTTTTTACATAGGTTAGATAGGACGGTGAGGACACCACAAAATCAGCTGGCTTGAAGCCTCCATTAATGATGCGCTCACCTGAAATAACAGATAGCTCATGGCATTATTGCACATGAGATCAAGGTAGTCACTTATAACTCATTATTCCAGACGAGGAACAATTTATGTCATAAAATTTCAATACAAATAATACAAATAATAGTGTGATGTGGTACTTCTATGCATATTTGACATCAGTGGCGCAGCCTAAAATTGAGAGCCCTTAGTTGCACCAAGGAAATACATTTGGACACCGTCCATGAACTTCTTTAACCACCTAGGTTCCTTCTGAAGAGCTAATGCACATCACTGTTCGCCTCTCTTCCTCTAAAGGGACTTGACCCAAGTATCAGAATAATAATCAATAGCGGACATTTTTTCACAAGCCAATGAAAAGCCTAACCCTTTTACAAGCTGCACACATCAATCAGGCGCAAATCCAGGGGGGGGGGGGGCTTCAGCTCCCCTCCCCCACCCCGAAATTTTAGATTTAACATGGGCAATATGCATACTTATTACAGATCTTAGTTAAGTGTGGATTTGACTGCGAGAGGCAGCCATCTTCTAGATTCTATTAAGGCAGAGATAGGGGGCGCCAGCTAAGAGTCCAGACTCCAGACAGACTGGAGGACTGGAGAGTCCACGCCAACATGGCCGCCATATGATATCGAAGCAAGAGCGCCTTTATCGCCGCGCTAAGCCTCGCTTGACATTTTTTTTTTTTTTTTTTACAAGGATACACCCCTAAGAGCTTACAGCTCGCGGCGGGGTACTGGGTAGGGATAAGGTAGGGAACGCTCCATGGATAATGATAAGCTCCTTGTAAATGAGCATACTACTATAATTTACAACTTCTACAAATTTAATAAATAAGGCAATTAGATTATTAATACTTACAACAGGCGACAGCTCTAGTAAGGAAGCGGAATAATCAGCAGATTCGAGCCTGCCGGCTTGGCCATCGCATCGCTTTTGCAACGCTCTTGCTCCTGAATCATCTACTCCCTGTAGCTAACTTACGAGATGAATACAAAGTTAGGCATTTTAGTTTTACATTGTTTTAGTTTTTACGCTTCTATAGGACGTAAAACCAATCTAAAAATGTATAAAAAGTAAAGAAGACATCGTGAGACAACGTTTCCGCGCAATAAATTTTAATCAGCTGTGTGATGATGATCTGATGATTTCAGTGTTGCCAACAAACCGAATAAACTTTTCACTAAAATCAGTCTTCTATGTAGTTACGATGAGAACTGCTTCTACTCTTTTTACTAGACGATTTTTTCCCCCTAATTCTTCTTGATTTAAATAATCATAATTCATTTTTGTTTTTCTTCTTATTTTTTCCCCCTTAATTGTCATATTTGGAGAAAAATTTTATTTTCATTTAACCTAAAACTGCAGCTTTCTACACCCAATCGACCTTAAGGGTAAGGTAACGCCACCAATGTTAAAAAAAATCCCTCTCACAAAAATTCTGAAAAAAATTTAAAATGTTCTCCTCTATACCCCCTATCAGTACCTAAAATATCAGGTATACAAATACGATCTAGTTTTTGAGTTATAAAATTTTAAAGTTGACTACTTTAACATGGAGAAATGAAACTCCCATGTTAAATTGGTCAACTTTAAAAATTCATAACTCAAAAACTAGATCGTATTTGTATACCTGATATTTTAGCTACTGATAGGGGGTGTAGAGGAGAACATTTTAAATTTTTTTCAGAATTTTTGTGAGAGGGATTTTTTTTAACATTGGTGGCGTTACCTTACCCTTAAATCCATGTACATAAGGTCGATTGGGTGCAGAAAGTGTACACCGAGCAGGGTTTACGAACAGGCCTATTATATAATATAGAGACCAAAATTTCAAAGGTTCCATATTCCCGAGAAGATTGAGTGCCACACTACAGCCAAATGGAGTACAGACCTCAATTTTTTTTTTTTTTTATTATTGCAGAAATGGATATAGGGTGCAAAGTTATGCTACTCTGATTTTTTTCAGATTTTTTAGAGCCCGGCAACAATTTTTCAAAAATTATTGAAAGTGCAGAAAAAGTGCCCCCTCTCTTAATAAAAGATATAGGACCCAAAAGGGACGTGGATTCAAACCCGACCTCGCCAAAACTTTTTAGCAATACTTCCCGGTCCCAAAAAAGTTAGAAAAAAATCAGAGTAACATAACTTTTCATCCTCTATCCATTTCTGCTATAAAAAATTTTGAGGTTGATACTCCATTGTCTGGCATTGCAGATGTCTGTGTCACTTATGCATGCGGGCTTGTGTATGGCATATATATTATCAGTGGCACAATATAATATATATTAAATATTATATTATGCTACTGATAATATATGCCAAATACACAATAATTATTTAAAAATATATAATTATACATTTTAAGGTGAAGAAGGAATCATTAAATATCATATTAGATATGAGTGATTTATTTATGTTTATTTAATTAAAGGCACATACAGTTACTTAAAATAACGATTTTAATTAAATACATAATAACACCACTTTTTAAATTTATAAGCATTTTTTTTTTAATTGCAATTTTAAATGTCAATTTTTAATGATTGGTGCATAATATAATAATACTTATAATAGTTGTTATTGATAATTATAAATTCAGTTGGGTAATTATATTTAAAAAAAACAATGAAGGTATAGAAAAAATAAATGAAATGAAGAGCATAAATAAATTAATGAAATGCATTAATTAACCCACTGTGAAAACAATAAACATGAACCATATCAACCAATTATAAACTCAAACATATAAATTAATTTGCAGCCTTGTTAACCTCCAAATAATGCAAGTATAATACTGTACTAATAAGTCTACACACCCCTTGCTTTGAAGCAGTACTAAAAGTTGAATGCCTAAGAAAGGGCTTATTATTTGAGTTTAAGTATCAGTTACTAAAAATAACTCTTGTACACCAATCATATTTATGACAGACAGTAGTTTGAGAATTAAAGTGCATGACATACTCTCCAGAAAAAAAAATAAAATTTAATTATAATATATGTACAATAATATTTACTAATTTTGAGATAAACATAATTATATTGCTAAAGAATTTAATTATTAATTAGTTTTTAATTATACTAATTAAATAATATTCTCACTCATACTTTTTTCTGCGTCTTTTCAGCTGGACCAAAATATACAGATTTTGTAAATAAATCATTTACGTGAAATAGTATACAAATTATATAGTTAAATTTATGTAATACAAATTAAATTTAATTATTTAAAGTACGTGATAATGTCAGGAATGTTAAGATTATGAACCCAACATAGTACCAAGCACTGTGAGTTCTAACTTCTGAACATTGTTGCTTTTGCTTCCGAATTTTAAACATTTAAGGAAGTATAAAACATATTCATTTTAGTAAAATGGAAGAAAACATAATTATACATTGGAATAAAGATAAACATAAAATTAGTTATATATAATCAAAATTAAAAAGACGGCCTGGATATTATCGAAATAAACCGTCTGCCTGACTATATCCTTTTGCAATACAAAATAAGGTAAACGAATTAAATGCTTTGCAGTTAGAAACAATTACATATTAATTAGCTCTTTTTTTCCATATTTGATTTACACATTACTTTTTTGTTGGATAATCTTCTCAATTTCACGTAATGTCACAAATACTTACAAAAATTGACACAATAATAAAATTAAATTACCAAAGTTCCTTTCTTTTTCTTTCATAACAGCAAAAAATGTCTATGCACTTTAAATGCATTTTTATTCCAAAAATCACATCCATTAAAAAAATTATTGATAAAGACAAAAAACAACAAAATCATAATTTTGTTTTCAGTGTTTTCACCCATTATTTAATCACACACAAAATTAATGTTATTTTATTTATAGTAATTACAATTTATTTTCTAAATAATTATATATTTCAGTCACTATTCCAGTACAGAAGTAGGAAGATTTGTTAATGTAAAAGTACAACAATTTAAAATATTATACAGTATTTAATTACAAGACAAAAAGCACAAAGGAAAAAGGAAAAACAAATGTTTTGATTTAATAATGTAACTGGTACTCGATCTATGCTTCTTATGAATCTTATGTCAAGATCAATTCTACTAAAGGCACACTAATGGACAAACTACAAATCAATTTATTTTTTTCATTTTTACTGCAGAAATGAATAGAAAGTATACAATTAACACTGGCATTACCAAGTGGGGGAAAAGAGGAAAGGTGTGAAAGACTGATCCAAAAAATCTGAAAAAATTAGAAATTCTTCATTAGCCAGAGACCAACAAATTTTTGCTAAAGAGAGATATTAACTAGTCAGTAATTTGATCCCTACCTCCCCCTCCCCCTCTCCCGTTAATAATGTGCAAGACAAAAAAGATTTTAGTAATGCTAGGGTAAAATTACTTTATTTACTTTCAGATTTTTCAAGAGTCTGGGTGGGGACTATTTAAAAAATAAAAATGAAGTTACTGACTATGCCCCTTTTTGAGGGCATTTTTATATTATTATTAAAAGAATAAGGCTTCAACGCTTTAAGGCCGAACGTTCAATACATAAATATTACAAAATAATCCTTGAACTCAAGAGAAATCGAAAAAAAAAAATTAAATAAAAATAAATAAAAAAAAAAACAGGGCAACAGAATTTGTATTCTCCGTTCATTTATGCAATAAAAAATTTGTTTTGTTTTTTTTTACACTACATATTGACCAACAGAGACTTCAGTATCTTATGGCTAAAAATTTAGTAAACATTTCAGTAGTTCAGAAGTTAGCCCTGATGTGTAAATATCATCTATTTGGTCAGCTCGAAAGAAGTTATTGAAATCACTTATCTAAATCATCTTTAATGACATCACCCAAGCTATCCAATGGGCGATTTTGAGACAGAAGCACTAACACCCCCAGACGTCGTGAACTACTGATGATCAAATTTCTGTCACACGAAGTCTCTTGATAGTCTCTATTATTATATTTTACATTTTACGTGCCTTATGAGTAAAATTAACATGATATTTATAACCACCCATACAAGAAAAACCTTTACCACAATATTCACATGTATATGGTTTTAATTTATTGTGAGTTTTCATATGAACTGCAAGATCGTCTTTTCTTGCTAAAGCCAGGCCACATATGTTACAGAAAAAACATACTTCTCTATGTTCAATATTGAAATGGTTACGAAGTAATTTTAATGTTATAAATCTTCTACCACATTCTTTACATTTATGCCTCATATTTTCATGTTGTTTTAAATGAATATTTAGACTTCCTGAAAGTGCAAAAGTAGCACCGCAAAGAGGACATAAATGTTTATGTGGTAGATGTTTTTTAATATTATGAAATTTTAATCTATTAGCGTCTAAAAATCCATCACCACATACAGTACAAATATGATTTTTAGGATGAGTATTAACATGTGTTGTTAATAAGTGTTTGGATGAAAATGAAGCATTACAAATAATACAAATATAAGGATTATCATCACAATAGTGTGATTCAAGACGTTTTAAACTTTTAAAACTTCTTTTACATTTTTGACATTCAAAATGTAAAAGTAAATGAGCTTTAATATGACTTCTTAAACTAGATTTTGTTAAACATATTGTATTACACTCATTACATGTAAATGATTTTCTATGTGCAGTCATTGAATGTATACAATATTCTGCTCTTGTAGCAAAACGTTGGTAACATTTTCGACACTGTATATTTAAATGTACTGGTTTTACAAACGTGAGTCTTGTTACAACAATTTTTTCAGGCGGAAGATCTATAAGAGGAAATTCTGTAGTTTCTTCTTTAAATTCAGCTTTTTCTTCAATAATTTCTGGATGTTCTAATCGACAATGTGATTCTAATTCATTTTGATTTTGAAATTCTGCCGTACATATCTTACAAAATGCTAATAAATGTCTACGAATATGATGTTTTAGATCATTTAATTTTATAAAAACTTCTGCACATTCATTGCATACATAAGATCCTTTTTTCTTATTAATATTAGAGGATTTATGTATTTTTTTTCTATGTTTATTTAATTGATCTACAGACTCAAAATCTAATTTACATTTTTTACAATTATATTTATGTACATTTTCAATTTGTTCTGAAGGTATTTCTAATTGAAGATTCTTTCTTCTATTTTCAAAATTAATAAACCATTGTGGTTTTGGTACTCCTTCTTCATTTTTCTCTGCTTCATGATCTGTCCAGTAGTGATTAATGACACCGTTACGAGAAGAAAATAGTCTACCGCAGTACTTACATCCAAATGATTTGATATTACGATGTCGTAATTTATGATTTCTAAAATTATTGACGTCATTAAAACAATATAAACATTCATCACATTTGTAAATCCCTGAAGTTAATTTCTTAGCAACAAAAGGTTGTTGTTTTCTATCAGGATGTATTTTTTGACAATGTGAATACATTAGTCCTATATTATCAAATATAATATTACAGAGTGGGCAAGCAAGTACAGTGTCATTTATTACTACTAATTTTTCTTTTTCAGGTAATTCAATATATTCTGCATCATCAAGCTCCAAATCTTGTTTTAAATTTTTCAATTTTCTCTCGTCTGAATATTTTTTATTGTAACGTCTTGGCGTTTTGTCTCTTTTGTTTACAATCTTTTTTATTATAATTTTCCATTCTTCTGGGTGTTGCAGAGAATAATGATATTTCAATTCTTGCATTCCTGAAAATCCTTTTGGACATTGTTGACAACCAAATGGTTTAACTCTTCTATGACGTAATTTATGTGTTCGAAGAGTATGTATGGTCCATGTTGCGTGATCACATTCGTCACATTGATAAGTTCCTCCTGGTTTGTATTTTATCTGTGATGGTTTTAAAGGATAACTTTTATGAGTTTCCATAGCATGCGTATAAATTAATATTGGACTTGCAAATGGTATATTACATAAATTACAACGTATAAAATCACAATATGGTACAGTAATTGAAAATGTTGTTTTGTTATTCTTTCTTTTTTTAGGTGATTTTTTTGAGTTATCATTTGATTTTCTGTCATTTCCAGAGTCAAAAGTGTCTGTTTCAAATTTAAGTGTAGTATTTTTTCTTGAGTATTTTCTAGGTTTCCATAGTTTTTTATGATAATTTTTATAATGTACACCAAGTCCGTTAGATGTACAAAAAAATTTATTACATACTTTACATTTTAAAGATTTAATAGTTCGATGTCTTATCTTGTGAGCCATTAAAGCATTAATTGACTGAAAACCAAAAGTGCATTCATCACATTTATGTGGACCTGTTGATGTTTTCCAAACTTTTGAATTATATACTATTTCATTATGTACTATACTATGATTATATAAATCAAGAAGATTATCAAATTTTATAATACATAAATTACAGAAAAATTCTTTTTGTTTTTCAGTAGTCAATTCATTATTAATATCATGTTCTTCATTATCGTCAACAATGTTATCCTTTGTGTCAGAATCATCACTGTCTGTATTATCAACTTCAAAATCTGGATCATCACTGCAGTCGTCAACAGTTTCTTCATCTGAGTTTGAGTTCATTTCTAAAACTTCTGTTTCTGAACTATCATTGAATTTAACTGAACTCTCAGATCTCTCCATTGAAGTTTCAGCTGTTTTTGACAGTCCAAGCAATTCTGTTTCATTTTCCTTTATTTGTTTTCTTGAAGTTTCAATTGTTTCTTTTTTCATTAGACTATTCTCGGAAGTTGATGTTATTTTCATGGATTGTTGTTTTATATTTTTCAATATTTCTGATTGTTCTGCTTTATTCTTTTGCAATTTTTTTGTATGAATTAATCTAGTATGATGAGACATTCCTTTATGTGTCGCAAATGTTTTGTTACAAAAATTACAACCTATTGATTTAATATCATTATGTTGTATTTTATGATTCAATAAAGATTCCGATGACTTAAAACTACTTGAGCAATCACTACATTGAAATGAGCCAGTAGTTTTTCGTGGGCTAAATTTACGAACTACGTCCGAATTTGTTTCATTATGTTTTAATGAGTCGAGTGGAGAGATCTTCTCTTCGTCAGCGTGATTTTGTTCATTCAACTCATTGTCGACTATTTCAACATCTACCTCAGTGCTTTGGTTCGACGTTTCTCCAATGTTTACATGTTGTTCCATAGTTGAAGTTGATGCTTTTTCATTTGCTTCCCTTTCCTTCTTCATTTTTGCATATAGCCTTTTCTTAGCTAATCTTCTAGTTTTTATTTCCATTTTTTTCGCAGATTGATAAGCTTCCCACTCTTCTGCATGGCGATTATGATAATGTTTATATTCTCCCGTAACTGAACCAAATTTCTTCCCACAAAATTTACACTTTATTGTTTTATGATGTTGAAATATATGATTTTTTAACGCCTTTGATGACACAAAACTACTGGAGCATTTTTTGCATTGGAATGAGCCAGTAATTTTTTGTGAGCTTACGTCATTATTTATGTCAGAATATGTTTCATTTTCATTCAATTCATTTTCGTCTATTTCAAAACCTACCTCCGTGCTTTGGTTAGACATTTCTCCCATGTTTCCACTCATATTTGAAGTTGATGCTTTTTCATTTGCTTCCCTTTCCTTCTTCATTTTTGCATATAGCCTTTTCTTAGCTAATCTTCTAGTTTTTACTTCCAATTTTTTTGCAGATTGATAAGCTTCCCACTCTTCTGCATGACGATTATGATAATGTTTATATTCTCCCGTTACTGAACCAAATTTCTTCCTACAAAATTTACACTTTATTGTTTTATGATGTTGAAATATATGATTTTTTAAAGCTTTTGATGACATAAAACTGCTGGAGCATTTTTTGCATTGGAATGAGCCAGTAGTTTTTTGTGAGCTTTTGTCATGAACTATGTCAGAATGTGTTTCACTTTGATTCAATTCGTTGTCGTCTATTTCAAAACCTACCTCAGTCTCGTGATTAGACGTTTCTCCCATGTTTACACTCTCAGGTCCCAAGGTGTCCGCCTCAGTTGAGTGTTCTTGAAATCCTAGTTCATTTTGAGTTTCAATATTTTCTTTTTTCATGTTTAAAGTTGACAATTTTTCTTTTTCTTCTTTCTTCATTTTTGCATAAAGCTTCCTTTTAGCTTGTCCTCTAGATTTGCTTTCCAATTTTCTTGCAGCTTGATAAGCTGCAAATTCTTCAGGATGGTGATTATGATAATGTTTATATTCTCCAGGTCTAGAACCAAATTTTTTCTCACAAAACTTACAATTTATTGCCTGATGATGTTGAATTATATGACTTTTCAAAACTTTTGATGATTCAAAACTATTAGAGCATCTTTTGCATCGAAATGAGCTAGTAATTCTTCGCGAACTTACGTTACGAACTATGTCAGAATGTGTTTCGCTTTCAAATTCGTTGTCATCTATTTCAAAATTTACCTCAGTCTCGTGGTTAGACGTTTCTCCCATGTTTACACTCTCAGATCCCAAGGTGTCCGTCTCAGTTGAGTGTTCCGTCTCAGTTGAGTGTTCTTGAAATTCTGGCCCATTTTGGGTTTCAATATTTTCTATTTTCATATTCCTTGTCTTTGATGAAAATGCTTCTTTATTTCTTTGTCTCTTCATTTTTGCATATTGCCTTTGTTTAGCCTGTCTTATAGAATCTCTTTCCAATTTTCTTGCTGACTGAAAAGCAGACCATTCTTCAGGGTGATGAATATGATAATGTCGATATTCTCCAGCTAACGAAACAAATTTTTTGTTACAATATTTACAATTTCTTGTTTTATGATGTGTAATTATATGATTTTTTAAAATTTCTGATGACATAAAACTATTTGAGCATTTTGTACACTGAAATGGAACTGCAGTAGTTTTAGGGAAATTTACTTGATGTACCATATTAGAATGTATTTTACTATGTTCTAATAAATCACTACAAGTTGAGAATGATTCTCTGCATAATTCACAGTAAAATGAACTTCTTTCTTCTTGATTTATAATTTCAAGCCCTTCTGTAGAATTTGTTTCATCAATTTCTATTTCTGATTCTTGATTTTCATCTATCAATTGATTACTATCTACATCAACAAATTCTGGGGCATTAAAAGTAATGTTATTGGAATTATTTTTTAGTAAACTACGACCATCCTCATTATAAGATGTTCTAGGTAATGCAACATAATAATTTTTAAGTATTTCTCTATTCGTTGTTTTAGGTTTATCACAATTATCATTTTTATCTACATCCCATAATTTTTTATGGTTAAGGTTATAATGTTTATGCAATAATCTAATTGTATCAAATGATTTACTACAGTATCTACAAGGAAAATCTCTTACAAAATGTGATCTTGCTTTATGAAGTTGTAATAATTGTGGATTTGAAAATTTCATACTACATTCATCACATTTTAATTTTCTATATATTCTTTTTTTAAGAGGATCTTCATGATTTGCGAAAACATGATTTGATAATTCTAATTTTGTTGTAAATTTATCTCCACAAAACCTACAAATTAACATCAATGAATTTATATGTTCGTTCCATTTTTTAACATGACTTATTTTGATATGTTTCTCAACTTCAGATTTACTCATTAAAAATATACCACAGTATTTACATTTAAATTTAAATATTGTATGAACAGTAGAATGATTTTGTAACTCAGATTCTGAAGAACCTTTAAAATCACATTCTTTGCATTTATATTCTATCTCACTCTCACTTTCTGATGAACCTGAGGAAGAATTGCTAAAATGTTCTTTAAACATGTGTTTTTCTGCCTCGGCTTTGGAATTTAATTTTTTTTTACAAACTTTGCATTTGTATTTTTTATCATGTGATTTTTTTGATTTTTCATTTTTATCAGTGGGTTGATTGTTAGGTTTATTTTGAACTACCGTATTTAAATGTCTGTACAGGTGGATGTGTAATGCAAGTTCTGATTTAAAATGCACTTGGCATTTTTTACAATTATAAATTTTACATTTCTTTGTTATATTTGATTCTAGAATTGGATGATTTTGTTTTGTATGCATAATTAAAGAAAATTTAGTTTTAAATTTCTTTTTACATGTTTTACAATCAAATGTTAGTAGTTTGAAATGACTTTTGACATGAATTTTCAATGATTTCTTTGATTTTGTATCATACTCACACACAGCACAAGTATATACATCTAAGTTTTTTAATGGAGAATAAATTTTGCCAGTGTAAAAGTCTTCGACTTTCTGCAAATTTATTCTCGGTGATAAATCAGGATTATTTGATACACTTTTGATATCAAAATGAGATTTCTGGACATGAGTTTCTAGTGATTTTGAATTATCAAACACTTTAAAACAAATTTTACAATGAATTATACTACTATATGTAAAACATTCATGAAATAATAGAGCAATATCATTGTCTAATTGTCTTTTACAATGTTTACAATGAAGTTTTTGTGTTTTTTTCCTACATTGTTGTTTTCTTGCTTGGGGATTTGGAACAATGGGTTTTTTATAGCATATTGGTTTAATCTTTTTAGTTGAATGCTTCAAGTAAGCTGAAGTGTTTTTTCTACGTTGTTGTTTTTGTTTTTTTGCTTGGGGGTTTGTGACGCTAGGTTCATTATAGCATACCGGTATTGGTTCTGTGTCGTGGATGTGATACAGCATAGCCATAGTAGAGGGAAACACACGTTCAGTCTCAGAGTAGAATGAAGGATTATTGTTACCTGAAAAGTAAAGGCTGCAATTAGAATGAATACTAGTAGAAAATTGAAGTAGATGGGTTAAAAAAATTATGAATAAAAAGAATATTAGCTTGAAGTTTTTGAAATAGTGACCTATCAGAACTTTAAGGGTAATATAACGTTACCGATGTTAAAAAAATCCCTCACACAAAAATTCTGAAAAAAATTTAATATGTTCTCCTCTACACCCCCTATCAGTAGCTAAAATATCAGGTATACAAATATGATCTAGTTTTTGAGTTATGAATTTTTAAAGTTGACTACTTTAACATGGAGAAATGGAAATCCCATGTTAAATTAGTCAACTTTAAAAATTCATAACTCAAAAACTAGATCATATTTGTATACCTGATATTTTAGCTACTGATAGGGGGTGTAGAGGAGAACATTTTAATTTTTTTTTTTCAGAATTTTTGTGAGAGGGATTTTTTTTAACATTGGTGGCATCATCTTACCCTTAATATGTTTACAAAGTTATCTGTTCTACTTGAAAATGTAATCTATTTTCTAAACAAAGTTCCAAAATTTCTTGTATATTACTACAATAAACCATTAAAAAATGGCACAAATTTCTAGTTGAAATTTTAATACAGTACACTACGAGTCAATTTGTTTATTTTTATAATGGACTTTTTAATTTTGTTAATTTTGGAGTGCTGCCGACATTGCTGTAAAATTTCTCTTTAAGGGTTTTTGGTGTCGGCAAAAGGATGGCTTGAACCCTCTTTAAATAAAGCTCCCTTCTCCTTCCTTTTCCAAGTTAACCCCCTCTCTAAACAATGAAGGAAAAAAAAAAAAAAAATCCCCTTTGGCTGCTGAGTCCAATACTTATATAATTATATTATGTCCCAAACTTGCTCAATTCAAAAGACATTTTGCTATTCTGACAGTTACTTGGTCCTTATATCGACGTGGTAGTGAAAAAAATATCTTAACTCCATTGGTAAGCTGAAAAAAAAAATATCCTAACTCCAATTTCCTTAAAAATTGAGTTAGGATTCTTTTTTTCAGCTTATCAGTAGATATAGGATATTTTTCCTCTACCATGTTGATATACAATACTGGGGGCTCCACAATTAATGTGCTCTTTGTCACTTATATTTGGGAGTTTATGGTCGGTTTTCCACCAATGAAGATAATGGTTAGAGAAGTTCTACAAATGACGTTACAAACACAAGAAACGTGATGGGCAGTGGAAACATCCTGAGATCTTACCTGGGGGAGCAAAGCTGCTGCCAGCTTCTGTCTCAGGTGTCTCATTGTTGTCTGAATACTCCATGCCTTCGCCCTGTAAAGCATATGAAGTTATAAGCACCGATAACTGTAGGAAAATAATCTAAATTTATTTCAATATTTAATATATTATTTTTTTATTAATTAAAGAGCAGTTACACATATTTTTTGCATTTTTTTATGACTTCAAAACAAGATGAATAATACTGTATATGAAAATATTTAAAAAAAAAAAATAATTATCACAAATTTTAATTGATTTATTTAATTTTAAAGCATTTCATAAATTTCTAGAGTTGACAAAACTATTAATATAACAACAATGGACAACATACATGAAAAAAATTTATTGCAGAAATGAATAGAAGGTACCAAATTTAATTATGCTACTCTGAATTTTTTCAGATTTTTTTGAGACCCGGAACTATTTTTAAATAATTATTGAAA
Source organism: Siphlonurus alternatus (assembly GCA_949825025.1). Classification (NCBI taxonomy): domain Eukaryota; kingdom Metazoa; phylum Arthropoda; class Insecta; order Ephemeroptera; family Siphlonuridae; genus Siphlonurus; species Siphlonurus alternatus. The sequence continues at coordinate 8,368,474 of OX463783.1, forward strand.
GTCCTGCGATTTCAGTTGGCACCCCTGCAGCCTTAATAAAATGGATATAGACTGGACGCCTATTGACGCCTCCAGGGGGCGTGGCCGCACTTTCAATAATTATTTAAAAATAGTTCCGGGTCTCAAAAAAATCTGAAAAAATTCAGAGTAGCATAATTTGGTACCCTCTATTCATTTCTGCAATAAAAAAATTTCATGTATGTTGTCTATTAGAACAATAAAATTACTTAACTAGTTTTTACTTGTGACAATTCAGTGACATAAGACAATTAAGAGGAAATTCACTCATGGTTATACACAGCTGTGATTATGTATTAGATACTACGTTGGGAGTGACAATAGGAAACTATGAAAAAAAATATTACATAGTAGAGACGTTTTATACTCTGTCTTCCTATAGATGGCTGGCATATAATTTTACATACATACATAACATGACGCCATATCCCTTTACGAGGTAAGCCAGCAGCATTATTACCTCGGCCGTCTACAAATTGTCCTCCAAAGCACTCGATTCTTGCATACTCCACATGCTTCAGAAATACTCATAACACTCTTTTGCCTTTTGCACTCTCTATTACACTGTGTACTTTTAACACTTCTGTTCTTCAAACATTCTGCAATCACATCCAACCAAACCTTTTTAGGTCTACCTAATCCTTTCATGCCTTGTACACTACCTTTAAACACCTGTTTTGCAATTCGTTCATCACCCATTCTCTCAACATGTCCAAACCAATGTAGTGTACTTCGTTCATACTTGTCAATTACGCTTTCTTTCACTCCACACTCATTCATCACCCATGTGTTTCTCACTCTATCCATCCTAGTTTTACCACACATATTCCTTAAAAAACTCATACCAACAGCATTCAACTTACTTCTATGCTTTGTTTGACACACCCATACTTCAGATCCATACATCAAAGTTGGTATTAGGACAGAGTTATACACAGCTAGTTAGCCGTATTAGACAACAGCTCAGTGCGACACAACCCTGCCATACTACCCACAATCCTCCTGCCAGCACTTACTCTTCTATCAATCTCTCCATCTACACTTCCGTCCTCTCGAAACAATCTTCCCAAATATACAAATTCTTTCACTCGTTCCAGCTGTTCTCCTTTTAGGTCAATTCCTTTTGCCTCGTTGCTATCTGTACTACCAAACACCATTACTTTTGTCTTGCTCACATTGATTTTCAAATCCATACGACTAGTACTCACTTCCAAACGGTTTAACCTTCTTTGCAAGTCATCTTCGCTATCAGCTAACATCAATGCATAATCCGCATACAACAGCAACCATAACATTATCGTACCCACACTAATTCCATTTTCACCTATACCAGCCAATCTTACACACTTATCCATAAACACATTAAACAGCCATGGCGACATTACACAACCCTGTCTCACTCCTCGCTTCACTTCAAACCATTCGCGAATATCTCACATTATTCATCTTGACTATCCTGACCAAATCTCAGCCCTTTCCTTCAACCCCCATACTCATTGAACGCTCCCTCTTGTGAGCCCATGCATAGAGTGAACGGCCTCACCACCTTTTAGAGCTGCAGACATCCCCTCAGCAAGTAACTTCACTAATTATAAACCTCTGAGGAACATAGTGCCCCCTTGTATTTGTTAAGTCTGCTGGGATCGACACTGGAGGGTTGTGAGCTGAGGAAATTGAACAAGCTGGTTCCTCCTCAAAACAACAAATTAGATTTTAAACAAACATAATAATAATAAAAATAAAAGCCACTTTATATCTTTGGATTTATGTTGCAATTATGAACATGTGCAGTTGTCGCCTCAGAAAATTTCCCTTTGCAACTTTATTAATTCTTATGCCCCATAAGAATAACACTGTATGGCGATTAACAAAGCTGCAAGTGAGAAATTTTCCAAGACAACAACTGCACATTCAAAGCCTACTTGTGGTTTTGATATGTCAACTCAGGAATACCAAACTTAACTGCAAAAAAAAAAAAATAATAATAATCACAGTTCAGGCTAACCAAAGACCTGATACACTTTCTCTCGCAAAGCCTTGCAGCTTGGCCAGCTGGGTACATACATTTGTGTCCAGTGGTGGGGGTAGCTGCTCCTGGACGTCCCCTTGGTTCCCATCTTCTTCACCAAACTCTGAAAATGCCACACAAATTAGATAAGAAAAAAAAAAAAAAATAGTAGACTGAGAATAAATCTTATAATTTTAGGATATTTTCATCCTATTTATGTATTATATTTTGGAAGGACTAGCAAAAAATACAAAACATAATTTTCAATATAAAATACAGCATGATTTTCTTTTATTTTAACTAGAAATGTACGTATTTGAAGGGAAAAACAAGGGACAATGGACAACCTGCTCTAAATTTTTTTATTGCAGAAATGAATAGATGGTATCAAATTATGCTACTCTGAATTTTCTCCAATATTTTTGAAACTTAGAACTATTTTTAAATACAATAATAATTGAAAGTGCAGCCACACCCCCTGGAGCCGTCAATAGGCGTCTCGGTCCTATCCTATTTATTAAGGATTTAGGGGTGTCAACTTAACTTACAGAACTTGCAATAATTATTTAAAAATAGTTCCGGGTCTAAAAAAAAAAACTGAAAAAATTCTGAGTAGCATAATTTGGTACCCTCTATTCATTTCTGCAATAAAAAATTTTCCATGTAGGTTGTCCATTGTTGATTTACATGTTAACTTATGGAAAATGAATGTTAAAATAAATTTATTGAGTATTGACTAGCGCTAATAATGGTAATAATAATAATAATAATGATGGTAGTCTGTGCTCTAATGGGTCAAATCAGCCCTACCCACGTTTAACAATGAAAAAGGTTTCATCGGACAGACATTATAAACAAATGTTAACCATTGCGAGTATTCACCTTGCACTGAGGCAGGACAACTGTCCTCAGCAACCTCCCAGACAGGCTCCTCTTTGATGTCCAGCTCTTCTTGCAGGAACGACGCATCCTCCGTGGCCTGTCAATAACACCTCACATTAAGAGTTAAAAAATTATTGAAAGTTCTTTTCATTACGTCTTGAGGTGCCGCTCCTTACGAAAAATATAGAACTTGCAGCCTTGTGACGTCACAAAAAGAACTGTCAATAATTTTTTTAAAAATAGTTCCCGGGCTCTAAAAAATTTGAAAAAAAAATCAGGGTAGCATAACTTTGCACGCTCTATCAATTTCTGCAATAGCAAAAATTGAGGTTGATACTCCATAAATTGTATAATCACTGTCTTTACTTTAGCATCTTTTAGGGGGGGAGGAGGAGGGAATTTACAACGGTATATTACCGTACAGTACTACACAAATTAAACAGCAACAACATACATACCAGTTCCATCGTAAGTTCAGGGATCTGGTTGGTCTCTGCAGTTACAGGCAAGTCTTCGCCTACTGCCTCTGGCACCAGCTCCAATCCTGAGGCGTCATCTGCCACGTCAATTCCTCCTTTCTCCATCTCTGCTCCTCAAGCTTCACTGAAAAAGAGGCTTCAAGTCAGCTGATATTTTGGTGTTCCCAACATCCTATCTAAACCTATACTATAGTTAGACATAGACTGGTGACAGTCAGTTGATCAGGCACCGTCTAAAGGAATTACGCTGATGTCATACGAGGAGGGCCAGAATGCACGGACTAGCATATAAATAAAGTGTACTGTACAATAATTTTTTACTTAAAGGCCTTATGAACAGTGGTGAAAGTAGTTTCAAAGTCTTACCAGTGCGCTTCAGATAGAGGCCTGAAGGGCCCAAACCCCCGCCGGAGGCGCGATTTTTTGGGAAAAAGGGGCGTGGCTTATTTTTTTTAATTGAAAGTTGCACTAAAATTGATTTATAATTAATTTTTTAAATAGAGTGAGCGATTACATTTTTTTAAAGAATTTATTTTCTAAAAATATTTTATAACCTGCCCTCTATTAATTAAGAAATGAAAACCAAAAATTTCCCAAAGTTGGTGTTTCGGAGGCAAAATTTTGGCACAGAAAACAGCTTTTTACTTAAACTTTACTTGAACTATGGTACCAATTAAAAAATACGTACGTAATCTAGCATAAATTCATTAATGAATTTTGGATTTAAAAATAAAATATTTTTTTACGGAGCCGTTTTTCCAGAAAAAATATTGAAAATCCCACAAAATAAGTAAAATTAAATAATTATTCAAACTTTCAACCGATTAAAAAAAAAATGTAGTGTCGCATATTAAATTGCATGATAAAAAAAATATTCAAAAATATCTGTGCTGGCTAATGAAAATTAAAACATAACTTTTAATATGAAAAAAAATCGCAAACAAGTTGTCTATGTCTAGCAGCAGTGTTAATACAATAAAAATATTTTAATGAACTGTTTCACAATTTAGAATATTCTATAAATTTAATTAATTTAATAAATGATACATTTTTTTAAATTATTAAATTATCGTTTAAAATGTCTCAAAAATTAATTTAATAAAAAAATTCCAAAAAGATGTATAGGTTACAATTTTAAAAAAGTGATAACGTCTACCAATTTATAGGAAAATTGAAGATAAAATAGTAAACCCAGTAAGCAGTAAACCTACAGATATTTAAAAAATATATATAAAAAATTCCTTGATTAAAAAAATTTAAAAAAATTACATAATAAATAAATGTGTTCTCAGGCTCGCGCGCCAATAAAAAAAAGCTAGGCGTTTGTGAGAAAAATATTAAAATTAACTTTTTTATCCTAGTCTTTTAAAATAATGTTTTACTGTAGCACTTACTATTTATTTATAATGCAACAATTTTGTATCACAAATTGTCAATTTATTTTTATCTTTTACCCAATGAAAAATATAAATAAAAGTAAATACATTCAACATGGATTTCAATTACTTTTTTTTAGTACAAAATTTTGACTTTAAAAGAAAGCACGTGCAAGTTAAAACTTCGTGAGATAAATAAAATCCAAGTACAAGAACATGTATTGAGCATGATTATAATGGTTTATAATGTGATCCGTTCACACTTGCAAATATTGTTTTTTTCATTAAAAATTATTGATTTTTTTAGTAAATTTCGATCAGTGTCTTACCAGTGCGCCGCACTGGCGTCAAATGTCTTACCAGTGCGGCGCACTGGTGCGCACCGGCTTACTTTCACCACTGCTTATGAACCTTTTCACAGTATTAAGTGCAAGGTTAGCTTTGCTTTAGTATGATTCGGCTGCATAAATTTTTTTGTTTCAGCAGCACAAATATCAGAGATAATAGCCGATGAAAAGGAACCTGTGACGTCACTCACGCTCATTCAGCGGCGACAATATAGGGAAATCCCTGCAAAAGATAGGTTCACTCCCGCTGCAACCACGGCCACAATTTTACTTCTGGAATTTTGAAACTTTACCAGGGCAGTCTTGATAGTATTTGTCAAATAGCCTGAAAGATTTTTTTTTATGACATTCATACAAACCGAGTTATTGCGGTAAAAAGAGGAGCAAAAATGTTGTATAGGAAAACAATGTTGAATTTTAGCTTATCTTGCAACCGCAATAACTCAATCTGTACACACCCCACCAAAAAAATTCTTTCAGTCTATTTGACAAATACTATCAAGACTGCCCTGGTAAAGTTTCAAAATTCCAAAAGTAAAATTGAAGCCGTGGTTGCAGCGGGAGTGAACCTATCTTTTGCAGAGATTTCCCTATATTGTCGCCGCCGAATGAGCGTGAGTGACGTCACAGGTGCTTCTTCATCGGCTATTATTTCTGATATTTGTGCTACTGAAACCAAAAAAATTATGCAGCCGAATCACCCTGAAGCAAAGCTAACCGTGCACTTAATACTGTGAAAAGGTTCAGAAACTTCAGAAGGCCTTTAACTTAATAAAATAAATAAAGTTTAAATAATACTTTAATAATAATACTTTAACAGCACACGACAGAACTCATAAAAAAAATCTCATCGCCAAAAAACTGTTAAAAGTATTTTTATATTTTTTTTTCCGTCATTATGCCTATGTATACTCTCTGTATAATCTGGCCCCCCAAAACTTTCTCATTTCCCTCCTTCCTGCGCCCCCTTCGCAATGTTCAGATATAGGGAAACCCCTCTCCCGCCTCACATAAACATACAGTAAATCAGCTCTCTACCGGTAATCTAAGAACTGTACTGTACTGTATGAATATTAAAAAGTCCATTAATAAGTCAGCAACAAAAGAAAACGCACCAGTGTGGGTTTCCCGCCCGTTTCCGGAATGTAACAAAATAGCTGAGTGTGTCTTTCAAAAAGCAATTTTCTTACATCTTTTGCTACGTACTATATTTTTTCATTATTTTGTAGCATTAGGGTGCTTTCATATATGCATGCATACGTGTATGCAAATGCATGGGAGGCATACACTGTATGTACTCCGAAAAATTTTACGATGTATGCCATATGCCGATGCATATGCATACCCCTATGCATATCATGCCGCAACAAGTCATAGAAAATATATTACCATAAGAAAATCAAGACGTGCCACAGAAAATTTCAACCATATGAAAAAAACTGAAAACGCACACCGGCGCTCATATGCATACGTTAAGAGTCGTTAAGGGTCGTAGACCCATCGATTTCGACATTGAAGCCATCTACAGTAGTATTTGCAAAGGAAATGTTTTGGGGTGACGATTGTACATAAAATAAATGCCAAGAATACATAATTCACACCTAGTTTACTGAGGAAGGCATCGATTAACTCCTCTACAGTAGGAAAGAAAGGGCACTGTTGAACTGTATGAAGGGTCACTCGCCTCGCAGCGTGGCAAAGACCTCTCTGGCGTTTCGACGCTTTGTGCTTACAAAAGCATTACTATCATGTAAAATATAGTGTTAAACAATACTTCATTGTCTATATTATATTATAATCATATTTTTAACACTATATAAGGGATGAAAATAACTTAAAAACTAAAATACGATTTCACAAAATAATTGCTTCGTGGATCAACAAAATCAGCTGTTGCACATGCGTGAAGTTTGCTCAAGCGTCGAGGAGAAGCAAATTTTTTTGGGGCTTCCCTGACGTCTTGAGCCAACCAAGGAGCCAACTTCACACTTGTACTCTGCAGCTGTTGTTGTTCGGCGTCTAGTAAGCGTCTCTCCCAATTTTTGTATATTTTAAAGGACAGGACCCTTTATCTGAGAAATATTTACATATTTCCAGTAATTTAAAGAGCCCATCTCAGTTTGATTCTTGCAGAATGACTCTAAAGTTGAGGACTTCGGAACAAGAGAGCGAGTAAATGTGGCATGGAACCATGTGCGTAGTTTAGTTCTATATGCATACCTGACTTTGGACTTCGTAGGTTTAAGAGGGTAAATACGTTATCGTATTTTTTAGTAGTGTAATCGTTCGCTTCAAATCCTTGGTAAAAGTACACAGTTAAATCAATTCCAGATTCCAGAAGACATTGAAATAAGATCTTAAATCGAGTATTTGCAAACGATACAAATCTGATTTTGTTTTGGGGTTAATGTATGCGTAGGTCATGGTTAGCGTTAAGTTATTTATTGTTATTGTAGGTCAGTTATGGTACATATATACTTATGGTCTCTGCTTGATCATTTTCACTTCTGCTTGCTAGGCGCGGATCCGAAATTTCAGATTTAACATGGGCAATGTAGGCAAAATTTACCCCACTCAAAATTTTTTTTTAACATATTGGCCTTAATGAGGAGCCTCTCCCTCCCCCCCCCCCTCTCCCCCAGCAAAATTTTGTTTTAGAGCCGCGCCTGCTGGTTGCTACCTAATATGCATACTGTATATATGTATTCATATCACATACGCAATGAATGATGATCAAATCCAGAAAAAATTAAGGTTTTCCGCCTTAACATTTTTTTTTTTTTTTTTCTTGGCAAAAGTATGCATAAGGCGGTTTAACATGGAGCACTGTCAGTTAATTGGGGCAAAAAAGGTGTACTTTTTTCTCATCCTGCCAAGCCCTGCTAGAAATCGCTTCATGGAAAACCGCCTGTAGGTAGGAAAATTCCAGACCCTCCCACAATTAATGTATTATTCCTGCTGTACAGTACACCACGAGCCCGTAACGAATTTGTCACCCCCTTGACTCCTGCCACCTTATCCTTATTGTCCCTTGTCTCCAAATTTATGAATAACACATACCGTTATAGTTCTAAATAGTTGATACTTGCTATTAATATATGTACTGTACACTGAGGGCCAAACTATAGTTAACATGTAACAATGCCGCGATTCAATGAAAATGGTGCATGTTGCCATTTCGTTGGCACAGCTGGAGCCGAACATTAGTGGTGCTACACTATGTGGCAACGTTGCTTGATTTTACGCTACTTCATACCCTGTGCGGCACTTGTGTTTGATGTTAAAGGTATACAGGCCTCAAATTACAAATTAGACAGACATTAAGTGTTGCTCAAGTTTATAATCAACATTCATATTATTTTTACCTGCGCGCGGTGCGTCTGTGCGAAGTCGCGCTGTAAAGAAAGTCCTTGCTGACGTCACAACTCACAGCTAGCACCGATTAGCATTGAGTTGTGACATCATCAAGGACTAAATTTCTTACTTTGAACTGCGACTTCGCACGGATGCATCACGCGTGGAAAAAAATTATGCGAATGTTGATTATATACTCTAAACCCACTTGGTGACTGTCTAATTTGTAATTTGAGGCCTGTATGCCTTTAACTTTAGCTTGGCCCTCAGTGTACCTAATATGATACTGAGTGCTTGGGCTATTATCGTGAATACAGTATCATTTTTGTTATAAAGTATTGTCTTCAAAACGACTCTTCTTGTAGGGGTGCCAAAAATGTTTTTGAAATCTGAAATTCCAACTGTCACTTGCAGGTTGTGTCAAGATGTCAGTCCCGAAGTTCGAGATGGTGATAGTGGAAGAGGAGGGGAGGGACTTGAAGCCAGAGATGGGATTTCCCCTCCTGCCAGAACTCTGCCAAGAAGTGAGTCTTTCTGTACAAAATATGCAGCCGATTGCAGTAGAGGCTTCAAGTGTTCCCCAGATGGAAAATTTTCTCCATAAGCCACCATGTTAGAAAAATTGAATTTTTTTCTTTGTAACTATTAAAGCTATGAATTTGAAACCATACCTCCTACCCCCCCCCCCATTTAGGGGTCTTTTAATAATAAATCAAGAACTTATTTTCCTCTAAAAAAATTTCTTGTATGCCAAAAAAAAAAAAACAATTTCGATTTTTTTTTTATAAGTTTGGATAGGACGGTGAGAACACCGCAAAATCAGCTGACTTGAAGCTTCTATTGTTGTTTAGAGTTTAAGTTTAAGTGCAGTAATCTGCAGTACTGCATAGAGTGCATAACATGGGTGAAAGCAGGCTTTAAAAGTCATAATGTCTCTACAATCAGGTTGTAGTAATTAATTACTGTAGCAAACTAATTTGCTATTTGTCAATTGGAGGGCTTTCGAAAAGAGACTATAAAAATAATATCAAAGAAAGAGACAATTACTGTAGTCAACAAAAACATCATAAGTATTTAAGTTTTTTTTTTTTTTTTCATTATTATTTATAATAAAATTATAATTACTTATACGTAAGGGTAAGGTAACGCCACCAATGTTAAAAAAAATCCCTCTCACAAAAATTCTGAAAAAAATTTAAAATGCTCTCCTCTACACCCCCTATCAGTAGCTAAAATATCAGGTATACAAATACGATCTAGTTTTTGAGTTATGAATTTTTAAAGTTGACCAATTTAACATGGGAGTTTCATTTCTCCATGTTAAAGTAGTCAACTTTAAAATTTTATAACTCAAAAACTAGATCGTTGTATACCTGATATTTTAGGTACTGATAGGGGGTATAGAGGAGAACATTTTAAATTTTTTTCAGAATTTTTGTGAGAGGGATTTTTTTTAACATTGGTGGCGTTACCTTACCCTTAAGTACATCTTTGGAATAATAATTTATGGGGCTACCAGGAGAACTGTCATATCTATTATCCAGTACATTATATGACTTAAAATAATTGCTTATAAAATAGTTACTGTACACTTTACCCTGTCGGATTAAAATTGACTGTACTTTACTTTTAAATTTGTAGTTTATCAAACTGATACTGTAGAGTTAAGAAGTAGTTATCACAGGGTTAAGTTAATCTCAATGAGGGAACGTGGAAACTTCAGTATATTGTGACACTGAAATCTTTATGTACATTTTAGACTGTTGATGATTATCCACTACTGATGGACGAGCTGGATATCAAGGAGGAGCCATTTAGTGGTGAGTTCAACAAGAATATTATTATTATTATTTGCACCTCGAACCATGAACTTACTCTGATTGGGGTGATGTTTGGCAGGTTATGAAGTCATGATGAGTCATTTTCTTGATGGCTAGACTGGGTGATATTTTTACCTATAATCCCAAATTTGCAAATCTGCAACTCTTTGTCTCTTGTGGCTGAAGCTCAAGCAAATTAGAAAGGAGTAAAGTTCATGCTATCTCAAAGTCTCTTCTTCTTCTTTTCTTATGCCCACGCATTGGCGTTTAAGCCATTTTACTTCTAGTAAGCCAATAGAGAAGGGCTTCCTTCTCTTTTTTCTTCATGTTGCCAGGCAACGAGTCAAGTTCCGCAGCTAATGCTGAGCATCTAAATAGATGCCCTCTGTTTTGAGGTTCTTTTTTACACAATTTACAAATGTCACTATCTTGGATTTTGAATTTCTTCTGGTAGCATCCAAGATAGTCATGGCCAGTATCTAGTCTGAATTTAGCAGTGTCTGTGAGTCTATTATAAGTGTGAGTTTTGGCTGATTTAAATATGATATCTATCCATGCTTTAATACTTGCTTGTTCTTTCCAATCTGAGTCAACTTTCTGTTTCACTGCACTATTAATGAGCTTGAATTGAATGAATGGAGATGCTTGTTGTTGGCTGTGTCATCTTGCTGCCCATCTTGGCTAAGTAGTCTGCTTGCTCATTGCCATGAATATTACAATGAGCTGGTATCCACTGTAAGACTATTTCTATGTTATTGTCTTGGTGTTCTTGTATAAGTTTTTTACATTCATTTACTCTATGGTCTTGAGAATTTGAGGAGGCTATTGCTTGTATTGCTGCAGTTGAATCTGAGAGTATGACTATTTTACCGTATTTGCTTTGATTATTGGTTTTCAGTAGGGCTATTTTTATTGCTTGGACTTCTCCGACAAAGTTGCTGCCATGTTTACTTGTTGGGGCAGACTCTTGAAATAACTTGCAATACACACCGGCCCCTGCGTTGCCTACTCCGGGGGTTGCAGACCCATCTGTGTAGATATGGAGCCGGCTTGGTAGAGGATACTTCTGGTGTATTTCTTTATTTGCAAGTTGTCTGAGTTCTTCTTCTAGGAGAGTTTTTTTACTATTTATGCCTTCTATTGTAATGCAATGATGGACGTTCACCGTCGTCACACTAAGATAATTTTCCTCTATCATTTCTCTTTTTCTTTGTAAAATTTCCGGATTGAGGTATTCTTTTTTCAAATTATTAGTTTTTTCTGTAAAGGTTTCCTGTGTTTTCATTGAGCTTGGTATTTATTATCTCAAAGTGTACAATATAGTTTGCAACATACTCTGATTAAGGAGTCATATTTAACATAGAATATACAGCACTAATAAAATAAGCCACATCTTTTAATGTGATTCCAGTGTTTGATGGAAACAAGCAATAAAATATATAATTTTTGCTACTGTATATTTTATTTTCATAGCAGTAAAATTGCAGCTATCTGATTGGATCAGCACATTATGACAATTTTATGATCCACTACAATATTAACTTGGTCTTATCTAAAGATGAATAAGCAATTATGTCATTCAAATTAAGCCAACAATAGTTCATCTTAGCTTAAAAAAACTCTGATTAGGTATTGCTGGGATCTTGTTAAATAAAAGGATCTCCGTAGATAAAATTATTGGTCCTGACGGTCCTGTATTGTATAAAAACTTGCAAAATTTATCAGTGTCTAAAGGTTAAAATACAAGCTTTCATTCTGCCTGGTTTGTAAGTCGTAAAAAGTGAGGCGTTGAGTTAAAATTTTAGGTTTTTCAATGGCCGATTTTTTCTAGACCCTGGCAAAACCAGAGCATAGCAGGAAATATGCTACTGGACACAAGCCAAGTTTTAGCCAGTGAAAGCGCCGTACTGTATCACAAGTCAAAACCAAAAGCTTGTATTTTAAATTTAAGACATTATTTTGGGATACTTATAAAAACTTCAGGTATTGACAAATTTTAAGCAAAATGAGCAATAAATATTTTTACAAACCTTAAAAATCTTTGATTCTCATTTGTTTTTCAATCATCAGTTTTATTTTCCCCTGCAAGCTGCAAGGTAAATTTGAAAATACAATGAAAACGTAATCTAAGATTATCTGTCATAAAATTTCACACACAGGACTAACATCTCACTTGTTTACAGATATTGATGAGATGACGGAAACAGCATCGGAGCAAGGGTCTTTGTCACCGAGTATACCTGACACTGAGCAGGTGAGAGGAAACTCAAAATAAATTAGCACATATTAATAATACAGCTACTGCTCTGTAGTGTAGTGGTTAGTACCCCTGGCTCTGGTCCGAGAGGTCCCCGGTTTGATTCCTGAACCCGGCAGACTTTTCGTGACTTGGGGTGGGTGTGACTGATTACTAGATTATAGAGTTGGTAGGAGGAAGGCAGCTTACAGCTGTCTATACTCTGCTGCCCTGCAGTATTGCACTGCCACTGCAGGCTGCACAGATCTGGTGGTAGGAGCCCAGAAGAGTGCAGGAAAGGGTTCTGGGAGGAAAGGGTTCTGGGAGCCTGGTAAGCCCCAGCATGGTCGCAAAATAACTCTTACTGACAAGGCTAAATATCGGCCTGGCCACACCCGAAAGGGTAAAATGGTGTCAAGGGTACATGTATTAACGTTTTTTTAACTTTTATTAATAATACAGTAAAAACTCATTATTATACAACTTGTTAGGTAAAACTCTATTTTGAGTAAAGGAAATAGCATTCCCGTAAAAAATAATTAGCATTGTAGGTATAGGAAAAACTCAAAATAAGGTAATTTGATACAAGGTAAACCTAATTTTCTGGGTCCCTTGACTTAATATAATAACAAGTTTTTACAGTATTCCTTATCACAACACCTGAATTTATTACAAGTGTCTTTTATCTGGTTTTGAAACTGACAGTTATACTGTATTTGTATTCAAAAGTGTAATCAGAGCACAGCATTATCACCTCCTAGTGGTGAACACGGTCAACGCTGACCTGGCCCTTGAGGCGGTTTCTACAGCAGGAATCCTGGCTCAAGAGAATGAGTACATTGTCTCTGTGGGTCAGCAGCTACATTAATCCCAAAGTCTGGTCGGCAGGGCAAGCCGTTAGCATCATGTCCTCAGTACATGGGGTCTAGTAAGCCTCAGTAAAATAACATCTTACTAAAAAGCAGTGAAAATTGCCTTTGGCATCAATGACCGAGATAATAATGCTGCTGGCTTACCCCACAAGGGATGTTGTTGTGTTGTATGTGTGTAAATTTGTTTACATCTTGTGTCTCACTACTCCGTTTTTATGCAGGCTGATGGTGCAGATAATCATTCCTACTTCGAAGAGTCAGAGGAGCCTGAAGTACCCTTGCAAATGGAGTTACCCTTGGAGTCTCAGCAGATCCCCTTGCAAATGGAGTTATCTTTGGAGCGCCAGCAGATCCCCTTGCAAATGGAGTTACCCGTGGAGTCTCAGCAGATCCCCTTGCAAATGGAGTTACCCTTGGGACCCCGGCAGATCCCCTTGCAAACAGAGTTATCTTTGGAGCGCCAGCAGATCCCCTTGCAAATGGAGTTACCCTTGGAGCGCCAGCAGATTCAGTTGGAGCCCCAGCAGATCCTGTTGAAGCCCGACGTCCCCTTGAAGGACCCTGTCTTAGCAAGTGAGTTCAGAGCCTGACCATGAAATGAAATTGTTGAATTTTGATGGTAATATTTTTTTGTTAAATAATGGATAACTTGCATGATTTTTTTTTTTTTTTTTTTTTTTTTTTTTTTTTTTTGCAGAAATAAATAGAAGTTGCAAAGTTTTATGCTTCTCTTGATTTTATTTTTGCACTTTTTAGAGCCTGAGAAGTATTTTAAAAAATATATTGAGTACTCAGAGAAACATCAATAGGCGTCACTTTTTTTTATAAAAGGATAGGACCTAAAAGAGATGTATGTTCAAACTCAACATCAGAAAAACTTTTTAGTAATAATTCCTGACCTCTAAAAAAATAAGAAAAAATTATAAGTAATATAATTTTGTGCCTTGTATTAAGGTATAACCTGAGAATTTGTCTGTCAAGGTCAAGAGGCATGGCTATAGTGGCAACACTGTTTGCATTGGAATGCGCATAAATTTTTAGGAGGGGGTGGTGACAACAGTCCTTGAGAACGTTGCCACATTTCTCATCATATATAGGAAACGATCATCGCCACGGTTCAAAATATATAAAAACAATTCAGAAAAATAGTCTAAAAAATTAGGTTTTAGTAAAAAAAAAAGTAAAAGAATCTGTTGTATAGTTTTTTTGCAATGCTAATTAACAAATTTAACATTGGAAGGATACAAAATTCTCATTTAAATAAATTAATTATAATTAAACCAACGGTTAAAAAATTCCGAAAAAATTCAGAGCTAATTTGACGATTGTTGTGAGTCCACCAAATTAATTTGAAGAAAATCTGTTGTAGCGAATTTTTCGTCCAAATTTCTCAGGTTAAGCCTTAATAACAAAATTTCACCCAAATTTTCTATTATTTATGAATAATAAATTCATTAAATTGACTAATTTACTAATTACTAATTCAATTCAATTCAATTTACTAATTGAGCCAAATTATGTTCGCAGATAAAAACAAGTCAGTTTTCTACAGCGGAACTCGTCACTTGGAAAAACCTCCACAGCAAGATAACAAGTTGAGAATTGTTAGAATACAAAGTTCGTTTAAAAAAGATGCATACAGACCTTTAAATGTTAAAGGGATGAAGATTACTGTAAAGCAAGTTGAATCATTAAATCAACCCACGCAAAGTGTTGAATCTATTCTCAGTAGTCTGCCCTCTGTAAGTGTTCATGATTTTATCCCTAATAATAATATTGTACCTGCGTTAACACCACTTACGTTACCAACATCGAACCCTTCAAATAGTACCAACGTGCCTCAATTTATTCCAAACAATTTACCTGTGGTAAATCAAAATCCACCTATCTCTCATCAATTTAGAATTCCTATAAAAAACACACAAAATTTATTACAAATGAAACCATCTACATCTATTTTAAAATTTAAAGTTCCAGGTAAAACACAAAAAAATATTGTTGTACAAAATAAAAAAGGAATTGTTATGTGTAAAAATATAAATTTTACAACAATTACAGGTAAAAATGCATTTACAACAAATAAACCTAATTCACAACATCTGATAATAGATTATAATTGTATAAAATGTAAAAAGAAATACGATAATCCATTATTACTTATGTATCATGATTGCACTTATCCAAATAGTAGATTCCATTGTAAAATGTGTCCTAGAAGGTTAATCAATTCAAAAGATCTACAAGATCATATTGTTAATAGACACCTGACATTAGATATTATTGATGGTAAGCCTGATTTTCCCATTTTATGTCTGAAAAAGGTGGAAGAATGGTACACTGGTAAAATTTACTCTCCAAAACCTCATTTTACCTGTGATGTGTGTCAGTATGTTACAAAAACAAAGAAATTATTGAAAAATCATATAAAAAGTCATTTCAAACTTATTGCACATAAGTGTAAATTGTGTATTAAAAAATTCAAAACAAACTTTAGTTTTAAGATGCATCTTAAAAATTTTCATAAAATTGAATCATTAAAAAATATTTCAATTAAAAAAATTACTTCCAAAAAAAGTATTGAAAAAGAATTTCATTGTAGTAAATGTAATATTAATTTCAAAACAGAACTAGGCTATAAAAGTCATTTGAAACTCCATAGAAATATTTCATCTGAAGTAATTTCTGATGAAAATCAACAAATTGAAAAACCTGCAACAATAAATGTTAATAATTCAATTTCCAGCTGTACTGAACAATCTAATATCACCAACATTGTAAATTCAGACAATGAACCTGAATCAAACTCTGTAAGCCAGCCTATGTCAGATAATTCAAGCCATACACATGTAAAAAAACCTAGTATAATATTTAAATTGAATTGTAAATATTGTGGAATATTTTTAATGAATGAATCACAGCTAGATCTACATTTGAATATTAGTCATAAGAATGAACAAGCAGAAATGAATGAAAAAACTGTGGAAACTAGTGATAAAAAATTAACCTTGAACTCTGGGTATCCTTGTAATTATTGTAAAGAAGTATATGTACATTCTTTTAGTCTAGAATATCATGTTCGAACAGAACATAAAAGATTGTATAAAGCATTAAAATCAATGCATCGGAAAGGGCAAGCGACAAGAGTTTATAAGAACTTGAGAACAATGAAACCGGATAGAAAATTAAATGTACATACAGAAAAAATGCTGCCGTTAAATAATGAAAGTGTTATAACTGCAGGTACGAGTGTAAATAAAGAGTGCCAAATTACACATAATTTAGATAATGTTAGTATGGGTGAAAATTCAAGAACCAAACTTGATAATGAGAATATGAAAAATATTGTTGATGACAAAAAAAGTGACAATCCTTTAAGTAAAAAGGGTCGAAAACAAGAAATTATAACTGTATCTACGGAAAGAGATACTGATAGTAATCATCAATTTTCAGCAAGTCAACAATTGATAGAGAACAACGAATTGATTGAACATGAAGAAAGTGAATTAAAAAATGAGACACATAACAAAAATAAATGTGTAAATAAGCAACAATTCACACAACAATATATTTGTAACTTATGTAATATTTATATCGATGATTTTGATGTTTTATATGAACATGCACAAAATGTTCATAAAAATAATTTCATACAACCTAGAACACATCTTTATAAAGGAACAAATAAAGGAAAACATCATTGTGATGAATGTGACAAAATATTCATATCAAAAAAAAATCTTAAACATCATAAAATTAGACACAGAAATATTAAACCATATCCTTGTATGTTCTGTACCGGTATCATGGTATTTACAGATTCAACATGTATGTATGCTCATTATCAAAAATGTCATCCAATAGAATGGAAATCATATTTAAATCGTAATAACAGTTTAATTTGTAATCTATGTAATATTAACTTTAATGATTTTGATATCTTGTATGAACATGCACAAAATGTACATAAAAATGTATTTGTAAGCACATACAACTATAATTTAGGAAGACAAACAACCCAAGAAGGCTCGTATATTTGTGACGAATGTGCTGGTAAAATATCATTCAAAACCGAAAAACAATTAAAACATCATAAACTTGCACATAGAAATATCAAACCATTTAAATGTTTATTTTGCACTGAAACCTTCACTTCTCGAGCAAATCTTTATATTCATAATAAAGACTTTCATCCAAAACAATATACCTCATATATTAATTATAAAAAATTCAAGAAAAATAACAGAAAAAAGAAAACAGTGACTTATAAATTAGGCAATGCACAATATGTTGATAAAAAAAATATTAATAACAGAAAAAACAAAACAGTGACTTATAAAGTAGGCGATGCACAGTATGTTGATGTTAGTAAAATTAATCCTAAAAATAATTTAGTATTTGCTTGTCATGATTGTGATTTAATATTTAAATCAAAAAGTGAAATCTATAGTCATTGTAAAAATAATCATGTTAGTGTTAAAATTGATAATTCTATACACAAGAGAGAAACAAAAGGACATTGGAAATGTGACGAGTGTAATCGAGAATTTTCTCGTAGACGAGCCTTGGAACATCATACCTTCAAACATCTAAATATTAGACCTTATGGTTGTGGATTTTGTGGTAAAATGCTTGCTTCATGTACTGGATTACTTGCTCATAAATGGATTTGTCATGAAGATGATATGTTAAAAGATGGAAAAATAAAACCAGCAAAATATATTAAGAAGTCCTTACAAAAATTAGGATGCAATATATGTGATAAGAGTAATACTGCATTAAATAATCATAAAACATGTACTCGTACAGTTAGCACAATTGTAAACAAATCAGAAGGCTCTTTTTGTTGCAATAATTGCAGTAAGTTATTTACAACATATGAAATGTTAAAAAAACATATTGTGAATTCTGCCTGTAAAAAATCGGATCAAACGAATGAAAGTGGATCAAAAATGAATGAACAACAAAATAGAAAAAGAAGTTTTGACTCTGAAGAATATGAAAACAAAAAGACTAGCGTGGAAACTGGTGGTGAAGAATCTGAGAAAGACCAAAATTTGAAACATGTACAGAAAAAGACAAAAAAATGTACAGCAGAGCATAAATTTTTTTGTAATATTTGTAACGAACAATTTGAAAGTATGTTAAAATTATATGCACACAAGATATTAATTCATAGAGTTTATATGCAGCAAAATAAAAATGGAAATTATTATGACACTTATGGATGTGAAAAAACAACTGATGAAAAACAAAATGAAGAATCAGATGAGGACCAACATGTAGAGAAAAAGTCAAAAAAGGTTACAGAAGAACAAGAATTTTTGTGTGATATTTGTGACGAAATTTTTGAAAGTAAGATAAAATTATATGCACACAAGATATTAATTCATAAAGTTGTTATAACGACCATCAACAAATCACAAATAAAGAAAGGACCATTTTACTGTGATGTCTGTGCTGAGGTATTTGTAAAATTTAGTATCTTAAAAAAACATATAATCAATTCGTCCTGTAAAAAAGACACCACCATCATCCGTGAAACAGAAAGGCCTACATTTAAAATGAACCTGCGTGAAAAGAGAAGAAAAGAATATCGCTCAATGCTTGAAATAGATTATGAAGAAGTTAGTTTTAAAAGCAAGCCCAAAACAAAAGAGTTATAAAATGATGGAATAGATAAAAAAAAAAAGTTTAAATACTAAAAAGACATCCACTGTAGAAGGTCCGTTTCTCGAAGAGTCAATTTCAAATTTCAACCCTGCTAGGTCCGTTTCTCGAAGAGTCAATTTCAAATTTCAACCCTGCTCCAGAAAAACATTTAAATAATAGTTTTGTTGTAAAAGATTCAATGAAAAATTTGCCGCAAACTTATAATTCTTATAATATAATCATTCTAAATTTAAAGTGATATGTTTAAAATTTTATACTTGTAAAACTTTTAAATAAATTTCTAGTTGTTTATTTTGTATTGAATTTTGTATATTTTACTGTAGAAAGTCTTGATAAATGTAATTATTATTTTTTACTATCAAGTAATATATTTGGCATATAAAAAGTGAATAAGGTGGTACAGTGTTGCAAATAATATTTAGTACGTAATTTTTATGATGTATGAAATGACTTGACTTGTGTATCATTTGCACACATAAAAAAAAATTGTTCTGCATATTTCAACAATCATTTGAAGAATGTAAATTAATTTTTGTGGGTGCCCATTTTTTGTTAATATTTTACAATTTAGTTGATTTATATAATAAAAATAATGCTTGTATGGTATTGTAGACTATTGTAAAATTTTATTGCAATTTTAATTCATTTATTCATTCATTTTTTTTTTTTTTTTTTTTACAATATGACATGTATACTTTAATATTTACTATGAAATCTATATATTAATTATTTTCAACCATATATTCCGTTCCAGTATCTGGATTATTATTACTATTTTTTTCTTTTTAACTTGTGAGTAATTAGTATTTTAATTGTATTGTTAACAGTGATATGAATTTAATTGCCTTTTGTTAGAACTGATATTAATGTTTTACTGTAAGGCAACATTGGAAGATACTTTCCATATGTTTCATTTGTATGCTATGTATTTTTTATGAGTTAATTTCGGTGAAGTTTAAAAATAAATTATTTCGGAAATAATCTCAAGGATTTGTTTTTGTAAATATTATTGCTATAATAAATAAAATGTAAATAATTTAATTTTTTTTTATTTATACTCATTTGTTTTTATAAAATATAATTATTTCTTAGGTTTATTAACATTATATAATAACATGTAGTTTATTTTTAATAGCAGGTGAATTAAAATAAATAATTACTATGTAAAAAATTGACAGTGAAATTGTTAATTATTTGAATATTTTTAATTTATACAAATTTTTAAAAGTCCATGCACTTTTACATTTCCATAAATATTTACATTTATAGAATACAACCACAGCTAAATCCTGCATTATAACTTTGGTGGTATATATTTTGTATATAATATATATGTTACAATAATATTAAGGGTAACAGAACATACTCAATGGACAAGAAAAAATTTTATTGCAGAAATGAATAGAGGATACCAAATTCGCGAGACGCCGCTCCTAAGAAAGAGAGAGGACTTGCCGCCGCGTGACGTCACAAAAAGAACATTCAATAATTTTTTAAAAATACTTTCAGGACTGTAAAAAATCTGAAATAAATCAGGAGCATAACTTTTCACCCTCTATCCTTTTCTGCAATAAAAAAAAATGAGGTCGATACTCCATTGAGTGACAATTATTATAAGCAATCAATATTATTATTATAATAGATGTCCCTGCTGATGTATGTTCCCTGTACACAAGGCTCACTTAATTTTTTACTATTTAATATCTGACTTGACGAAAATTTTAAATTAAAAATTGAAATATTTTTAACACAAAATAAAAGTCTTTGTTAATTTACATTATTGATTTTTAGAGCAATATATTTATGCGATCGAAAATTGCACACTTTCTCAGAAAACCATCCATGCAATGCATGGTGTTTATTATTTTACGGCAATTTGCGATTCAGTATCGGAAGCGGAGAATTACTTCATTAGCTACTTTCGTGGTTTGTGATTTTAAATCGCATAGCGTAATGTATAAGAAAGGGGTACCAAAGTGAATACTTTTTTTACATATTCAGGCAGCTAAGAATTATTCTAACATCCCTGTGGCTCAATATTTTCATACAATGCCTAGTTATTTTACAATTAATTATTTAGTTTGAAAAGTGAGTTCTATGGCCGTTGATTGATTCAAGCCGATGCGCTCCCGCAGCGGCCGGTGATACGGATACGACCCGATACAGGGCAGTCTAGCAGACTGCCCTGCCCGATACGACAAGAAAGGGGCGGGAGGAGGTTCCCATGATTCGCGGGAAATTCTCGTCGTACCAGCGGCTGCTGCGGGCCCGCACCCCGCACCGACTTGAATCCACCAACGGTTTTTGAACTCACTTTTCAAACTAAATAATTAATTTTAAAATAACTAGGCATCGTACGAAAATATTGAGACACAGGGATATCAGAATAATTCTTATATAGCTGCCCAAATATATGTAAAAAAAGTATTCACTTTGATATATATATATATATATATATATATTCACGCAGCTTCCGTAGATTCCTCTTTTACAGTTTTATTGGTATTTTAGTAAGTATATAACGTAAATCAAGTAAAATGTTTAATATCTTAATATTTGGTAATTTTTAATATATTGTAAGTCGAGTTATATATTTTTGCGCACGCAGTTTTAATACATCTTATATATACATCATTGTCTTATAATTTATAATATTACACTATTATATAGTACACGTCTCCTTATAATGTTCACAAAATAACTTTTAATTCACACAGAAAAATAAAATAATAATATCCAAACAGACGAAGAACTTAATTAATTATATAATTTAATTTGACAATTGTAGCACGATCGAACTATAGGATTATTTTTTTTTAATTATATATAAATTTTATATCATTAACTCCAGAACTTCTATATTTTACAGACTTAATTATATTTAGTAATATATTATATAAATTACGCGCTTGTCCATTAGACAATTTAAGGTACCCGTGCTAGCGTTGCTAGCTATATATTATAGCACGTCTTCTTGCTAGCAATTAATTATGTTCGGCTTCGCGTGTTGCTTCTTCCTCAGGTGCGCAATTGATGATAATTAAAACTCGATGTCAGAGCGGTCACAGGTCACAGGAGGTTCCTCCTCGCTATGCAGAACTTATTTGACCATCGCACATTGCAGGAGGCGGGAAACGGGGCGCAGATCAGCATGATGGTCGTTCGGCGTCCGAAGAAGGATATAATATATCATATATCCTCCTTGGTCTCTGGTACGTTGCACCCATTTCCTTTAAAATATAATAAAAATTTTAATTTTCTGCTATGTTATATTTGTATATTGAATAAAATAAATAATAATATATAATATGCTTCTTATGCTGATGGTTATTCAATCTTTAACCTTTGGCTTAATTTTTAATATAATAAATGAACATATGTATGATATATATATTATATAAAATATAAACACTATAATATAATAATATATATTAATCGACAACCTGCATGATTTTTTATAGTATATATATATATATTTTGATAGTAGTCGAGACCTTCTATTAAGGTAGAGATAACGCCGAACAGCTGATCGACGTAATGCCCTTTGATTAACATGTAAACCTTAGCAAATTGACAAAAATTCTGAAATTTTTTTGAGAGGCAGATATTAGTGCCTAAAAGCCATAGAAAAAAATTCAAAACGATTTAACGAGCCGATTTTTTTTAATTAATTTTTTAGTTTGGCTCTCCATGGGAAAGCCCTATGCTGAAAATTAAAAAAATTAATTAAAAAAAATCGGCTCGTTAAATCGTTTTGAAATTTTTTCTATGGGTTTTAGGCATCTGCCTCTCAAAAAAATTTCAGAATTTTTCAGAATTTTTGTCAATTTGCTAAGGTTTACATGTTAATCAAAGGGCATTACGTCGATCAGCTGTTCGGCGTTATCTCTACCTTAATATGCTAGCGCTATTATTACAGCTAGCATCATCTATATAGGGAAAGGCGACTTGACTATAACGTCATATAGCGTTTTGCAGTACGATTTTATGAAATTTTTAAATGAAAATTGACAACACATATAACTCGAGAGGTCATCTATCCAATATATGTTATACATGTTATTATAATGTATATATTATGTACGATATAAAATCTCATGCACTTGCAGGTTTCCTATTGACCAAATGATAGAAAAAAAAAACTCATCACATTCTTAAAATCAACTCCATTGATAAAAAGTAGAGGTGTCCGTCCTAACTGAGGTTTTCCACGGTTCCCTCAGTCTCACCTCAGCAAATGCTGGGACGCGTAACAGGCCGTGACCGCCATTCCTCCCCTACCTTATCCCTATTCATTACCCCGCCGCGAGCTGTAAAAGATCTTATTAGGGGTGTATCCCTGTAAAAAAAAAAAAAAATCTACTTACTATTCGTCAGTCGATGGTCTGCGAAAAGTCAAATCTCAATTCTGAAGAGCTTCTCTCAGGTGACGCGTGAGGAAATTCTCCAGGTGATCCAGGTGATGGGATTTCAGAAGGAAGTAAGTCAGCCTCGTTAAGTTCAGGTAAAAAGGTATCAGGATGTAATTCATCAGATCCTCTATATTCAGCAGGTATTATCTCAGGTGTCTCAGATTGAGACAAAATGCGTTCCATATAGTCTATAAAATCTGGCTCAGGTTCAACCAAATTTTCAGGTGGAAACGATGACTCAGGCTTAAATAATAATTCAGGAAAATTGGTCTCAGGTGCGAGAAGTTCGGGTGGGAACGTTTCAGGTGGATTTAAATCAGGTTGATTTAACCTCATGGTATCCATGTCATCATAATAACCCTGAGTACCTGAAAATGTAAAATTCGAGTTACAGCTAGGAATATCTTAATTAATTTGCATAATCCCTGCATGTGTATTTGTTTTTTAATTATTATTTCAAATGTTATTTAAATATTTTAATTTTTGAAATTTTATTAAGTTTTTACATGCTTTAAAATATTTAATAGTGGAACAAGTGTATTCTAATTGTGAAATTGTAATGTAATTGCTGTCGTTTTTTACTGCAAGCTGAAACGAAACACCTACTGTAAAGCATGTTGATATTACAAAATAAAAGAATATTATCATGACTTAAAAAAAAAGGACAAAAAAATTCAGTGAAACAATTAATAAACAATAGAGGTAATGTACGTACAAATGTTTGTCCAATAAAATATTTCTACGTTAATACTGATATGCAAGTTTTACCTGACACTCTATCCTCGTATTCTTGCACTAATTCAGAGGTGCTAACTTCAGGAGGTATTGGCTCAGGTGGCAAAGAAGCAGCTACAATTTGTTCATGAGGTCTGAGTTCAAGAGGGGGCAGTAAACCTGGAATGTGTTATAATTAAGGTTTGTTCATGTGAAATTTTACATCAAAATGGATGGGTCACCTGCAAAAAAAAAAAGTATCTAGACGGGCCAGAGAGAGAGAGAGAGAGAGAGAGAGAGAGAGAGAGAGAGAGAGAGAGAGAGAGAGAGAGATAAGAGAGAGAGAGAGAGAGGTATTGGCTCAGGTGGCAAAGAAGCAGCTACAATTTGTTCATGAGGTCTGAGTTCAAGAGGGGGCAGTAAACCTGAAAAATTTTAAAATTAAAACATTGTGATAAATATCTCTGCTCTAGTGCAATTATAAATTTCATAGTTGAATTATTAAATATACAGTATATAATTAACCCTTTTTCTTTTTTTTTATAGTACTGTCACAATATCGTCGTATTGTCACAGAGTAAGAGTCTTACATATTTGGTTTTTTTGAAAGTATTATTATAGTCAAATTACAACTTATTGTAAAATACTGTTAAATTTATTGATATAATTGCACGAAAGAGTTTAACAAATTTATATGCTCCAAGAAGTCTAAAACTAAAATATTTCGATCCAGCTAAAATTTCTTTTATGCTAATTTTTATTTAATTTACTATAGTAATTTAATTTCTGCAATGAAATAATGATATCTGAACTATGACATAACATTTTCTTTGTTTTTAAGGTTAAATATTGTCATTGTTTCTTCACAAGATTGTTGTGCTTTGTTAAATTTAATTTAAAAAATTACACTTGTTATGCGCAATTTAAAAGACAGAGTTTATTTATTTATTTTCTACTTTTCATCGTTTTTGTTACTGCATTTTGGTTTTTAAATTAAATTGCTAAACTATATAGACTCTCTCTCTCTCTCTCTCTCTCTCTCTCTCTCTCTCTCTCTCTCTCTCTCTCTCTCTCTCTGGCCCGTCTAGATACTTTTTTTTTTGCAGGTGACCCATCCATTTTGATGTAAAATTTCACATGAACAAACCTTAATTATAACACATTCAATCGTACATTACCTGGCGTCTCCTTGATGCGCTGCAGTTTCTCCTCATGACGCCTCCGTTCAGACTCGATGACCGTCAGGGTGTCGATGGAAGGTCTGTGAGAAGCTGAGGACGCGATGTAGGACAGGTAGAAGGTGAAGGCGAAGACGAGTCCTCCGAGCCACAGAAGTCGCGGCCGGACAGGTATCATCGCACCTCCTGGTCGTCAGCTCAATAATAAATAACAGTTGTTTTAATTCAGTAAAATATATTAAAAAAAATATATATAATTTTGTTTACAAGGAGACACCCCTATGAGCTTGGAGCTGGATGCGAGATAATGGTTTAGGATTAAGGTAGTTAAAGGATGGTGGCCATCATGCACGGCCAGATACGCGTCCCAGCTGGCAGTCACTGAGATGAGACTGAGGGAACCGTGGAAAACCTCAGTCAGGACGGACATCTCTACTTTTTATCAAAATGAACCAAAGTGATGAGTGGAAAGCAAGATAAATTTACCCCAAAGATGGAGCAACGTAATTATTATTTGAAACGGTCACCCATCTAATTGTAAGTACTATAAAAAAAGGTCCATGGCACGCTCGAGAATCATGCAGTCAATGCACTGCCCCTCAACCTTGAATCATCGGTCAAGAGCTCTTCTCTTTTCTAGCACTTTCGAATGTTTACCTCTAGATATCACCAAATGTTGTATAAACATATTTGATATATTATTAATCTCTTGAAACCATAACTTTATTGCAGATAATATTTTTAAGATTTTGTGAAATTTCATAATACTTTGTCCAAAGTTATAGGTGTGTCTTTTAATACTCGGAATAAAAAATCAAGAGTAGCTGCCGAGTAGCTCACATTTATAATATTTTCTTACTGACAGCTCTGTTATATTAATAATTGAATATAAATGTAGTAAAAAGATTGTTTTAAGATGGTGCAAATGAAATCTATAAAATATTTTTTTATACTTGAAGTGGTTCTTGTTGATATAGATCGGTGCGATTTTTTTTTATTTTTTTTTCGGCCACTTGAGCTTGAGATCATCGCGGTCAAGAGCTTTCATCTATCTGTATTCTCTCGATCTTCTCTAGCACTTTTGATTATCTACCTGAGCGTCATCAATTAAGCCTTGAATCGTAGTTCTTGATATCATATATAGAATCTCGTAAAATCATAACTTAAATTCAGATAATAATATTTGCAGTAAAATCATATGAGGGGAGAAACGGTGAATCTAAAATCTATTAGATGCAGTATTGGCGGTTAACTGAGATTTAAACGTATTATATAGTAGTTATTTTTTTGCTGCACTATTGGGGGCAATTCATGAAAGAGTTATCCAGAAAGTTATTCAGCTTTCTCACCAACCGCGGTTAGCGCCAGCTTAATTCAATGACACTAAACGTGGTTAGTGAGAAACCTGGATAACTTACTTAGTGAATCGCGACCATTAGAAACATGGAATAATATATATAATTATGGGTAAGCGGACCTAATACCCTCGGACGAAATACCCCCGGACCAAATATCCCCGCCCGGACCGGACGAAATACCCCCGGACGAAATACTCCCGGACGAAATATCCCCGGACGAAATACTCCCGGACGAAATACCCCCGGACGAAATACCCCCTTGTAAGTGGAGAGGGGCGGGTGACCAACGCGGGAGGGGAAGTTGACTTTATTTATAAAGTCTGTTTTTCTGTCGTTTGTCTGACGTCACGCGCGTCGTATTAAAGAAGGAAGTTAGCAACGTTAGGCCAATGCATTATGCATTAATTTATCATATCATTCATATCGAATTAAAATTAATGTGTAATATATTTTGATACGATACATTTTATGCATGTTAATTATTAGTGTTTATTGCATTTTTTTTTAGATTTTTTTTTAAATTAAAATTTTTCAAAATCGTCCCTATATAACTTTTAAATTAAAAAAAAATTAAGTAAATTTTTTAGTGTAATTTTTTAATTCTGATTCAATTGGTATAGGTCTAAAAATGCAATATTTTCTATTGTTTTTGGTCCCCAGGTACTATATTATAGGTGCCGTGAACACTTAACGTAGCATGTGTACCCCTCCTGAAGAAACTTAATTTCTTAATTTACTTGTTGTTCTATTTATTTCCTTATTTATTCCTTCCTTTATTTATATATGTTGGCACCAAAGCCCGAATTCAATGCGCACATCTAAGTGTGCCCCTAGCGATTTGAGCATAGCCCGAATAAATTAACAAATATTTTGGGCTTTGCTCATATAAATTTGAACATTTCTAGAAGTGCTCAAATCGAAAAAAGCAAACCCCGATGAGAAGTTTTATTTCGGGCTTAAATTTACTCATTTAAATTTGACCATTTCTAGAAGTGCTCAAATCGGAAAAAGCAAACCCCGACGAGAAGTTTCATTTCGGGCTTTGCTCACTGTTTTGATCATTTCTAGAAGTTCTCAAAGCAAAGTGAAAAATAATAATTGTATGAATTGTGCCGTATTATAGTAATAATTTGTAATAAATAATTAAAACAATAAAATATTGTGAATTTAATAATATTATAATTACACCAATTTTTTAATTAAGTACCAAAAATACAAATTTAGCATTAGCTTGTATATTATTTTTTTATTAAAATATTTCTTTCTGTTTTATTCAATTGATACTGAAAAATACGATTTTGTCACACTTTTTATATTAATATTGTATGTTAGTTAATTTAAATAAATTTTTTACAGCTGATATATTACAAAATCATTTTAACTTAATTTACAGAACTTGCAAAGAAGCAAAGAGCTCCTCAAGATAGTACCAAACCTACTAACTTAAAATAAATAAATAAATAAATAAATAAATAAATAAATAAATAAATAAATAAATAAATAAATAAATAAATAAATAAATAAATAAATAAATAAATAAATAAATAAATAAATAAATAAATAAATAAATAAATAAATAAATAAATAAATAAATAAATAAATAAATAAATAAATAAATAAATATTATACCTGATTATTACCTGATCTTATTATTACCTGAACTTGACTTATTTTTGCAGGGATTACTATCATGGCATTTTAAATTTCATCTAAATTTTTTTTTTGCACAACATGTTTTAGATTGACAACCTTTCTTGTAGTTGCAAAACACAAAACCTTGCTTTGAATTTGCTAATGCTGCTGCTGATCTGAGACACTCGATCTTTTCTTTGTCATGTGTGGTACGTCGTCTGAACTTAGAAATTGTTCATCTGCAACCTGGAATTCATTGCTAGGGTATATAAATTGTAATCATACCCTTTAATTATAAAAAAAATGATAATAAAAAAAATTAAAAGTGTCTCTCAGTGTGAAAAAATCGTATTTTTTCAATCTGACTTGAATAATACAGAAAGAAATGTTTTAATAAAAAAAAAATACTATATACACGCTATTAATGTTAAATATGTATTTTTATCAATAAATTAAAAATTGATATAGTTAAAATATTATTAAATTTACAATATTTTATTATTTATTGCTATAATACGGCACAATTTCCAATAATTATTTTTCATTTTGCTTTGAGCACTTCTAGAAATGATCAAAACAGTGAGCAAAGCCCGAAATAAAAATTCTTGTCGGGGTTGCTTTTTTCGAGTTGGGCACTTTCAGAAATGAGCAAATTTAAATGAGCAAAGCCCGATATAAAACTTCTCGCCGGGGATTGCTTTTTTCGATTTGAGCACTTCTAGAAATGTTCAAATTTAAATGAGCAAATCCCAAAATATTTGTTAATTTCGGGCTTTGCTCAAATCGCTAGGGGCACACCTAGGTTTAAAAACCTAAAATCGTTTAAAAACCTTCAAAATCTTGCTGCAAAACGCTGAGACAATTTATAATTGCCGCACAATCAAAGTAAGCATAGCATATACAAAAATCGTTTGTTTGCGGCACAATTTTGAGTATGTTTTGGTATAAAATTAAAGACGCAATTTGAGATCTTGATACGGCATTAACTATAAATATACTTTGAATATTATATGATATATATTTGTTGTGAAAAATGGCGTTACTAACTTCCTTCTTTAACGACGCGCGTGACGTCAGACAAACGACAGAAAAACAGACTTTATAAATAAAGTCAACTTCCCCTCCTGTGTTGGTCGCCCGCCCCTCTCCACTTACAAGGGGGTATTTCATCCGGGGGTATTTCGTCCGGGAGTATTTCGTCCGGGGATATTTCGTCCGGGAGTATTTCGTCCGGGGGTATTTCGTCCGGTCCGGGCGGGGGTATTTCGTCCGGGGGTATTTGGTCCGTGATTCATAATTATGATGTTTTTAGCATCAGTGCATGCATTATGCTAAAAGAAAATTTGCATTTATTTTCTGCATGTGTAAATTGTAATCTTAGACTTTCATGTAATTGAAAAATAGTCATGAAAAGCAATATGAAAATTTAATTTTTTAATTAACTGCTAATTTATTTTTAATAACAAAAATATACTAAAACTCGAATTAACAAATATTTTAAAATTATATATAAGTATATATACGCAATGTACTATACCAGTTTAACATAATTAGGTACATTTCAAAACATCATAAAATTTATATTTGCAGTAAGTGTAAGATTCAGCTTCAAAAGATACAAAGAAATGAAAATTTGGAAGACATCAAATTCCATTAAAAAAACATTAAATTCACCACGCCTCCATTCACAGTATAATATAATTTAAACTCTTAATCATTTTCTTAATTACTCGATAAAAAAAAGTGCATTGTAATAATAAGAGGACAATATCACAAAATAAACTTGAAACTATAAAAATAATTTACTAATGCGATTTTCTTACATGAAAAATAGGGGCACGATTCACAAAGAACGCCAGATTTCTAACCACGTTTAACTATACCTGTTTTACGTGTTAAACCACCTAGTTAAACGTGGTTAATAATTAATATAATATAGAAACCTGGCTAACTGCTTCGTGAATCGCGCTCAATTATTATACCTCAAATAACTTCTTGAGTAAAATATATATTTTATTAACACGTATAATCAAAACAGTCACATTTTTGTGTGTATATCATCACCTGTTGAACCGTCATACTAACTTGTGCGTGTGTATCAATCCAATCGTATCGTCATGTCATTGAGAAGCAGTAAAAACTGATAAGGCAAACCACTACGAGATAATACTAAGTAATCAAATGAATTATTTAAGTAAACAGATGATATACTACTGATCAAAACTAATTCCTGTTTTCTTTGTCATGAATTTTCGTTAGTGTTTGATACATTTTTTGATCAAGAGTTGTTACAAATTTTCAATAAATTTCTATAAATACAATGAAAAATTATTATCATTTTACAGACATTTCAATGAGCTTGAAGCTCAACGTTAAGTAATGGGATTATAAGGATAATGGAGGGAAGGGATGATCATGGCCACACTATAGCCTCTGTTACACGTAACGTGTCCCAGCATTCGCTTAGATGAGACTGAGGGAACCGTGGGAAACCTAAGTTAGAACGGACACCGCTACTTTGTATCAATGGACCAAATTAATATTCAAACCCTGAGGAAGCACAGTTGTATGCTAATTATAATTATATATGTATGCTTTTTTAAGTACTCGTAATAGATAATTATATTATAATATACGTATTAATCCTATTAATATATAATACAGACTGGGCCAGAAATGGTGTTCCGATCGTACGCTAAATTTTCGGCGGGAGGACTTTCAGATAGAAAGTTGAAAATTGGCACACACAAAGCCAAGGGCTGTAAGTTTTTTTGACATGTATTAGAATTTTTTTTAAATCAATATCTCATGCCTTTTTAGGGGTGAATTCACGATTAGCAATACTTCCTTATGGGATTTCCATGTTAAATTAAGTTGATAGAAAAATTTCCTCCCACCAAATTTTATTTCTAGGGGGTTCAAAACGCGCTGAATCTATTGGTGTAATTTAAAATGTGATAAAAACAACATCACCTAATGAGATATTGACCCTTACTACGTTAAAAAATTATTTTATCCTAATTTTGACATTACCATTAAAACAAACTTATTTTTTACCCCAGAAAACACCTTTGTACCATGAATTTTTGAAATCGGAGTTATTCAAGGATTTAATTTTTAGGGGTTGGTGTTTTTACCCCTCATGTTGAAATCCTTAAATCTCTCCGATTTAAAAAATTCAAATATGTTTTCTAAAGTAAAAAAATAAGCTTGTTTTAATGGTAATGTTAAAATTAGGATCAAATTATTTTTTAACGTAGTAAGGGTCAAAATCTCATTAGGAGTTGTTTTTATCACATTTTAAATTACACCATTAGATTCAACGTGTTTTGAAGCCCCTAGAAATAAAATTTGGTGCTGATCGGAGAAAATTTTTCTATCAACTTAATTTAACATGGAAATCCCATAAGGAAGTAATGCAAATCGTAAATCCACCCCTAAAAAGGCATGAAATATTGAATTCAAAAAAATTCTAACACATGTCAAAAAAACTTACAACCCTTGGCTTTATGTATGCCAAATTTCAACTTTCTAGCTGAAAGTCCTCCCGCCGAAAATTTAGCGTACGATCGGAACACCATATATAATTATATAACACCAATTATTATATATTGAAGCTTTTTTCCTTTCCAAAATTAAATTTCATTAAAAAGTATTTATAATAATTTTTATTTTAAATATCTGCTTCAAAATATTGTGTAAAAAAAAATATTATTTTCTTTTTAATTATGCCCGGGAAAGGGTAAGTCTAATCTCGATTACTATCTAAATCTCTTTACACACATGCTATATACTGTATAGCTTCAGCGTTATGCATAATAATAATGATATAAATAAATAAAATAACTCTTTTATCATATTTTATTGCTTTAATTTTTTATTCAACACGTCTAACAATGTGGCCTCAAAAGAAAAAGACACATTTTTATCATAGAAAAATATTTTTTGTTTATTTTATATGTATGTATGTATTTTTTTTTTTTTTTAAGAGAGATATGCCATTCATTTTTAATTCCAATAGAGTATCGACCTCAATTTTTTTTATTGCAGAAATGGATAGCGAGCGTGCAAAGTTATGCTATATACCCTGATTTTTTTAGATTTTTTAGAGCCCGGAAACTATTTTTAAAAAATTATTGAAAGTTCTTTTTGTGACGTCACGAGGCGCCGCTTCTTAAGAAAAAGATAGGACTTGCCGCCTCGTGACGTCACGAAAAGGACTTTCAATAATTTTTTAAAAATAGTTCCCGGGCTCTAAAATTCTGAAAAAAATTAGGGTAGCTTAACTTTGCACGCTCCATCCATTACTGCATTAAAAAAAAAATTAGGTCGATACTCCATTATCCTTCAAACTTTTATCAGGTGTCTACCTGCATGTACTAGAAACAAATGGACAAGGGGGTGTACATTTGTTTACAATTTACTCGCAGATGTAAGCACTAAGAGTTAAGACGTCATTGTCCCACCATCCATTCGCGATCTCCAGTCCTGTACCGGCATCAGCTTGAAAGTTGTCCGGCTCATCAGATCGCCAGTCAAAGAAGGTGAAGACCTCGCCCAGACTGGTCCATATCCAGTCTCCGGCGATCAGCTGACCTGAGGTCCAGTACCACTTGAACTGAATACCTGTGAGGGAACCGAGGAAACTTTAGTTAAAATGGTCACTTATAGTCGCACTATATTATATATATATATATATATATATAGATGACCTATAATACAATGGACAATTTGCATGACATTTTTTTATTGCAGGAATGAATAGAGGGTACCAAATTATGCTTTTCTGAAATTTTTCACATTTTTTTGAGAGCGGGAACTATTTTTAAAAAATTATTGAAAGTCAGTTTTATGAAGTCACGGGCGTTTAGCGCCTATCCTTTTCTTAAGGACAGACTCCTCGTGACGTCATAAAATCGACTTTCAATAATTTTTTAAAAAAGTTCCTGGGCTCTAAAAAATCTGAAAAAATTCAGAGTAGCATAACTTTGCACCCTCTATCCATTTCTGCAATAAAAAATGTAATGCAAATTGTCCAATACAGTGTCTATTATATTATTAGGTGAATCTAATTTATAATTATATAGGTAATTTATAATTTTGCGAGTAGTGTTAATTTATATAAATTTTTTTATATTTATTGCAGTTATGTTCTGACTATAATATGCGCTGATTACCGCTTTTACGTTAATTGTTTATCAGGTTTCAGTTTACTTCAAAATTTAATTATAATGTATATATTTATTATAATTATATTTTATATGTTTTTAAATTATAAAAAGCAAAGAACAATAATTGAGCAAGTGCATTATTATTAAGTATTAATTCACGACGGAACAGTTTGTCTATATTGTATAATTATAATAATACTTTTGTTCTGAGTTTGTCTCACCGAGTGTCAGAAGGTTGTCATTGATGAGCTTATTCTTTTCTGCCGTCTCCAGACTCAAAAGTTTCATACCCATGGCGTTGCAGGCCTTGGCTGACTCGAACCATGTCAACTGAAAGTATAAGAGTCGTTAATTACTACTAAATGAGATATAGTCGGGATTATTGAATTGAACTTGATCAACTTATCTGCATTATGTACATAATTAATAAGATCATCTTTAACATCATCAATATAAGAAATCACAGGTCGTTTCATAAGTCATATCATATATTATATTTTCAGTTACAATTTTATATTTTAATTTTTGTATTTTCACTATATGATCAAAATAATAATTATGAAATTCTAATTTTTATACGTATAATGTTTATATTATTTATAAATTGCATAATTATTACATTTTTTATAAACAATTTATATTTATATAATTTATGTATTGTGCTTATATTGCTTCTTCTTCTTGTTTCGTTTTTGAGAATAAGCCGTTGTTAAACAGCTATACACCCAGGTACTAAGTAAGTTTGGACTATGTTGTGGTAATACTTATGTAAATTGTTCATGTGGTTAAGAATTTAAAAAAGGTAAAAGGGTTGAAAATGGATGAACAATGGATAGGGTGATTATGGGACGAGGGACGCAAGGTGATAATGGGAAGCGGGACAGCGTGCCACTTCTTGCCGCCGACCACGTTTTACCGTGGAACAACCAAGACCACGCAGGGAATTGGATGAATTTGTTGGCCGTTGACTATGTGGTGTGGGGTGGGATAATGTTGGTTGATGATGTGGCGCCAACATGAAGGATGTCACAGGTAGTTTGAAATTCTCAACGTGTTGGGACCTGTAGCCCAACCGTGAGCAGGATCAAGAGTAGTGATTATGGGGGTGCGGTGAGGCGAAAAGTGATAATTATGAATCAAATTGGCTGAGGAAAAGGATAGAGATCAAGATGATTAATAAATAGATAGGATGGGGATAGTTACCAGGATGAGGACAGACAATTTGAGCGGAGCGTCGGACGACAGTGTTGCAAGCACTCAGCCATTTTGGACGATCTCCTGTGCTTATATTGCATAATACCCTATAAGTTGAAAAATTACGTCTTCAACTCATTCTCTATACACGTCTAAACCTAATATCATTACGTCGTTTTACCTCAAAAACACATACCTTAAAAATTTATTTTCTTCCTCGCTCAAAGTGAAGATGAAATGGAGACAATATTTTTAACATTTTTTTTATCAATAAGAGTAAAGAAAACTTAATATTATTTCTATCCCTCTTTTTTTTTCCTCTAACATGGTACAAAAATCATGGAAAGAAATTAGACGATCAGGAGAGAGAGACAAGTAGCAAATAAATTTGTTTATTTATTTCAACTCGGGTACGTTAAAAATCCAGGAGACTTATGAATAATTCAAAATGAAGTAGTATATTAATATGAAACGGCAATATTGAGAGCATACAATAATTTTCAGTTTAGTAAGTAACTCACGTATGGCTCCTCGCTGACGTAGTAAACTTTGTCCTCTATCACAATCAGCTGGTATGTCTCACCACCTTGGAAAATTAATAAAAATAATTAATAATTATTAAATTGTAAATTTAGCAACAGTTATTATTATGAACAACCATGCAAGATAAATGAAATAATATTATTTAGAATTATCTAAGGTAGTAAATACAATACAAGATTGTACTAGTTTCAAAAGACGTTTTTGAACATTTGGACATGGTGATTTGGACCCATTTTTGAGTCTTTTTACTGCATGGAAATGAAAAAAAAAAAAAGCTTTTGGAATTATAAGGTACATTAAAATCATTTAATTATTATTAAATTTAAATTTATAGCAGCTATAACAGAAGCAACTGTCTAATTAGTAAAGTTAATAATTAACTTTTATCTAAAAATACATTTTTAAGCTGAGACTAAATTCAATATATTTTTTCCTACTATTTTTTTGATCGTATTTTTATTATTTTTTTTCTTTGTATTGGTATTAAATTATCAACATTGTTATATATTTTCAAGCAATTAATTTATATTTAAAGAAAAAATGTATATATTATAATTTTTATAAATTTTTGTAGCAGAATTTGAAGCAGAATTTGATTATTAAAACCCAGCAGCAGTGTACCTTGTAGACGCTGTTTGATTGCTTCAGCTCGTTCAGTCACATTCACCTCAGACTATAAAGAACAACAAAAAATTACTTATAATTATTGGATAATTTAATATGATACGTTTAAATTTTATCCAACTTATCGGTAATGCAAAAAGAACAACTTTAAAATACATTGATAATTTACAATCATGCATGTTACTGATTGGGTGATTAATAAATGTCACCGCTTATTGCTCATTGTATTCTGATATGATATACTAAAAATGTTTTAAAAAAAAATTTAAAACAACTACAAATCTGCTGATGTGAAGAAACATAACCCTTAACCAGAGGGCTACCAGAGGGCTATGGAATAGAAACATCAAAATTATTAATTGGTCTAAATTTTAAATAATTGAGCAATAATTTTTTAATGCTGATGTGACTAAATAATTAAATACTGAGTAAACAATCCCAATTTAAAACATGTACTGTATTTTTTAATGCAAATTTTCTAAAAAATTAGATACTTTTTTTACGAAAACAGTGTCATAATAATTAATTAATATAGAAATGTATTGTTTAAATATTTAGACGGGTTCACTATCTACTTAGTCTATTTTTTGACACTGATTTTATCTTCTTATTGTTTTTCGTGATATTTGAATAACAGTGTGAGCTGACATAATTATATAACAAATTAGAACATACTTAATAAATTTTAAATCAAAATACAATAGTATTAAATCAATATTAAACTCACTGCTGCAAACGACGCGAACACCAGTAACACGATGATAGGTAATATCCTGGCCATGGCTACTCTGGTATCTCTCACTATCTGTACGTGCAGTCGTTTATATACCCCCAAATCTCGTGGGGTACGAACGATAATTAATTATGTAAAACTTATATGATCGTCTGGGATTTTATCTATCGTTGAGAAACATTATGACTCACAGTGCATGATATTACTCAATTGTGCATATTAATTTAAATTGCATCATCTAATAATACGTATAATATTTAAAATAACATATTGAAAATTTAACTTAATGATGTATCGGATTACATTTCTAGGAGGCCCTAGTTTCAATTCCTGGCCAAGTTCACTATTTTTTTTCAAATGCTTATAATTGTGGATTTGTATGATAATTCATAATATTTATTGTTTTTCGATTGTACATATATAACAATATAAGCACGTCAAATTACATAATCACATATCAACAAAAATATGCACCGATGATGAAAAAAGCACCTTGGAATTAAATATTTTATTTTACATGTCAATAAAAAAATAATAATGATATAATTACATACAAAGTATTTAAATACAAACCTTCTCATAAAATTTATTATGCAATATTGTTTTATTAACTTGCATAAATATGTTATGTTTCAAATCATTTTTATTGCAGCCTTTATGAATATATAATACCATATGTAAATAATTACTTACTTCATCATATTATAATGTAACTATGGCACATATGAGGGAATTCCAATCTAAATATGCAACAGTGGCAAAATGAGAAGTCGTAAACCGTTACTACGAGTGTTTTAGCTTTCATAAGTTGAAATTATTCAATCAATAAATATGAAGAATATTATGTCCTTGTAAGTACTATTTTACATTTTCTAATTAATATTTTAATATTATAGAAGAAATTTTATTTATTAGTTATTACAGTTATGCATCTATTCTTACAATTTTGCTTGCAATATAAATATATGTAAAATAATGTTTCATTTTCAGAATAATATTTTATTTTAAATTATCTGTTTTAATTATTGATATTAAAACTGTAAGTAATACATAATTAAGTCATATATGATACATTATTTTAATTTTGAAATATCTTGTAATATATTTATGTATATAACTTTAATTCATTTCTACAAATTATTACATTTTTTTTTTTTTTTTTTTTTTTGCATGGCTGTTGCTATGCTATCCTTTACCTCCTTTATCCCTACCTATTACCCCACCTTGAGCTTTAAGCTTATAGTGTCATGCATCCCTATCCCTGTGATCTATTATAATCATCAGTTATTTTATAACTATACTTAAAATGTGTATAATTACATGTAAATCAAATAATAAAAAATTGCAGAGTTGCGGTGTTGGTTATTGCTGCGGAAGGAACTGAAATGGTAAGAACATTGAAAGGTTTAAAGCCAAGAACCATAGAGTGATATATTTGGAATATATCACTCTATGCAAGAACTATCCAGTATATAGTCGTTGGTTTAAAGCAACTGCTAGTGGAAAATTTGCATGCAGATATAGTGAGATTTTAATTTAAATATAAAAATTTCTACTTGAATTATCTTCGTTTTTACTATCACACGATTATCATTGGTTTTAGATAAGAAGAAAAAATTACATATTTTAAAATTTCTTACTGTGTTTTCCAGATATAAAGAGTAATTCCCTAGTATTATTTCTGTATCTCAATGACATTACATATATATATATTTGCCATCAATGGTAAATAGTTTATTAAAGCAGAGCTTAGGGTTGGTTACAGTCATTAAAATTTATTTTCTTTGTTTGCATCATATATGAAGGAAAATATTACATGTGTTGAGATTATAATTTTATGCCCATCGATAAAGAAGATAAAGGAAAGAAATAAAAAAAGAAAAAGAGGGTAACAAATTATTTTTAACCCATTAGAGCCTGAATTAATTTTTTGTTTCAAATTTAATTTTTTTTGCTATAATATAATTTGAAAGTATTAGGTCTCTAAGTGAGAAAAATCAAAATTTTAATTTTTTCAAATTTTAATTGCAGTTTTAATTGACAGTTAAAGAGTGATGCTAAATTGCATCGCTAGGCTCTAATGTAGTCAATTTATACTTTTTTGCTGTTTTGAGGTTACGACCTCTTACAGTCCAAAAAAGTTTTTTGGAGGGTCTCTAATGGGTAGGTCCTTCTGTTTTATGTCAAAACAAAAATTCAGAGGGTCCCAAGTGGGCCCTAAAGGCAAAGGACCCACTTTGACATCACTTATTGAAACAAAATAAAGAGTCAAAAAAGGTAACGGCCATTCAAATTTGTCATCTGTGTGTTGAATATAATTTTTTATGTTACTTGGAAGCATATGAAGGGACTTTAACGGGTCCCAAAAAGGGGTCCCAAGGGTCCCAGAGTAGATTTTTGCTCCCTATTCTTTTTGTCATTGTAATTGAATACCATACAGATAGTATTATTTGAACTTATGGCATTGCAAGTCCCAAGATACAAGATGCAGGTTACATGTTGGGGCCTATATGCTGGGCTTCAAACGAGACCCAGTGGCCCATAATACTCTTGCTCCTATATTTTAGTTTGGCATTTTATATATTTTCTAATGCGGTCCTCAGTGTCTTTATTCCAGTAAAGTGTAACCCGTACCCTCAAGCTAGCGATAATTTTTTAAATATACAGTAGTTAGCTTGAAAATACGGATAACCTTTTAGTAGCGCAAAGGCAATGAGCATTACATTAGAAAATATGTAAGATGCCAAAATACAATATAAGAGCAAGCGTATTATGGGTCCCTGGGTCCCATGTGAGGCCGTGCATAGACCCCGCCATCATGTTCATACCTTGCAATGCTAGCTCAAACAGTACACTCGAGTGAATTGTTTGAGCTAGCATGGGTTGGCTGCACGGCCGATTTTAAGTGGCGGAAACGAAAGAGGAGGTGCTGAAATGCAGGTGTGAATTTTATGCGAATTTTTTGAGCACTGTAACTTTGTATAAATGCAGTTTTAAAAGATGCATTTCACCTGGAGGCCATCGCCTACCGCCTTTGACGTCATCGAAATGTCAGGTTCGGTTCACTATAGATATGCATACCTGTACGCACCTGCATAACAGGTAGCCAATCAAAAACAATCTAGCCAAAATTCAAAATTTCAAATGCCTAGCCTATCGAAGTGGATGAGTTTTAAAACTTAAAAAATGCACATTATTCCATGTACGCGTACTGTAAAAACACACTGGGAGATAAGTAATATTACAAACGTACCTTTCATCATATTTAAATAATAGAAATTGTTTCTCAAATAGTTTCATTTTATTGAAGAGAAGATGCAATATCAAGTCCTTCCACCACTTTCAGTTTTTAAATGATTTTGGCGCTGTTAGCAGCAATCAGCCAATGAAAATGTGTAAATTTATCATACTGGACTCCTTCCGTATCTGCTGAATATCTATTGAATTATTATATTAAACCTAAAACTGAGTCTCTTTTCTTATCTACGAAGATAGTAGGATGCCGTAGTATTCATATTTAACTTTATTAAGACCCTTGAATCATAATTTTCAAATGTCTTTTCAACCCCCTATTTGCTGCTGCTAAAACCATTAGTGGAATGATTGAAAAATAAATACAGTTTTAATTTCAACATTCTTAGCATGGGCGTCTGTGGCCTAGTGGAAGTACACTCGTCATCCACGCAGAAGTTTTAGGTTCAAATCCCCTCTGGGTCATTTTATATTTTTAGTAGCACGAGGAAGTTTATTTCACATTTTTAATTCAGACGGGGTAAAATTGTTTTGTTTTTTATGATTGGTTATTAATTTTTCTATCATTGTATGACACGCTTTTTTTTTTTTTTTTGCAAAGTTTTTGAAGTGCGTATTTCCCACGTCTAAATCTGGACTACATCTGAACTGCAGCAGTTCAGATCAGTTCAAAATTATGCTAGTTCAGATAGTTGTAAACAGTATAAAATTGGCCGGTTTTGAACTGTTTGAGCTACCAATTTTGAACTGGCCACAGTTGTAAATAGCTCATAGCAGTCCAGACAATACAGCTCAGAACAGTCCAGCCTAGCTCAAACTAGCTCGTTTACGTTGATACTCAGGCAGTCCATTATAGCTCAAACTAGTTCATTGCTGCTATACATGCAACAGTCCATTCTAGTTCAGAATAGTCCAGCCTAGCTCAAAAAGTCCAAAGCACTATAGCAGCTGTACTGCAGTCCAGGGCAGTCCATTCTAGTTCAGATTAGTCCAGCCTAGCTCAAAAAAGTCCAAAGCACTGTAGCAGCTGTACTGCAGTCCAGGGCAGTCCGTTCTAGTTCAGAATAGTCCAGCCTAGCTCAAAAAAGTGCAAAGCACTGTAGCAGCTGTACTGCAGTCCAGGGCAGTTCATTCTAGTTCAGAATAGTCCAGCCTAGCTCAAAAAAGTCCAAAGCACTGTAGCAGCTGTACTGCAGTCCAGGGCAGTCCATTCTAGTTCAGAATAGTCCAGCCTAGCTCAAAAATTCCAAAGCACTATAGCAGCTGTACGGCAGTCCAGGGCAGTTCATTCTAGTTCAGATTAGTCCAGCCTAGCTCAAAAAAGTCCAAAGCACTGTAGCAGCTGTACTGCAGTCCAGGGCAGTTCATTCTAGTTCAGAATAGTCCAATCTAGCTCAAAAAAGTCCAAAGCACTATAGCAGCTGTACTGCAGTCCAGGGCAGTTCATTCTAGTTCAGAATGGTCCAGCCTAGCTCAAAAAAGTCAAAAGCACAATAGCAGCTGTACTGCAGTCCAGGGCAGTTCATTCTAGTTCAGAATAGTCCAGCCTAGCTCAAAAAAGTCCAAAGCACTGTAGCAGCTGTACTGCAGTCCAGGGCAGTCCATTCTAGTTCAGAATAGTCCAGCCTAGCTCAAAAATTCCAAAGCACAATAGCAGCTGTACTGCAGTCCAGGGCAGTCCATTCTAGTTCAGAATAGTCCAGCCTAGCTCAAAAAAGTGCAAAGCACTGTAGCAGCTGTACTGCAGTCCAGGGCAGTCCATTCTAGTTCAGAATAGTCTAGCCTAGCTCAAAAAAGTCCAAAGCACTGTAGCAGCTGTACTGCAGTCCAGGGCAGTCCATTCTAGTTCAGAATAGTCCAGCCTAGCTAAAAAAATTCCAACTTGACTGCAATATGTTCTATAGTAGAACCATTTTATGATCAGCGCTGTCACTTTGACGAGGCAAGCCGGCAGCTGGTATTCAGCCTGCAGCCGCCGGCTTGCTTCCCCCTACGATAATAATATATCAGGCCTGATATCAGGCTGATGTCAGGGCAGCCTGATATCAGGCTGATATCAGGAAGTGGACAGAAGAAACCTGACATCAGGCTGGCCTGATGTTTCCCTGACGTCTCCACCTGATAGTCCCCTGATGGTTTCCTGACTATAACGCCTGATGGCTACCATTTTGTACTATAATAGATTAAAACACATTTTATTATTAGAATTAAATTAAATATATAAATAACACTATCATCATTAACACTAAATAAAGAATCAATAAAACAAATTGAAGAAAATTTAAATACAAATGCGTTGTTGTGCAGCTAGGAGCTAGGTGGCCTTTATTCTAGCTGGCTCGACTGTTGTCCCATGGTCCACAGCTATAGGCAGTAAGACGGTGGATTTTCTAATATTTCAGGCCTCAGAGTCCTAAAATACCTGCAGCAAAAGACACCCCACATAGTATATTACCCCCAAAACAACTTATAAGCTAAAGAATTATAGTTTAATTACCATTATTTGTTGATTTTCTCCTCTCCTGAAGTAGCTGCCATTTTTCTATCAACAAACCTTTCTCCTTTGATGCAACAATGGTGCCGCCTAGCGTTAAAACTTATAACTAATGGAGCCTGACACTCCCCTGATACCCCCTGATATCAGGCTGATACAGCCCTGATGTCCCCCTGACATCAGCCTGATACCCCCTGATATCAGCCTGATACCCCCTGATATCAGCCTGATACCCCCTGATATCAGCCTGATACCCCCTGATATCAGCCTGATATCAGGCCTGATATATTATTATCGTAGGGGTCGTCAAAGTGACAGCGCTGATCATAAGATGGTTCTACTATAGAACATATTGCAGTCAAGATGGACACCTTTACTTTTTATCAATGGACCAAAATGGACCTGTAAACATACTTTAAATTATCTCTGGAAACACAATAATATTTAACACGATTATGTTAATCGCCCATAAAAATACCAATATCCGTCTTCAATAGATAATTATATTAATAAATGCCATGCAAACCTAGTGAATATGCAGTACAATATTTGTACTGTACCAATTGTACAATTATTATTATAGTGCATGAAAGATAGAGCATGATTTATAAGTCGAATAGCTTGATCACTCATCACGCATTTGGCAACGCTGTCTATTTTTGTGGCCATGCAGGTGAACTCGGTGAGAAATGTGAGACATCTCACCTGAGATCTCATAGAGTTGAAATAAGATTATACACATGAGCTCAATATTATATGGACTGACGATCGCTTTTATTTTAAACACTAAACTTGTATCATATAATATTATTCATTATAACAGTTATAACTCAAGGCATACAGTACTAAAAACTAAAAAAAAAAAAATAATATCTAATTCTACATACAGTATGCAAACACAATGAATATATTTAATTAGTTTGCTAGCTCACAGATAAATTTCTAAAATCTAACATGCTGGCAGCTGATATATATGTGAATGCCTATTAATTATGATAGGTGTAGGTGGACAACATGGGATATAATCCATTGCAGGATAAATACCGGTACTTATAATATATGCATAAAGTATGCATATACATTATTGCTTAATTAATTCTTATTGGTGAAAACAGCATAATGAAATAAACAACACGAAATTTTATGCACTGTATGCATAAGTATATGATATGCCCTATATTATATACACAGTACGTATTGTATGCATACATAATATATAGATTTTATCACCATCATTCTGTTGATCATTTGCGTATATATACTCATGTATAAGGATCGAGAACGTTGTAAAAATTCTACTGGCAATAAAAAAAACATAGAGTATATGCATACTGTATGTATATATTATACTGTACTACATGCAGCTGAATTTTGCTATTACAATGTCAAAATGAAAAGAAACTGTGTAAGAAATGTGTGATAAAATTGGCACTTACCGGTATCGCAAATATTGATAGAACAAAATTTAACTTATGCCCATTTTTCTTACATTTCAGCCTTTAGGACTATCCTTTGTATTTTTCCACGTACAGAGGAGGAACAGGGCTGAAGAACGTCACTTCTAGTTCTAGTAGGTAGCCTAAACCTAGGACAGATATGCCAAACTCCCATGGCAAGAACAGAACAAAATTTTCCGATCAACTTTTGACCCTGATATTTAATGTATAGACTCTATGTACGTAAATTCTTACCTTCATAGATGATTATAGGTTAAGAGCACCAAGGAACCACTTAAAAATAAGAATATCTGTGACTACTAATGATACCAAACAAGAAATCACCGAAATCACGACAATAATAGAAAACAGCTGAAAAGCCGGTAAAGATTTCAAATGCTGCGGAAGCGGAAGTGCGGATCCTGCGCGGAGCGCGCGGTGCATTAATGTAAAAAAATCCAACCAATCAGAGACCTGCGCTAAATCAACAGCGCTAAATCTTCAAATAATGGTTTATTAATTAATAAATCTAAAACCTCGATCCTATATATTTGAACAGAGACGTACATATACAGTATAATATAAATATAA
Organism: Siphlonurus alternatus; assembly: GCA_949825025.1. Classification (NCBI taxonomy): domain Eukaryota; kingdom Metazoa; phylum Arthropoda; class Insecta; order Ephemeroptera; family Siphlonuridae; genus Siphlonurus; species Siphlonurus alternatus. The sequence goes on from OX463783.1 coordinate 8,412,868, forward strand.
TATATATATATATATATATGTATATATATTTTATATATCTACGCTATGATTGTACAGTATGTTTGTGTATTATACGGTTAATGGTATGTGGAGCTTAATTATATTATAATGTATAATATTTTATATTTTATTGAGGAGAACGGTACGTACGTCAATATATGTGATAATTAACTATATAGTAGTATATAGTGCTCAAAAAATACACGCACGTGCGTTATTTCTTAACATAAAAGTCTTAATAGGGTACAAAATATTATATATATTATAAGTATCTTAAGTTTAAGTATTATATAATACTTTTACTCAAAATTATTTATTCAATTAATATTTTAAACTATTTTAATTAAAAAATTATATATATATGTAATTTTTATCACATAATTAATATATATCCCGTGTACAGTGTACATGTGACCATATATAACTATGGCAATATAATTAAAATTGTGAAATAATTAATTAATTTAGACTGCGGTTATATCCGCTATATATATATATATATATATATTATATATAATATAAATAAATACGTTATATTATATATAGTGTGTGTGGTCTATAGTTTAATTAAGCTAGCAACTCAGAGAAGCTAGGGTACATGAGTTAGACTGGGCTGTCTGAGCTGCGGTGGACTGTCCTGGACTGCAGTGGACTGTCTGAGCTTCAATGGACTAATTTGAACTAGACTGGACTGTCTGAGCTGCGATGGACTGTCCTGGACTTTCTGAGCTTCATTGGACTGCCGCTGAACTGGTTTGAGCTAAACTGGCCTGTCTGAGCTGCGGTGGACTGTCCTGGACTACAGTGGACTGTCTGAGCTTCAATGGACTAATTTGAACTAGACTGGACTGTCCGAGCTGCGATGGACTGTCCTGGCCTGTCTGAGCTTCATTGGACTGCCGCTGAATTGGTTTGAGCTAAACTGGCCTCTCTGAGCTGCGGTGGACTGTCCTGGACTACAGTGGACTATCTGAGCTGCAATGGACTCATTTGAACTAGACTGGACTGTTTGAGCTGCAATGGACTAATTTGAACTAGACTGGACTGTCTGAGCCGCGGTGGACTGTCCTGGACTGCGGTGGACTGTCTGAGCTTCAATTAACTAATTTGAACTAGACTGGACTGTCTGAGCTGCATTGGACTGCCGCTGAACTGGTTTGAGCTAAACTGGCTTGTCTGAGCTGCGGTGGACAGTCCTGGACTACAGTGGCCGTCTGAGCTTAAATGGACTAATTTGAACTAAACGGGACTGTCTGAGCTGCAGTGGACTGTCTGAGCTTTTATAAACTAATTTGAACTAGACTGGACTGTCTGAGCTGCATTGGACTGCCGCTAAACTGGTTTGAGCTAAACTGGACTGTCTGAGCTGCGGTGGACAGTCCTGGACTGCAGTGGACTGTCTGAGCTTCAATGGACTAATATGAACTAGACTGGACTGTCTGAGCTGCATTGGACTGCCGCTGAACTTGTTTGAGCTAAACTGGCTTGTCTGAGCTGCGGTGGACAGTCCTGGACTACAGTGGCCGTCTGAGCTTAAATGGACTAATTTGAACTAAACTGGACTTTCTGAGCTGCGGTGGACTGTCCTGGACTACAGGACTAGTTTGAGCTAGCTGAAGCTACTTTGAGCTGCAGAAAGGTTATGAGCTGATATGAACTAATTCAAACTGCATTGAACTGCAGCAATTTTGAGCAGGAAACAGCTCAGAATGGTTAAAAACTGTTTTGAACTGATTTGAACTTCGCTGTTCAAAACAGTCCAGAATATTAGCTCATTTGAACTGCATGAGCTGATTTGAACTACCTCAATCAGCTCAGACCAGTCCAGATTTAGACGTGGGTTATATGAAAAAGTGTGACTTATAATAGTATAATATAATTATATTGTAAGAAATAATAATATTATTTTACCCCGTCTGCATTAAAAATGTGAAATAAACTTCCTCGTGCTACTAAAAATATAAAATGACCCAGAGGGGATTTGAACCTAAAACTTCTGCGTGGATGACGAGTGTACTTCCACTAGGCCACAGACGCCCATGCTAAGAATGTTGAAATTAAAACTGTATTTATTTTTCAATCATTCCACTAATGGTTTTAGCAGCAGCAAATAGGGGGTTGAAAAGACATTTTGAAAATTATGATTCAAGGGTCTTAATAAAGTTAAATATGAATACTACGGCATCCTACTATCTTCGTAGATAAGAAAAGAGACTCAGTTTTAGGTTTAATATAATAATTCAATAGATATTCAGCAGATACGGAAGGAGTCCAGTATGATAAATTTACACATTTTCATTGGCTGATTGCTGCTAACAGCGCCAAAATCATTTAAAAACTGAAAGTGGTGGAAGGACTTGATATTGCATCTTCTCTTCAATAAAATGAAACTATTTGAGAAACAATTTCTATTATTTAAATATGATGAAAGGTACGTTTGTAATATTACTTATCTCCCAGTGTGTTTTTACAGTACGCGTACATGGAATAATGTGCATTTTTTAAGTTTTAAAACTCATCCACTTCGATAGGCTAGGCATTTGAAATTTTGAATTTTGGCTAGATTGTTTTTGATTGGCTACCTGTTATGCAGGTCATGCAGGTGCGTACAGGTATGCATATCTATAGTGAACCGAACCTGACATTTCGATGACGTCAAAGGCGGTAGGCGATGGCCTCCAGGTGAAATGCATCTTTTAAAACTGCATTTATACAAAGTTACAGTGCTCAAAAAATTCGCATAAAATTCACACCTGCATTTCAGCACCTCCTCTTTCGTTTCCGCCACTTAAAATCGGCCGTGCAGCCAACCCATTGCAAGGTTTATCCCAACATGATAACGGGGTCTATGCACGGCCTCACATGGGACCCAGGGACCCATAATACGCTTGCTCTTATATTGTATTATGGCATCTTACATATTTTCTAATGTAATGCTCATTGCCTTTGCGCTACTAAAGGGTTACCCGTATTTTCAAGCTAAATGTATATTTACAAAATTATTGCTAGCTTGAGGGTACGGGTTACACTTTACTGGAATAAAGACACTGAGGACCGCATTAGAAAATATATAAAATGCCAAACTAAAATATGGGAGCAAGAGTATTATGAGCCCGTGGTTCTCGTTTGAAGCCCTGCATGGGCCCCAGCATGTAACTTGCATCTTGTATCTTGGGACTTGCAATGCCATAAGTTCAAATAATACTATCTATATGGTATGCAATTACAATGACAAAAAGAATAGGGAGCAAAAAACTACTCTGGGACCCTTGGGACCCCTTGTTGGGACCCGTTAAAGTCCCTTCATATGCTTCCAAGTAACATAAAAAATTATATTTAACACACAGATGACAAATTTGAACGGCCGTTACCTTTTTCGACACTTTATTTTGTTTCTATAACTGATTTCAAAGTGGGTCCTTTGCTTTTAGGGCCCACTTGGGACCCTCTGAATTTTTGTTTTGGCATAAAACAGAAGGGCCTACCCATTAGAGACCCCCCAAAAAACTTTTTTGGACTGTAAGGGGTCGTAACCTCAAAACAGCAAAAAAGCAGAAATTGACTACATTAGAGCCTAGCGATGCAATTTAGCATCACTCTTACTTGACACGGAATATCACCCAAAATATTTATGTCAACCAACTTTTTGATTTTTTACTTCAAAGTGTAGTATGTAGGGAGCATTTTCATATAAGAATAAAAATTTTACTACAATTTTTAAAGAAGTTATTCAAATATTTGCAAAATAACTTTGAGCAGAAGGCGAACAAAATTTGTACCCCAACTTTGGTTTAGCGTCTGATGGGCAATTTTTTTTTAAAATGAAAATTGATATATTAGCACATCTATAATATCAATGCAAATAGTTATTGACTGTTTTTAGCAATATAGCATCGTAACTTTATTTTTAAATAATTTTTGGCCAGGGAGTGTTTTGCGATGCTAAAATGCATCGCTAGGCTTTAATGGGTTAATTGCTTTGGCTTATTCTTTGGGCATTGCATGATGAGAGTGAATCGATTAATATTATGTAATATTTTGAAATGACACTCTTTATAATTATTTAAGAAAAACTCATTAGTCCAGTCATATCAATATTATTGGGTCATTCTGTACATTATACTGTATTTTAAACTTTAAGTTTATAAAAAAAGAGCCTCATTTTAACGCTTTTTTTATGTATAATATATTTTTAATGAGTCAGGATAGCAATGCTAAAAAAAACTGCTGTATTTTGCACTACTAGCAATTGTTTATTGACGATCGAATTACTCACACTTGTATTATTCATTAGTAAAATTTGGTATTAACTTGTACTTATCATGATGATACCAGGCCCAGGAGGAGGCTGAACTCTTCTTCGAGCGTGAAGTTGAAGAATGGATTAACAAAAAGATTTGCCCATTCATGGCCATGTGTGTGCCATGCGATCAACAATTTTCAAAAATTGTCTGCTGTCCCCTCAAGTCTCGCTCTAAGCTTCCTGATATGGCTGAATGTTGCAGAAAATACGTAAGTATATAAGATCGGTACAGTAGGGAGGAATTAATTTTGTAGGGTCCAAATTCAAAAGTTTTAAATGTTTATATATAACTTTTAAGCCAAAAACACATTGCGAGGAGTCCTTTATTACAAATTTCAAGCCTGCCATATTGATGGAGTTATTTTAAATTCTGGTTTCCTGTGTGATAATTGTAAATTTTTGAAACACTAAAATATTGATCTGCTTTCCATCCAGTGCAGTGATGCACTTGTGTGTGGGTCTCCAGGCTTTGGACATCACTTTCGTCCATTGATAAAAAAAAAGTATATGTGTTCCGGCCGTCTTGACTAAGGTTTTCCAATGTTTCCTCAGTCTCACCTCATCAAATGCTAGCAACTTATAAAGTCAAATAGCTTATTATAATTATGAGCATGGCAGCCCAAGAATGGACAATTTGCATCAAATTTTTTTAGTAGCTCAATCGAAAGAGGAGATCGAAAAATACACCTATGAATTTTATGGGATTTTTATTCGTACTGCATCATGGCTAAAATAGAGATGTAAAGAGGTCACGTGACCTGGAACCGGCGCCCATGTCACCTTTGACGTCATTGAACTGTCTGGTCAAGCAAACGATCGTCTATATAACGCTTGTAAACAATAAATTAATTGTTGCTTTTTTCCATAGCAAAGTGGTTGTTTACAAGCGTTATAAAGTCAATCGTTTGTTTGACCGAACAGTTCAATGACGTCACGGGCGCCGGCTCCAGGTCACGTGACCTCTTTACATCTCTATTTTAGCCATGATGCAGTATGAATAAAAATCGCATAAAATTCACAGGTGTATTTTTCGACCTCCTCTTTCGATTGAGCTACTAAAAAAAATTGATGCAAATTGTCCATTGCAAGTTTTCAATGCTGTTTGTCAAGTTATTAAAAAACAAAATGTACCAAGGTAAATTGTTTTGTATATGAACAATATATTTTGTGAATCATTAGGTGTAAATCTGAATTAATAATAATGAATTTTAAAATAATCTATTGTTCTATTATATTGTTGTAGAAGGCCAATCCACAATGTATGAAAAGAAGAATGAAGGTATCTCGTTGAATTTTTTTTATTTAAAAATTAATGCTTACAGTACTGTATAACTTATGTATATGATGACATTGCTCCTTAAATTAGTAACTTTTTCGTCCAAAAACCTTTTTTTCTTAATTTAATTATTTGTAATTAATATAAACTATATACAGACTTCGAACTAAAGAGTTTCCAATTTTAATGTAAGGTTTTGTATTGCTGCATTTTGATAATAAATAAAATAGTATGATGTGGAAGAGCTGAATAAATAAATAAAATTGACATGATGGTGTTTTTTAATTTTAATAATTACTGAAAAAATAAATGAGATTTTAGTCTTAATTTTTGTTGATGTTTGTAAAGTATGTTAATCAAATTTGGATAACACTTTTATTAATCTTATCATCTTTTTGTTTTCCAGGTTGGCTTTATGTAAATTTGGTGTTCCAGCTCTTTAAATACTATTTTTATAACGTTATAATGTTATAATAAATAAAAAAAATTCTCTCTTGACTTTGAGAGATCGAGGATTATTCATTTTAATGATTTTTAGATGGACATAATACATAACTTCGTACAATGCAGCAAAAAAATAAATATTTATGATAAAAAACAATACATGTACGTATAACATTCAGATATTCCATTTGTGCTTCAAAATTAACAAACTCTTATTTAATTTTAGTTTAGTGTTTTCTTTATAACTTTTCAAAGTTTCTACAAATTTCAAGAAATAAATCAGATATAGCCTGCTTAAAGTTAAATGTTATAATTTATGAAATAACATACAATAAATTTATTATTATAATTGTAAAAATGTTGATTTATTGAAATAACAATCATACAGTGAAATAATAATAATGAATTATACAATATTTAAAATGATTATGGAAGCTATAAATAAATAAAAAAATGATGATAAAATATAAGGAGAATAACTTGAATATTTTCATAATTATTTACATAAAAAATGTAATGATAATGACGCGATAGAAGAAATAACTTACATTTAAATTGCTGTAATTTGCTTATTACTTATTATAAACCAATAAGCCACGAAGCCAGTGATGTTAAAATTTAAAACAACAACAACAACAAAGTATATATAATACCATTTTTACTAGATGTAAACTGTTTATCATTAAATTAGTAGTGAAATCGGCAATTTTTTTTTAAACTTTGTATCAATATACGCTACGAAAAAGCACAAAATTTATCTCTACTCTGTTCGTGGGTGAATATGAATCGCAGAGTTAACACAATTCTGTCGATTCAGTGCCAATACTGTTGGGCCAGTACTGTGCCAACACTCTAAAGTACTGGTCCAACATATTTTTGACACCCTGTGTTTACTGATATATGACTGATGCAAATGTACAGAGCTACAAGCTGAAGCTTACAACTGTAAGAGATATAGATTTTTAGAAATTATTTTTGGGGGGGGGGAGGTAAGAAGAACAACTTTATAACAATCCACATTGAAAAAATTAAAGTCTAAATTGTAGGTTTACTGTTCCATGATAGACTGTGTGAAAACGCCTCCAAACTCCAAATAGAGAAAGTGATATATACTGTATAATATAATATAAGTACAAGGTGCTGTCTTGACATATCATATATAAAACATTATATAATTTAATAATCATGATACAACAATAATTATTCACATATGTATAAGTAAGGTACTTCGGCGTTAAATTCATACCATCCCTGGTCAATGGTTATTCCAGTACCAACATCTGCCTCGAAGTTGTCAGGTTCGTCAGGTCTCCAGTCAAAAAAGGTGAACGCCTGACCGATACTGGTCCACATCCAGCGCTCTGAGATCCTCTGACCAGAAGTCCAATAATGGCCACTCAGACCTGGAAAGTAAAGAATATTTGTCATACTGCACGCCTGCATGGACAAAAAAAGAGGGATCAAAATATACATACTGCACATTGTATGTGCATGTCTATCATAAATGTTAGTAAATAACTTTTGCGTAGTAATTTTTTAAATGTAGACTAAAATATTTTTGAAAAAAAAAAAAAAACACACACAAAAAAAAACGTAAAAATCAATTTTGAATACAATATCTTTTCATTTCACAAAAAAAGTTACACATTAATGCTATAAGATTTATTTAACATAATCTTAACGATTGGTGCATGAAATTGTACGTATTGTGTTTATTATTAATTTCAAGTTCAAACTTTAAGTTGTTATTCTTGACATTATAAATTAAGACATTATAAAAAAAGAAGTAAATTTACCGTTAAATATTATATTTTTCTTCATAAAATATAAGGTAGAAGTTTAATTTCAGACTCACCCATCGCACTGAGATGGTCGTTGATGATCTTGTTTTTCTCCGGAGTCTCCAAACTGAGAAGTTTCATCCCCAAAGAGTTACACATCTCGACAGCATCAAACCACGACAGCTGGAAAGAGGGGGAAAAAAATAATAATAAAAAAATTGAAAAGTTTCTGAAGGACAAAGTCATTGGACAAAATTATGACATTTTTATTTCCCAGCAGTTATATATTGACAATTTTGTTTATATTTTTTAGATCCGCCTCTAATACAAATCGCTGTGACTTCATAGTCATGCAATTTAAATTTAATTTAAAAGGATAAACTAATTACCGTCATGATTTATGCGATATGTTGTTTTAATTAATACCAACTAGTATACCCCCCCCCCATTTATTCATCTGTTCAAAACAAATTACTCACGAGAGGTGATCCGCTAACAAAGTACACATGGCCATCAATAATCGTTAGCTGATATGTCTCACCACCTGGAATTATCAGATATATCATATTTCTTTAATAATTAAATACAGCGTCTATAGTTAATTATTTATAAAATGTAAAAATTATTGTTTTTTAATGTTAAAATTTAAACCTATAATTAAAAAAACGACACAATACACAATTATTTTATTATTTATGTAATACTAATATGGTTGTTCTAAAAAATAATGTATAGGTCCAGAGACCATGATTGACAATTAAATATCTTAATTGAGATATAATTAAATGAATTCCATCTAATTTAAGTTTTAGAATAATATATAAATATTAAAGATATATATATGTTTTTCCACCTAAATAATTACCTTCAAGTTTCTGTCTTATTGCTTCTTCTTTTTCTTTAAGAATTACATCAATCTGAAATAAATACCTCGGTTATAAAGCATTGCAAATAATACATGTATAATAATTAATAAATAATATATAAGTTTGTATTAAAAAATAATGTATAATATATTTTGTATTTTTATTAGTTATTATTTTTGATAAAGAGAATATTTAATGTATTTTTATTTAATTTTCATTTTTAATAACAATAAGCAGCACATCATGTGATGAGTGATGACTAAAATTAAAAATATAAGATAAACAAACTAAAAAATAGCAATTGGAATAATATAACAAATAATAGCTTACTTTTAATCTTAAAAATATAATATAAAATAATTCAATTAAAATATATTTTTATAACAATTAAGATAACTTTAAATTTAAACCAGAATTAGAAAGCTCTTTAAATTATTAAATATTTCAAATATAAAACGTTGCAAACAATTTACTTAGAAAATTTTATTTAAAATTCAATGACCATATTGCAGCATATATAAATTATGATAGTGCGACTTTGCTTCTGGAGTGATCAAATTTGCATTTACTGTAATTGAAATATATTTGGACAAAAAATTAATACAATGATAATTATAAGTATTCATTTTCAATATATACTTACAGATGGTAAGGCCGCTACTACCCCAAGCACTAACATAGAAATCAAGAGTCGATTCATTCTGATGGATCGAGTTATAAGTTGTGATTTTTAGCAAGAAGAAGGCTTGTATATATAGTCCTGTCGACAGGTATATCATTCTAATATTAAAAGTTCTTATCTTAATCAAAGTAATTTAATTATCAGTTTACAATTAGGTCAACAAAAATTAATAATTAATTTGTAATGTTTTGCGTATTATTTTAACCTTAAGTTAATAATCTGAATAGATAAGTATTAAAAATTAGGTTAATACAATTCAAGTATTATATACTGTTATAATATTTTAGAAGGTACAGTTATCGCATCGGAATAATCGGGGAATATCCCTTCTGCAGCCTTGTTAATCACCATGTCCCGTAAGAATAACACAGAACATAAGTCAGTATCCAGACAAACTCAATAGACTTTTTGTTTTACAGAAACGTAGTTTGCGGACGATATTAAATTTTAAAAAAAGGGATACATGTATTACACAATTTAAGAGTCTTAATATGTTAACATCACCATGTATCTTTATACTAAACTGTTGTGTATATAGACGTAAGCATCCAGAAATCTATACTCAAAATTCTGATATTCATTCTTATAAAACAAGGAATAAAGATAAGGTATGTGTGCAGGCGCGGATCCAGAAAAAAATTTCGGGAGGGGCTGCCTCCATAAGGTCAATGTTAAAAAAAATTGGAGTGGGGAGGAAATGCCTATATTGCCCATGTTAATTTCAAAATTTCGGGGGGGCTGCAGCCCCCCAGCCCCCCCCCCCTAAATCCGCGCCTGTATGTGTGGAGGAACATAAGTCAAGTTTGCTTGAAAAAAGTCCATTTTATCAAACGGCAAAACTGTATGATTTTTTACCAAACTGTTTGAGAAGTATAGATGACACTTTATTGTTTAAAAAAAGACTTAAGAATGTACTAATAGACAAGGAATTTTACTCTGTTAAAGAATTTTTAAGTAATAAAATGTCTGAGAATGTCTTAAATATAAAATTATAGTTGTCTTATTATTATATGCAATTGTTTTTGTTTGTTTGATTGTTTTTTATTTAACTCTTTCATGATGGTATTAAATGATTTGATTTTGTATATTATGTTTTTTTGTGTACGTTATTTTTGATTATTGAAATATATGTTGACGTGAACCATGTTTTCCTGTACAACCAGTTGTTTATAATAAAAAATAAAATAAAATAATGGTGATAAACAAGGCTGCAGCAAGTGGGAAATTTTTCAAGCCGACTAATGTACAATAATTTATAAAGGTCAAATTACTACATTTTTTATTCCATTTTTATGAACTGTGAACTCTATCAAGTGACTTAATTATCTATTATTAAAAAAAGTAAAAAACTGATTAGGTATAATATCAAATGTGTCAACAATTTGTAGAATATCATTCCATATTTATAGAGATAAACAATCTAATTAATAAAAAATAAATAAACACTAATGAACTAGATTTAAAATTTCCTCGCAAAAATTTGGCATTGAACGTTGAACTAAAAACCTAATTAGATAACATATTTATGTCAATTAAATCAATACGTCATATTAATTAAGACTATATAAGGAGCTGCAAAGACATCACTTAGCAAAACATCAACAATGGCTCAAGCTTCTCTCTTCATTGTTGTGCTGATTGTTGCACTCACGTCGATTGTTCATGTAAGTAAAATTATTTAATTCAGTATAAATTTAAGTGTCAATTTAAGTGCTCTGTACAAATAATTTAATTTGGATTTTACATAAATTGCTTTATGTCAAAGATCTCTTACATAAAAATAAAACAAACTAAATATCTATAATTAATTCAATGATTGTAATTCAATAAAATAACGTGGAAAAAATTTATTTTTTTTTCATGTCATAATACTAGGACAACGTTGCTCATCCATATTTTTTATTTATTTTATTTTATATTAAGTAATTATTTTATTAATTATGATTCTTTGATACAGGGACTGTCTCTGGAGACAGATCGAAACATTGAACAACTTTCAAAAGACATAATGGACCATAAAGAAGGTAATAAATATTATTGAATATAATATATATATTTAATATATTATTAATAAAGAGCTTTCGTTATAACAAAATAAAAAAGTGATATAGCATTGTTAAATGGAGTATCGACCTCCATTTTTTTTATTGCAGAAGTGGATAGAGGGTGCAAAGTTATGCTACCCTGATTTTTTTTTCAGATTTTTTAGAGCACTGGAAGAATTTTTTTAAAAATATTGAAAGTCCGTTTTGTGACGTCACGCAGCGGCAAGTCCTATATCTTTTTCTTAAGGAGCGGCGTCTCGTGACGTCACAAAAAGAACTATTAATATTTTTTTTAAAATAGTTCCCGGGCTCTAAAAAATCTGAAAAAAAATCAGGGTAGCATATAACTTTGCACGTTCTACAGTAAAACAAATCTAAGTTTACGCCTGACATGGCTAGACTATAGTCTAGCCATAGACCGACTGGCGCCCCCTATCTTAGCCATGTTATGACTTCCAAGATGGCCGTCGCGCGTAATCGAATCCACACGTAAACTAAGATCTGTTATACTGTATCCATTTCTGCAATAAAAAAATTGATGTCGATACTCCATTAATAAGTTAATAAAACATACCTCTCTGATTTGCAAGTTAAAATGTAGTTGAACTTTTTGTAAAACTGAAAAATGAATGCAACCGTAATAATTCACAACCTAATACAATTTTAATTTATATATCCTTCGAGCTATACCTACAGACATCCCGAATGCTAATCATGCTCTTTTTACGACCATTACAACCATGTAGCTGCATTGAGACGTAGTAGTGTAGTGTATAGCTAACGTTTTTTTTTAGAATGATGCTCGTCTTACCTCTAAAAATATGCTGCATTTCTTTGTTTCTTATACTCTAGAATTAAATGAGACAGGGTAACGTTTGGTACAACTTTGATGTTACGAATTCTACTTGAGTTCTCTACTTTCGTAGAACTCTGTGGTTACAATTAACCATTGCTTCTGATTTCAGGTGTGGAACCTTTTCAGTTAACGATCATCGGTGGTCGTGAATACTTCATCAGTTCAAATACCAAGGTAACAAAATTATCATACAAATATTGTTTTATAAGATTATAATATAAGGATTAAATATATAATAACAAATGTGCTTACGCTGCGACTTAAATTTGATTGAGTTAATGATTGAGTCCCACACAACCCCACTATTTCGATTAGGATGAGATAATTCATCTCATGTTTATGCAATTTCTTTGATAACAAAATATGAAATAACAAAAATATATATCGAAAGTCGAGTTTTAGTTATCTAAATCAACAAAAAACACACAAATAATGTAGTTTCATAATGTAGATTTATTGATATTTTTTTAAACTAGATTAAAACTATATAGTTTTATAATAATTTATGATTACATGTAGCTGACATGGATCGAGTCGACCAAGATGTGCAACTCGTTGGGTATGAAATTGTTGTCACTGGAAACTCCGACAGAGAACATCGAGATCAACGACTACCTGAGCGCCCATGGTGAGATAATAATGAATTAAATCATATCAAGAAATAATTAATTAAGGCCGGTCGGTGGTGCAGTAGATATGTGCTTCTCTGTCACTCTCGGAAGGCTCGGGTTCGCTCTCAGATACAGGTGGCTTTTTTATACATTGTAAAAGTGCCTCTGCGCTTCGAGTATGTTATTGTGCTTCCGTCACCATAAAATGTTAGCTCTATTTCCATACTCATTTTAAGCGAGGAGGGAATAATATGCAGTGTTTTTGAGTTAACAGATTAGGTTTAGACGTGGTGTAAAAAGGATGAGTTGAGGACAAAATTTAATTCTCAATTGAATAACAATAGGGGAGGGGGGGTCACGAAGTCGCATATACTTCATATACATGTATTTTATCCCAACAATTTTTAGTAGTAAAAAGTGATACATCAAATTATCAAATCGAGTACTAAATGTAGTGTAAATATGACTTTAAAAATTTCTGGTATAAAATCACAAGTGAATGTGAATACCCCGTGCATGTTTAACAGCTACATCTTAGATTACTTAAAGATTTTGAATTAAAATTAATTAATCAAAACTATATAATTTCGATTAAGTTATAATAAAAAATCAATAAAGTTTTTATTTTTTTTATTTATTTTTTATTATTATTATTTTTTTTTTTTACTCTATGGCGCCTATATAGCTTTGAGACATGTCTAGCTGTATGTCTGGATGGGGTAAAGCAAAAGACGATCGCCGCGCGCATTCGAATCTACACGTAAACTAAGATCTGTAATTATTATTATTATATAAAATCTGTGATCTTGATGTGCCCTCAGGTCATCGTAACCAGCAGTATTGGACGTCCGGACAGAAGATCTCTCAGGAATGGCTGTGGACGGGGATTGGTCAGATGTTTTCGTACTTCGACTGGCGGAGGGGAGAGCCGGACAACACGGACACGGACGTGGGGGTCGGGATCGAAGTCGGCAATGGGTGGTGGGACTTGAAGTGCAAGGAGGACCGCATGTTCATCTGTGAGAACTAACCGTGGGTTAATTATAAATAAAACTGTGAGGTTAAAACCGCATGTTCTGCATCTGTGAGAACTAACCATGGGTTTATTATAAATAACCATGCACTATTGTGATTTGCATATAATAGACAATCATTATTTTAATTATTATAATATGTTCAAAATAAAGACTGCATTTCATTCACTAAATAAAACAGGTGATCAAATAGTAAAAGTATTAATAATAATTTATTTATTTTATATAACTTTAAAAAAAATGTTAATTATATTTGTTATTTAAGTGTATATATATATATATATAGATATATAGATATATATATATATATATATATATATATATATATATATATATATATATATATATATATATATATATATATATATATATATATATATATATATAATTTTTCAACAAAATGCTGAGAGTTCTAGCTGTGTTAATGTTTAATGATTGTTACACTTTATATGTTTCTTACAAGTAAAATATGATTATAAATAATACATGTATTTTTTTTTATATAATTAATTATTTATTATGTATTTGTTACAAATAAAAATTTTAATTTTAAATACTTTACATTTTTTTTCTCTCCATGCAAAACTTTTAAATTCGCAACGGTTCACAATTTTGCTACAAGATAGCGTAAAGAGGCTAAAGATTTTTTTCTTATTAGAACTTGTTTACATAGTGGCGCCTAATTGTGGTGTGGAAATATTTGATACTAGAAGACTTAAAAAATATCAGAGATTAGTCATAGAGGTTTGAATCTCTGGTGTCAGCAGACGTATATTATTTTCACCTCAACTCAATCTGCTTATAATTAATTTAAACACAATTAATTGCTATTATATACATCGTCGACATTTATAACAACGGCCAGCATCTAAAAAAAGTAAGTAATTTATGTATTTTTAATCAGTTATAGTTTTTTAAAACAATATTTTGGATATATTTTGCATGTGGATATACAATGCAATACACAGGCACGTATTTTTTATAAAATATGTAATTAATAGACAAGGCAGTTTTGGCATCATCGTGCAATTTTAATTTACAAATACATGCATGACATTACTTAAAAAATAACCCAGCTTACATGTTGTCAGTGTTCGAGAATATTTATGTCAAAACTATATAGACATATTTATTTATTTATTTATTCAGTATATAATTTATATTTGTGAAATAAACTAACTATAAAAATATAAAATATATTCATTATAAATTAATAAAAGTTGACAAATTTTCAATGTTTATATTTTAATTAAGAAGAAAATTAATTATTTAAATTAAAAAGTATGTACTTGTCACGTCATGCGTCACATGACGATAACAAAAAAGTCCTACATTTTTGTGTCACGAGTCTGCATGATGACGTTGCTGCAGTTGCTTGCATTAGACTAAAATATATTACACTGCAGTTTTTGTTACATGTAATCAGCGAATTTGAAAAATTAATGTTCTCTCTCTCTCTCTCTCTCTCTCTCTCTCTCTCTCTCTCTCTCTCTCTCTCTCTCTCTCTCTCTCTCTCTCTCTCTCTCTCTCTCTCTCTCTCTCTCTAGGCTATAATTTCATGAGTTATGGTTTACTTTATATAAAATTAATATTTGCGTCATTTTTCTATATTTAATATTTAAAGAAAATATATATTGATTGATCTTTTTTGTTAGTAAAATGTGTAAATTTAAAAATTTGTGTTTTTTTTTTTTTTTTTGCTCATTCCTCTTGATGTCTGAGTTTTGAAATTTTGCAAACAATTCAGTACTTTATTCATTACAAATCTCTCTACAAAATTTCAAACTTTAAATATGAACAGGAAGTACAGAAACCTCCAACTTCCGACTACTTCTATCAGGAACGTAAAATTGATTTGACTGTACGACCGCTAGTTAAAGCTGGACACGAGATAAGAACCAACAAAAAACAGGTTATGACTCAGAGATTTTCCTAGGAGAGTTTGGCTATAAATATCAATTTAAACTTTAATTCCCCTAATGTTTTTATACAATATATTTATAATTTATTTCAATGGTATTGAAAAACAAATTAATTTTTCACCTCGGAATATAAAAATTATAGTAAAAGACACGAATATTTGTTACATGTATGTACGTACATATAAAACCTATACTATGAAAGTCTTATAATTCATATACGACACATACTTTGAGGCAACAATTATTATAAAATTTGTTCTTTGCGTTTATTGAAGATGATTATTTATGTGCATGAGAATTTCTCAATTAAGATACTAAGACATAATGCGAGAAGAAATTTTAATTAATTTATATTCAATAATATTTTTTATAACAGTTGTAATATAATGTTAACATTGTTAACTCTGATTTACTTTTCAAATTTTTTTTTTTTAAATCAATGAATTTGAAACATCACAATTAAAGCAAAAAATGTTTCAAAGTAATAAAGAATTATAAAAACAAGTTTTTGCAACTTTTGCGAGGATTACATTGATCGAGTTTTCAAAAGAATGCTAACCTCCATAATAAACATTTTCTAAGCACTTTTACCATCACTACATCATTTTAAATTATTTTGTCTAAGGAAAATAATTAGGACTTCCAGTGGATGTTTTTGGTAGGTGCAGGGAAACACAATCAAATTTTATTAAATATATTTTAATTTAAATATATAATTATGTATTATAGTGTATGGAATGTTGGTAGCAGCTAGATCCTCCAAATTCAATGGCCACAGCTGATGCCACTGAATATTTTTTCTTAGCTACTGATATTTTTTTTTTAAACCGAGATAAGTAACAAGATTTTGTTCAGACGAGTTTTCTTAATATGACGTCAAAACTGTGACTTTTTTTAATGTAATGACGTCATATCTGATGTGACGTCATTAATTTACGTCATTACTTGGACGTCACTACCATGACGTCTCTAATAAAATAAACGTCATCAAAGTAGGCGCGTCCAGAGAAATATATTTTTATCAAACAAGTTTTATAGAAAACAGGATGTGGGCAGCTTATGCCTTGATGATAACGTTAAATTCTCTTAGTGTTCCATAACTAAGTTTCAAAATCTTTATCTTTTGATAATACATAATATCACTGTAATGCATGAAATATAATTTTCACTGTATATAAAATTTTGATTTGACAATGCTTCTCATAGCTCCGAGTTTATTTTAGCACTACTATATCAGGGGTTTATATCAACTATCACGTATAAATATAATATAAATATGTACTTATTTAAATATTTATAAATACAGTAGAACGCATTTGTGAATGGATTGCTTAGCAATGTTTTTCATTTGCCCCGTGGGCTTTTGTTTTATAATTTTGTCTATAATATATGTTAAATATATAATATATTATTATTGCATTTATGCCCATGAATGATATATAATATATGAAAGAATATTAACTATTTAGATAAGGCATAGTTTCTTATGATTTAAAAATTATTATGTTACACGACTGTGCAAAAAATCAAGCCTGAAATAAAAAAAAAAAAATGTGCTTTGAATTCAATATTAAATATATATTGATGAAAAGATTTCTCGGACTTTTACCTTTGCAGGTGTGCGATGTAATCCTCAATGTTTGTAGTATGCTGTAATATAACACGTCACTATATCACTAGTATAAAAGTGACAGTGACGTGCACGAACACTTAGTGTTATATTACAGCATACTACAAACATTGAGGATTACATCGCACACCGGCAAAGGTAAAAGTCCGAGAAATCTTTTTATCAATATATTATAATATGAATAATTGAATACCCTTTGCTCGAAAAAGTTATTTACAAATATTAAATATACTGTGTGACTTCCCTCTTTTAGGAAAGTATTAAAAACATGCATAAATATATTATTAAAAGAACTTTAATTGTGAATGTTTCTCACTGTGTCATTATTATATTTAAAATGTCTTGCATTCAATCTTAATTCAATTTGAGGTGAAAAAAAAAAAAAATCAGATTCTAGATTTCAGTTGAATTATAATTTTATACTACAAAGAGGTTTAAAAGACTTTTTTTTTTTCAAAATTACAAATTGTGATGAAGCAAATTTTAGTTATAATTTTGCACTAAACTGTAGAGTAATTTTAACATTACACTATAAAAATTAATTAAGTATACATATTTAAATACATACATTAAAGATTTTTTTCATCATTGTAAATTTGATTCTCAAAAGTTACAGCGTACTTTATATTTCACAAAATGTACTTATCATGGATTATTAGTAAAAAAACATACTCTTACTGGAAACATCAACAACAAAAGTATGATAATTTGTTTACATTTTTATTGCAGGATAATAGATACACCAAAATGAAGTGAAAATATTGTGAATAAATAATATTATACAATATAATAATAATAATACATTTTAGAAAAGTTGTTATTGTTTGACAGCAAAATTTTAGTTTTAAGTTACTAATGAAATTTATTTGTTCATTTCATTATAATATTATCATTCCAATTTTTCAGACATAAATTGAAATAGAACAATATTTTTTCTTTAAACTATAATTTTATTATGTTAACTTTTAAAGTTTAAAGATTATGAAAATTAGAACTTTTTATCAGATAAATGAATTATGCAGTAAAACAAACAAATAAATTGACAAATATTCAAAATTTAAAAAAAGGAAAACGATCAAGCAGTATTTTTTTTGTTCAACAGAGTTATTATTGCTGTTTATTATTAATAATTTTGTTTATTTATGAATTTATCATATACAATATGTGTGCATATTTTTAAGTTAATTTGTTATAATTTTAATGTTCATAACATAAATTTTGGTAGGAGACATTATTGTATAGTCGTAATAATTTCTCAGTTATTCGAAATTTAATTAAACATTGTAAGTCAAGATGACCATGGCCTAAGAAAACCATCTCAGCATTCACTTCGTGTGACTGAGGGAACTATGGAAAACCTCAATCAGGATGTGTGTAATTATTATCAATGAAAAACAACAACAATAAATTAAATTGTAAGTGAATATATATTATTATACAGTATTAATATATAATAATTATGAAATTTTTAAAACTCAAATTTAAGTCATTAATGTCAATAAAAGTAGCAGAAAATGTTGAATTATAATTTTATTCAAGTAATTATATTATATTTAACAATTATTTAAGTAAATATCCAAACAATTATATAATTAGAAATTTTAAAACATTAATTTACGATGGGTAAAGTTAAGGATCGTTTTATAATCTAAATTAACATATAAGGCCTGTTTGTAAACTCTGCTCAGAGTATTATAAACTGCAGGGTCTTCTTGGGTTTACGAACAAAAAACTGTGTTAATTTTTAAAGCCAATTATTTTTACGACGTATTTCAAAGTTTTTCATTATCGGTTTTTCTCCATCAAGAAGTAAAAAACGAGATTGATCATCTTGGTAACCATGACCATCTTCCTTGAATTCTTCAACATACTTTTGATTGAACCCCGTACGAGTTACACCATTCCTGCTACTTAGCCAAATATTATAGTTATTCATTTCACACTCATAATCTCCAGGTTGACATTTGATATATCGTGGAGAAAAACTTTTATATTTTTCATAACAAAGAGGATCGGCAAGCAAATCGCATTTAATTGAATCAATATTAAATTTAAAATCATTGTTACGTGAATTGTCATATTGGGGATTTGTTAAAGACTCACGTTGATACGTTTTATATGGTGAAAACGAATTATAGTGTCCTAAATTTTGGATTTCATGTTGTGTTTGAAAATTTTGTGATTCTTCAAAAAAAGGTTTTCGATCTTCTAAATCTCCATCTGAATTAAAACCAGAATTAAATTCTATTTGTGGTGCCTTTAAATTTGTCTCAAAGGAATTAGGACATTTTTGTTTGATACGATCTTGGATAGATTTTACCATAATATTTTGACAACTGATATCATATGGAGAACATATTTTTTCAGCAATAATATTGATAAAGTTATCAGGTAATGAGGAATATTGTCCTTGATGATCATTATTCAAAAAGTTTCCATGAATGTGTTGATTTTGATTTTCAATATTTTTTGAGTCAACATTTTCTGCATGTTCTAAACTGTTATGTTTACCAAGAAAATGATCAATCATATTTTGATCTTGTTGTGATAACATTACATTTTGATTTAAATTGTATGATGGAGGATTCATTGTATTTTTAACCAATGATGAACCAGCAGGATTTAACAACATATTATATTTATTACGTTGGAGAACACTGGGGGCTAAATTAGCATCTGGACTATAGTATTTATTATTTAAAAAATCGAGATCATAGTTATTTTCAGGGTTAGGGTCTACTTTTAACGTTTCAGGTTGCATACCCTTTTCCTTTCTTGATATATCAACCTTGATTGATTCACAATCGCAATCGTTGTTCTTTGATATCTCGTCTATGGTGGGGTTAAAACTTCTACTACCATCTTTGTCTTTTACTGCATTGACTTTAGCAGATTCAGTGTTATTACTACCCTTGCCCCCTGATCCTTTGTTCTTGGCGGGTTTAGTTTGATTATTATCCTTGTCTTTTGCTGCCTTAATTTTAGCGGATTCAGTTTTATTACCTTCTTTGTCGTCTGACCCTTTGTCCTTAGAGGGTTTAGTTTGATTACTACCCTTGTCTTTACCTACTTCGACTTTAGCAGTTTCATTACTATGATCTTTGTCTTTTACTGCCTTGACTTTAGCGGATTCAGTTTTATTACTTTCTTTGTCTTCTGGCCCTTTGACCTTGCCGGGTTTAGTTTCATTACTACCCTTGTTTTTGGCAGGTTCGATTTGATTACTTTCTTTGTCCTCTGACCCTTTAACCTTGGCGGTTTCAGTTTGATTGTCTTTTTCGTCTGCTGACCCCTTCACCTTGGCGGTTTCAGTTTGATTGCTTTCTTCGCCTGCTGACCCCTTCACCTTGGCGGTTTCAGTGTGATTACTTTCTTGGCCCCCTAACCCTTCAACCTTGCCGGGTTCAGTTTGATTGCCTTCTTCGTCTACTGACCCCTTGACCTTGACGGGTTCAGATGTGGTGGGAATGAGGGTGCTCGTGACGTCAGCGGCGGTTGTGTCACAGTTTTCCCCGTCACAGTTGGGGTGACACTCAGGGTCTATCGGGTTGCAGCTAGAGGCAGGTAGATCTGAAATTATATTTATTAGTTAGAAAAGTGGTGACATAGAGACGAAGGAATTTTATTATTAAAATATTTTTCAATCGAGATGCTTATTTTATTTTTTAATTAGTGAAAAGACAACTTTTAAAATAAGGAAAATATTAGTAAAATGATGCAGTATATATTATATATTCACTAAATCTCAATATATTATTTTACTGTTACATAAATATTATATAAGTGTTATAAATAAACCAATTCATTCATACCCATGGTTTTGGTGACCGGAACAGCGTTGGTAAACGTCAGACACGTCAGGATCTGAGCAGAAAGAAGAAATTAATTTACTGTTGGTAAATTTGCCACAATGTGTATTACAACTTTAAATAATATACAAGGGAAACTTTTGCCAATGAAAAATCATAATGTTTTTGTTTTTACCTCCAATTATATTTTTATTAATTTTATTTTCAAATCTTTAGTTATATAAAAAACTTAATAATGATTTAATATCGTGGTGCAAAAATTGTAATATAATATTAATATTTTACACAATAAAATAGGAAGAGAACTGCAAAAAGAAAAAAAAATGCTTTTACAGTTTTACTCGTCATCAGTTTTGTTTTATCTATATTATAATGAGGTAATTAATATAATTAATACTAATTTTAATTTAAAATAAAAAGTGTAAGTTGTCCATTATTGACAGAAAGTTGAAGGAGAACAAATTTAGCAAGGCACTACGACAAATAATTTACAATTAGTCGATTACCATGATATTAATTTTATAATACTGTATTTAGAACATGCAAAAAATATCTTTAAATATACATGGTAATTAAAAAAAGTAAATGTTCATAATTTCAATAATGGACAAACTGCATGAAAATTATGAAAAAAAAAAATTAAAATGTTCTCCTCTACATCCCCTATCGGTAGCTAAAATATCAGGTATACAAATGCGAGCCAGTTTTTGAGTTATGAATTTTTAAAGTTGACTAATTTAACAAGGAAAAATGGAACTTGAATGTTAAATTAGTAATCTTAAAAAATTAATAACTCGAAAACTAACTCGTTTTTGCTACCTGATATTTTACTTACTGATAGGGGATGTAGAGGAGAACATTTTAATTTTTTTTTTAAATTTTCATGAATGGGATTTTTAATAACATTGGACGTGTTATCTCTAACTTGACTCTGCGTTAAAGTCTCTAAAATATCCAAGCACTCACCATAAGGCACGAGAAGGCGACTCGAAGGTTGCTGGTCGGAGACATCTTGAAGTCTGTGTCGTGTCCTGGCCACAGCTCCACTTTTATAACTAACGTTTTTATGTGTTTGTCCTTTGTTTCAGCTGATAATGGAACAGTGTTTTCATGAACTTGTTTATTAATGAATTTAATTAATATTTTAATTACTTACTTAGTATGACTAATTTTTAAGTAGTGCAATTAAATATAAGAATATATAAAGTTTTATAAATTACGTTTTTGCAAAGAACAATAAAATATTTAATATTCATTATTTAAATTTATCGATCATTAAATTATATAATTGACGTCAATTTATAATGGCATATTAAAACTGTAAGCAGATGGTTGTAAAATCAACAATAAATTATGCAATTTCTTGATTATTTGGTGAAACCATCAAAGTGAAGTATTAAAGAGCCTATATTACTATAGATGAAATTTCAAATACTTGCCAAGCAATCAATAATATTTAGAATATTAACCAGGGCCATCTCCTGGGAACGAAATGGCTTGTAGGAGACGGCCCTGTATTAACTTATTTTTAGATTTTATTTGGATTTTGATTTAGAAGAAATAATTTTCAAATGCTAGTCCAACGAAATATTAAATAATATACATTAATTAAAACTATTAAAAGTGCATGTTTATAAAATATTAAAATGTTTAAAAATACTGCAACCACATAAAACACATTTTTTTGGTTAAAAACATTATCATTGGTTAATTAAAAATCAAAGAGTATTTTACAGAATAAAATAAAATTTAAATAATGAGATTTAGATGAAGCTGGGACTTATATTTATTAATTTTTTAAGACCTTGCACTTTATATAAATATAACATCTAAACATTTTGTGTTATTATGCACTATTGATTTGAACTTTTTTTTATCTTTAGTCAAAAATAGTAAGTTAGTTTTTTTTTGTGTAACTATTTTTTCCCTTGTTTCGGCGTTTTGCCTCTTATCTCCTTTAAAAAGTATATTTTTATTTTTGCAAGTGCCTAATTTTTGTTTTTATGAAAAAAAATAAAAACATTCAAATCATACACAGAATTGATCAAACTCTATTTTACAAATATATATATATATATATATATCCTCCTTAAAATTTTGAACTTATATAGTTATAAACAAGATTTGAGGCATATTGATAAAATAAATCATTGCTGAAATAATGTAATCTCAAATTATTTATACTTGCAACTCTATCTCTATATCTACATAATTTGGTTTATATAATAAGGATCTAAGCTAATTATAAAAAAAACTTGGCATAGAGTTGATTAGATCGATAAATTAGAAAATTAAAACAATAAATTGAAAATAGACAAATTAATTTAATGTTTTTAAATAGACTATATTTCAGATCTATTATATTTATCATTGTAAATATTAATCACAGATTCAGAAGTTACAGTGTACTTTAAATTTTAAAAATGTATATAATGAATTCTGAGTAAAAATATCAACTTCACTAAAAACAAAAACAACAGAAGTTATTTCATAAGATTTTTATTGCAGAATGCTAGATATACACCAAAGCATTGTAATACATTTGATTTTTTTTTTTATTATTATTGTCGAAAACAAAATTTTATTTTAATATCATTCCAACCCTTCAGATATTAAGAATAATTAAGTTTAATGTTTTTTTATTTGAAATTTCGATTAAATATTTTTTTTTCCCATTTGTAAGAATGAAAGAAATTTTGTGTTTTTAGTTTTTACGTATACTGTACGAAATGTTAAAATTTTTACGTTAATTTTTAATAATTTAGTTAATAATAGAAATATTGGAATGACACATGATTGCAAGTGACTTAATAATTTCCCAGTTCTTCGAAACATAATTCAACATCGCAAGTCAAGGTTACCATGGCCTAAGAAAACCATCCCAGCATTCGCTTCTTGTGACTGAGGGAACCATGGAAAACCTCAATCAGGATGGGTCCTATCATTAATTACCAAAGTTTTACTCCTGTAGCCTTCACGTTGGTGGGTCTAATTTGGATGTCTCTTGTTGCTTTCTTGGTTTTCACAGGTTCAGTTTTGTTACCATCTTTTTCTCCTGTCGACATGTTCTTGGGGGTTTCAGTTTGGTTACCATTTTTTGTGTCTCGTGTTACCTTGACGTGCTTAATTTGGTTACCATCTTTAATATCTCTAGTTGCTTTGGTTTTAACGGGTTCAGTTTGGTTACCGTCTTTTTCTCCTGTCAACTTGACCTTGGGGGTTTCAGTTTGGTTACCATTTTTTACTGTTTTTGATTTGATCTTGGTGGGATAAGTTTGTTTACCATCTTTTACTTCTTTGACTGGTTTAGTTTTGATACCATCTTTTTCTCCTGTTGACTTGACCTTTGCGGGCTCCGTTTTGTTACCATCTTTTCCTCCTTTAACGGGTTCAGTTTGGTTACCATCTTTTCCTCCTTTGACGGGCTCCGTTTTGTTACCATCTTTTTCTCCTTTGACGGGTTCAGTTTGGTTACCATCTTTTTCTCCTTTGACGGGTTCAGTTTGGTTACCATCTTTTTCTCCTTTGACGGGTTCAGTTTGGTTACCATCTTTTTCTCCTTTGACGGGTTCAGTTTTGTTACCATCTTTGATATCTCTTGTTACCTTCACCTTGGCGTGTTTAATTTGGTTACCATCTTTGATGTCTCTAGTTGCTTTGGTTTTGACAGGTTCAGTTTGGTTACCATCTTTTTCTCCTGTCGACTTGACCGTTGCGGGTTCCGTTTTGTTACCATCTTTTTCTCCTGTTTTCTTGGCTTTGGCGGGCTCCGTTTGGTTACCATCTTTGATGTCTCTTGATGCCTTGGTCTTGACAGGTTCAGATGTGGTGGGAACGATTGAGCTCGTGACGTTAGCGGCGGTTGTGTCACAATTTTTCCCGTCACAGTTGGGGTGGCAGTCAGGGTCTATCGGGTTGCAGTTAGAGGCAGTTACATCTGAAATTATATTTATTTGTTAGAAATTAAAGTTATGAGAGAGAGAGAGAGACGAAGGAACATTAACTTTAGTAATAATTATTAGAAACGAGCTGATTCTTACTATTTTTAGTGAAATAAAACTCCCAAACTAAGATAAAATATCAAGAAAGTTAAATAAACTAATTTAATAATTCTTACCTATCGTCTTGGTAACCGGAACAGCGTTGGTGAACGTCAGACATGTCAGGATCTGAGCAGAAAGAAAAAATTAATTTACTGTTGGTAAATTGTCCACAATGTATTACAACTTTACATATATAAGGGAAATTTCTATCGTATATAGAAATAGAAAACCGAATTTCTTTTACATGCATGAATTATTTTTAATTAAAAGCCCTAATACTTATTTAATATATATATATTGCATCTAATATTACTATAAAAATAATCATTTATCTATTGCTTATATTTATTCGCACTTAACATATATTTATTAATTAACTGGGAATTTAATGCAAGTCAGTTATAAATAGGATGCTTATTTTACAGTTCAAAGCTTCTAAGCTTATACAAAAAGTGTGATACTTTTGCATATGACGTTTAAAAAAAAAATAACAAGCTAAATCTAATCTACCGTGTTTATAATTAATGTGTGATTTATTTAAAAGACCAAATCCTGGATTGTATATACTTCGAAGAGTAATATGCATTTATATAATACAAGAAATATTAATAAAGTGGCAGTAGGAATACATAAATTTAGCTTTTTAAAAATATTTTCCACGTAATTTAATCCCCGCGTTTAAGTCCCCAAAGTGTCCAAGCACTCACCATAAGGCACGAGAGAGCGACTCGAAGTTTGCTGGTCGGAGACATCTTGAAGTCTGTGTCGTGTCCTGGTCACAACTCCACTTTTATAACTAACATTTTTATGTGTTTGTACTTTATTTTATCTGATAACGGAACAATGCACTCATGAACTTGTTTATTACTGCATTTAATTAATATTTTAATTACTTACGTTTATGAATAATTTTGTGTATTGCAATTAAATCATAATCTTTATAACTAAGGTAATATAAATTGAAAAGAGCAATGAAAAGTTAATTAATTCATTGTTTAAAATTATTGTTAACTAAGTTAGTTGACGTCAATTGATTATGTTGTGTTTTAGCTGAAAACAAAAGGTTGTAAAACTCAACAATGCAATTTCTGATTATTTGTTGCAACCATCTCATATGTGGAATAATTTTAAAGAGGCTAAGCTTATTATAATATACTGTTCGTGGAACTTAAAATAATATACTTAAATTGCTAAGGAATCAATAAAATTCAGTATATTAACTTATCCAAGATATAATTAATATTTAAGTTAAATCATCGAAAAAAAATTAGTATATTATAATTTTCTCTGCTGCATGGTTTAGAACACTGATTTCTTTTTTCAAATATATGCTAGTAAAGGAATATTAAAGTAGAAATATAATTAAGGATGAATCTCAGTAGGTTGATATCTCGCAATCGTACCGCCTGAATGCAATAAGACTTGCAGGGGACTTAGAACTCACCATCAATAGGTGGCATACAAATTTTGAAGCGAATCTGTCTTATCAGTTTTGTGAAAACTGAAGTGGAAGTTTAACATTGGCCTTATGGACGGAATCCGGAAATGGAGCTGTTGTAAGAAAACTGCAAGACTGAATTTGCTCAAACCATAAGCGATTAAGTTTTAGAACATTCTCGATTTTTTAAAATTTATTTCATTCGATTCGTTTGCAGGAAAATATTCTTTGACTCCGAAGTAACTGAGATTAAACGTTAAAATTAAATTATATTAAAATATATTATTATAATTTAATCAAAAAAATACTCAACCACAGTAGCGGAGGAAGTTACATAAAAATGCGTAATAATCACGTTTCATCAGACAGCAGAGATATCAGCTGTTCCATCAATCTTTCAGATAGGACTATTTTCTTATTTCAATTATTTTTAAAAAACTTTATGTTGTTAATTTAAGTAGTCAGATAATTTGATTTCTCTTCCGGAAGTAGCCGGAAGTGTATAAAAAGTTTCTCGTCTTTCTGTTCATGAATATTTCAGTTTTTTAAATTTAACTTTAACGTTTAACTATATACATTTTTTACACGTTAAAAGCCACCTATAGTTAAACGTGGTTAAGCTAAGCGTGGCTAGAAACCTGGCTAACTGCTTCGTGAATCGCAACCATTATTTTTATAAAACTTCAATTTTACATTTAAAAAAAAAATATATATCACTTCTTGTAGGAGTATAAATTTAATACAACGTTTTTAGTGAGACCCGCAGGCTGAATGCGTCATTGAAAACTTCTCAGCCACCAGTGAGATGGGGGATACCCTAGATACCAGACGAGCAAGTTTTTTATTTTACATTTTTTTTTTAACGTGTTGCTCGATACATACACAAAAAACATACTTTACGTCGTGCTATGCAGGTGTCTTATTTTCTGCAATAGTTCCTTTCAAACGTTGCTGCGTGATTGGTATACACGTACAGCTAAATTTCAATACAATCAAGCACGAAGACTCTGAAATTCTCGGTAATTATATGCTTACATATTTACATACACAGTTTTAATCAAACAAGAATTAGATTCCATGCTGACTCAAATATATAATAATTATATTTATTATAAATGATAGGTTTTAAACATAAAAGTTAAATAAATTGTGTTATAACCGAGTTTTATCATATTTAATATACTTTATATATTATAGTCATTAATTTTTTACCATACATTATAATAAAATTGTATCAATCGAGTTAAGAAAAATTTAAGACACTGTATGCATTCATAATATAATAATATTAAATAGTATTTTGTTGCATGGGTAAAATATTTAGGCAAGATTGCATTATTATTTATAATATAAATAATGCATTTTTTAAAATTTCAAAACGCATCGAGGGAAACGTATCTTATAAAACAATATGATCTAAAATGGTGCAATTAGTATAAATTGTTGATGCAATTCATCTTATTATATTTAAATATTGAGATTTAAAAAAAAAAGTCTTACATATATACTTGGTTGATACAAAAAGATTTGAAAGATTTGACTCAAAATCCAGATAATTAATTTGATTATCAGTTTTTACGTAATATAAGTTTACCTTGATCGTAAGGCACAATATTATATATATATTTTTTTTTATATATATATATATATATATAGATAGATATATATATATATATATATATATATATATATATATATATATATATATATATATATATAGATAGATATATAGATATATAGATATATATATATATATATATATATATATATATATATATATATATATATATATATATATATATATATATGATAATAAATTATACAATTTTTAATTATTAAATATATAATAAAATTATGTTACGTCAACTTATGAAATATTAATGCAATATTTCAAAAACAACAAAGCTAAAATTAGATTGTATTTTTTTTTTCATTAAGGTATAACCTGAGAATTTGTCTGTCAAGGTCAAGAGGCGTGGCTACACCTGCAAATCTGACAACACTGTTGCAATAGTAATGCGAATAAAAGATTAGGAGGGGGTGGTAACTACAGTCCTTGAGAGCGTTGCCAAGTTTCTTAGGATATATCAGAAACGATCATCGCCACGGTTCGAAATATATGAAAACAATTCAGAAAAATAGTCCAAAAAATTAGCTTTTAATCCATGTAAAATTCTAAAAAAATTCTCGAGCCGTTTTTGTGCAATGTTGATTGAAAAATTTAACATTGAAAGGATACAAAATACACATTTGAATAAATTAATTATAATTAAACCAACGGTTAAAAAAATCTAAAAAAAATCAGTAGTATTTGGACAATTGTTGTAAGTCTACCAAATTAATTTCAAGAACATCTGTCGATACGACTTTTTTCGTCCGAATATCTCAGGTTAAGCCTTAATGTGACTTTTTTTTTTTTTGGAAATTGTGTAAAAGGCAAAGAAGAGAGAGGGAGGGGCTATATTTAATATATATTCCGCTATACGTTATAATACATAAGAATATTTCTTTTTTCTTATCTTCATGAATAAAGTCTTATGTATGCATAAAATGTGTAAATAAGACCTTTTTAGATGCTGGAGAGGTTATAATATATCTTACATCGTCATTATTTCTTACAGCAGTCATGCAGCGAATCCAGCAAGCACCTTCAGCATCGAGCAATAATGCTGGTAAGTGACAATGAAATTTAATTATTATTTTCTTATTATATATCAAAATATAATATTTATAGTCATGTGCTTTAATTTTAATAATTAGAAAAATATAAAAATTCTCATTTAATTATATTATAACAATCGTTCAATATATATGATTACTTAATTACATATTATTGATGTGTTATCTTTTTTTTGTCACGCGCGAATTAAGATATATGATCAAGTGCCAATGAATCAGCAGCGGTATATTTAATGCTTATAACTTATAACACTATTACATATTGAAATGTAGATAAATTAAAAGTAATTCAAGTAATACAGTAACATTCAAATTTATAGTTTGAGACAGAGTACTGCACTATAACGATTAGCTGTGTATACATATTACCACTTTTTATGACTATGACTTTTATGACTGACTTTTATTATAATAATAGTATTTGTTAAATTTTGTTAAAATTAAATTTCAATTTGTTCATATTTATATATTATAATATTTTCTACACGTGCATGCATTGTAAATATAAGCATCTTGTTTGTTTTTTTCAAATTTTCTTTGCTCTGATGAGAAAACACTGCTTCTTTTTAACCATTTGACGTAATTTTTTTTTTCTGATTTAACTAAAAATTAAAATGCTTCCATTTTCATTCAACCATAATTAATATTATAAAAGTTTTATGTATACAAGCGAGGTTTTATAATATCAAAAAAATATATAGAAATTGAAAGTTATATTTGGAAAAGATAATGGAAACCAGGAAAAAATGTCAGTTGATATAGCATCTGCAGTCAATACTAAATAAATATACTATTTTTTTCTTTGTATAATATGTCACAACATGTCGTAACAGCAGCATAGCAAAAGTTTTATTAAAAAAACAATAGAGCTCTCCTCTTTAATCATAAAATTATCTCAAGATAAGCTGACCATTGATTTTAAGTCTTACTAATGGATGGAGTGTACTCTTTAAACAATTTTCGACACTAAAATGAATTTTTAAAAAAGTCCTATGTTAACAACAAGATTAATGCATTCTGGGTTTTACCACACAATGACGTATTAACCGGTGTCTTTTAATATAACAAGCCAGTACCTCACAAATATAAACGTTATCATCAGCATAATATATTAATTATATGAAATCAAATCGCTTTTCATTGACAAACTCTACACATGACGACGGAGGCGATGGGGACATATATACCGTTTCTCGTTCGGAATAATGAGCTATCTGCTTACCACGATTTCGTTGCAATAATAAGCTATCTGCTATTTCAGATGAGCGAAAATCGGTATAAAATAAAGCTTATTGTTGCGCTCACCTGAAATATAGCAGATAGCTCAATATTGCAACGAAATCATGGTAAGCAGATAACTCATTATTCCGAACGAGAAACGGTATGTCCCCATCGCCCCCGTCGTCATGTGTAGAGTTTGTCAATGAAAAGCGATTTGATTATTCCGGACGAGGGATGATATATTTTTTATAAACTTTGTAGTGGTTTCAAGAGTTCTCAGCTTCCCAGTTGTTAAAATTTCTCTATTAGCCAACATGTTATATCTAAGAATTTTAACTTTATAGTAGAAAACGTCTAGCTCGTATATATACCCTTCCATTTTATTTAGGAGTCTTCTGATTTTGTATCGAGAACTTTTTCCTCTAAAAAATTTAATTTAATACGAAAAAAGAAATTTATAGTTTTATTACAGAGTGACATATTATAGGTTTAGATAAGACGATAAGAACACCGCAAAATCAGCTGACTTGAAACCGAATAAACTGCAGACTACTTGAAACTTCCGGTTACAGAAAATGGTGCAATATATATGTTTCTATGAATCAAAATGAGTAGCATCAATAACCTAATATGTTAATCAGTTAATCTAATCTCTAATCTATCTCTGACAAATTATCTCGTTTATGTCTCTTGAATTAATTTTACTATCAACGTTACATTCTTTTCCATTGTGAAAGATCAAGCAAGGACTGCATTGCATGGCAGTCGAAAAGTACACACATACCGGTGTGGCATAAAAAATGTAACACACTGTAATAATATTTAGATCGAGTCCAGGCTCGGACTGGCCATATTAAGGCTGGGTCCGAGATACGGTCCTGACTGGTCCCTCTGATTTTACAGAGAGTATACAAAAAGTGGCCTCAGACCCCCTTCCAGGTGGCCTCTGCTGCCTGCAATGTCCATATGGCCCTGACTGACCCCTAACTTCCCAGTCCGAGCCTGAATTCTCGTCTATTTTTAAACCTTGAACTGTGTAAGTTTTCTGCACTCAATTTCCTTGTTTATACTTGTACATAAGGTCGATCGAGTACAGAAAAAGTGTACACTGTGGACAGAGTTTAAGAACAAAACTTAATAGAATATACTGTGTGTGGAGAATTGTAAAAATTTTGATGTACATTTTAAAGTAAGAATTTCTTCATCATTTATAGTAAAGAAAACAATTAACAAATAATTTTGTGTTTATTTACACCTACGGTCTCGAAAGAACTAATTTTTGTAAGTAGAGAAATAATTTTGCACTGTTTGTCATGAAGAAGTAGAATTTTCATATTTATTAAATTTATTTTTAATTTTATTAATTTTTTGTTTTAAAAACCAAATAATAAATCAATTAATAACTATATTGTTTAAAAGTACATTGAATTTCAAATAAATTAGTTCACACTTTTTATTAGTTTGACGCTTTTATTTCAAATAAGGCATTTTTACATTTATTTAATATTCTGAAAACAAATACATTTTAATGGAACATTATTATGTTTAAGGTAGAGATAATATGTAACAGCTGGACCAATGCTAAAAAAATCCCATTCATAAAAATTATGAAAAAAATTTAAAATGTTCTCCTCTACATCCCCTATCAGTAGGTAAAATATCAGGTATACAAAAACGAGCTAGTTTTCGAGTAATTAATTTTTAAAGTTCTCTAATTTAACATGGAAAATGGAACTTCCATGTTAAATTAGTCAACTTTAAAAATTAATAACTCGAAAACTAGCTCGTTTTTGTATACCTGATATTTTACCTACTGATAGGGGATGTTGAGGAGAACATTTTAAATTTTTTTCATAATTTTTATGAATGGGATTTTTTTAGCATTGGGCCAGCTGATACATATTATCTCTACCTTAATTTGAATTTACAGCATTTATCTCAAAAGTTAATTTGGCGATCAGAATGGTACATCACTCTGAAAAGAAAAATTAAATAAATTTTTATTATTATTTACATTAAAATCTCAATATAAATAAAGTAACTTGAAACATTTTTTTAACATTTAAACTCTACAATTATTAACGCCTGATAGGCATGTAATTTTAGTTTTTAATTTCTCCTCGCCAAACAGTAAGATTTTTTTGGGGGAAAAAACATATACGACTCTTTCAAATGCATTGCAGATTATAACATATAATATTTTATATTTATTTTCATTGCTAGGCAGAATTATTTCGGGAAATTTTTGGCGGATGTTGCATCATGTTTTTCGTTGGTCTTACTCCAGCCACGAATTTTCTAAAAGAGTTCTGCCTAGCAATCAATATTTATCATACCGTGAAATAAACTTCTTCAAAACATTTTGGGGGCATTGCATCTAAAAAGCACTAATTTAGCCTTGATTTTTATCTCAGTATTAAAGATAGTACTAAACCAGGGGCTAAACTTGGTACTAAAATGTGGGCTAAATCGATGCTGAAGCAATTTTAAACAGATACATACGTTAGCACTAATTCCACAATTTTTAGTACCGTATTTAGCACCATGTTTTAGTACCGGGATAAAAATTGAGGCTAAAAAAGAGCTTTGTGATTGCCCCTCTTTATATATTTTCCCCATTAATAAATCGTTACCTCTGCGATTTGTCTCAACATGTTCCCACAATTGACGATCACAAGTCCACTTTGCTCGGTCTCTGTTGCGAAATACTGCAGCGCCACACATTTGTTGGTGCCAGGAGTCGAAATATCTTTTGTATTCCAATCTACTGCAGAGTTGTCAATGGCCTGACCTAGAGGAAAATTTTAAAGAGCAAAATGAGTAAGGAGATGGAAAAGTCTTGCGTAAAACGGACTATCATAATTCATAGTTTTAACTGATTTTTTATTGTACGGAAGAGCCGGTATAAGGAACTTCTAAATTTCATACTGCTTGAAGTTTTAATTACAAAAATGTTGCAATTAACGTTTCTATGAGTCAACGTATCTGTCTGTTACTTCACCGATCTGACCGTCTCTTATCTATCTTGCAATCGCGCTGCTACCGATGTCACGATATTCTTCCAAACCTAACATGTGTTTAAAATTTAGAAGTTCCTTACGTACGTCCCACATCGGTACAGCAAAAGCACTTGAAAAGATATATTAATCAATAAACATTTTGAAAGTATTCATTATAAAGCTTCGACTATCTAGTATAATATAGTTATGTGACTGATTAATATTACTGTACGCTAAAGCAAGGAAAATCAATAAATTTTAATCATGCTTATTTGAAGGAAATTGAGATTAAATTTTATTTAATTCAAAGTTACGATTTTACTCTATCTGATCAACTACTTTTTACATTTTTATTTTTATAAAATGTTGCAGATTTTCAATTATGAAGAGTTAAAATATTTAATATTAAATTCATCTGAACGTATGCAGGGTTGGTTACGTTAAATTAACACCACATTTAAATATTAATATTTATCGGATAAAATGAATCTAGAACGAATTTTAATTTAAAACAGACCCGAGTTGCACCACGTGTATGCACCAGCACAGAAGTTGGCTCCCGTCCAGAACAGCACTGACTTCATCTCCGTCTCTGCAGTGTACGTGAATATCATTTCAAATGAGAATGGAGGACGTATTTTTTATTTATATTGAAATATAATTATTGTTTATTGCATACATAATCTGTGTATATAACATAACATAACATAACATAACATAACATAACATAACATAACATAACATAACATAACATAACATAACATAACATAACATAACATAACATAACATAACATAACATAACATAACATAACATAACATAACATAACATAACATAACATAACATAACATAACATAACATAACATAACATAACATAACATAACATATATATTATATATTATATATTATATATTATATATTATATATATATATATATATATATATATATATATATATATATATATTTAAATTTTTTTAATCAAACCCTATTGGGTACTTCTATTTACTAATTACATACTACTTTGAAACCCCGAACCTTCCGAAACCCTAACTTGAGCGTTTCGCGGGCTCTTCTGGAACGG
Source organism: Siphlonurus alternatus (assembly GCA_949825025.1). Lineage (NCBI taxonomy): Eukaryota > Metazoa > Arthropoda > Insecta > Ephemeroptera > Siphlonuridae > Siphlonurus > Siphlonurus alternatus. Next base: position 8,447,587 of record OX463783.1, read on the forward strand.
GGGCGGCCACGGCCTTGCAAATCCATCCCGGCATTTGCCTGCGACTGAGGGAAACGTGGAAACCTCAGCCAGGATGGACGCTACAGCTTTTGTCAATGAACCGGAAGTGCAATGGTCCAAAGCCAGGGGAACCACATAGTGGAAAAGCGCAACGTTTTACCCCTGGGTGGGAAACGTGGTTTTTGTTGAAAATGGTCACCCATCCAACTACTAACCACGCGCGGCGTTGCTTGACTTCGGTGATCTGACGAGACCCGGTCAAGCGCACTGCGCCACACCTCCCATATATATTAGCAATATATTGCTAACTTTCCTCAGATTCCTATAAAAGCTTCTATAACACCTCAAATTTATAGTGAAACACTGTTATGTAATAGATAATAGAAGCTTCAAGTCAGCTGATTTTACGGTGTTCCCACCGTCCTATCTAAACCTATGTAAAAAAAAAAACTCGAAATTGCATTTTTGAGATTTAAAAATATTTTTTTTTTTAGAGAGAAATTAGTTCTTGATTCAATATCAAGAGACCTCTAAATTGGGGGGGGGGGGGGGTAGGAGATGGTTTCAAATTGATTGCTGTAATAGTTACCAAGAAAAAATTCAAATTTTCTAACATAGAGGCTTATGGAGAAAATTTTCCCGCCGGGGAACACTTGAAGCCTCTATTACGCCTTTCCCTATACTTGCATGTTAAAAGATAAATGTATAAATAAATGTATAAGGCACCAAAGCATTTCGGTATAATTTTAATAATGTTTGAGGGCAAAAAGTTCTGAAAAAATATAGGGATTCTAAAATAAAAATAATACCCATGTCTGTTATCAATTTTTGAGGGTACAAATATTATTATTATCAATTTTATGAGTAATATATTTTATGAAAGTAATTAATGATTCATTCGATCTTTATCTCATTCAAACTAAAAAGTCCGTATACAGCTGCTATTTTATCGATATAGTACCATATATGGTATGGTTTGTCATATATATGTGATACACATTATCATAATATAAATAAATATATGATACACCATATATGGTGTTATATTGATAAATATAGTCCAGCTCAGCTGTATACGGACTTAAGTTTGAATGAGATCGTAAATGGATCATTATTTTGATAACATATTGATAACATTTTCACCCTCAATAGACAAAAGACGTGAAATTAAATTAATTTTAGAATAGCTCTAATTTTTTTCAAAAATTTTCGAACTCTCAAACATCATTATTCTCATATTTTATTTATAATGTGTCGATGAAAAAAAAAAAAAAAAAAAACATGGAATGTCTAAAAATGTTTCAAATTTCTATTTTTTATTCACAGTATGACCTCTGTAATATATATTCATATGTTGTAGTCAGCAGTATGACGTTAACTAAAAGATAAAATTCGTACTTTGGTCCATGGTTTGATAATATATTTTTTTTTAAAAATGTCGCATATATATATATAATGCCTTAGTGGGAGGTGTGGCGCAGTGCGCTTGACCGGGTCTCGTCAGATCACCGAAGTCAAGCAACGCCGCGCGTGGTTAGTAGTTGGATGGGTGACCATTTTCAACAAAAACCACGTTTCCCACCCAGGGGGGTAAAACGTTGCGCTTTTCCACTATGTGGTTCCCCTGGCTTTGGACCATTGCACTTCCGGTTCATTGACAAAAGCTGTAGCGTCCATCCTGGCTGAGGTTTCCACGTTTCCCTCAGCCGCAGGCAAATGCCGGGATGGATTTGCAAGGCCGTGGCCGCCCCCGTTCCAGAAGAGCCCGCGAAACGCTCAAGTTAGGGTTTCGGAAGGTTCGGGGTTTCAAAGTAGTATGTAATTACTAATTAGTAAATAGAAGTACCCAATAGGGTTTGATTAAAAATAAATAAATAAATAAATAAATAAATAAATAAATAAATAAATAAATAAATAAATAAATAAATAAATAAATAAATAAATAAATAAATAATGCTTTAAGAACGTCCAGTGATAAATGTTTTATGACGTCATTATACAATTTACCAGTTCTTGTAAAAGAATTGATTTTGTATTTTATCTGCTTTTAGTAAGCTTACAGAAAATGAATTAATGCACACTCAAATAAGACAAAAGTATTAATAAATATCTGCAATACTATAGCAGATTAAATAAGCTTTTTAATTGAGAAAAATTGTGATGATAATTTTAGATATAATTAAAATATTTGTTTATTCAAATCGGCCAGATAAAAATCATAAAAAAATTATCAATTAGAAAATTTGTTTGCCTTTAAGTTAGGCAACTTTCCCTGCATCCAAGTAAAGCGTTTTACATAATTACGTGCAAAAAGGAAGTAAAAAAGTGAAAAAATTATATGCAAATTGATGTATATTAATTTTTTTTGAAAAATAAAAATACTCTGCATGAAAGATATTCAATACTTGTAAGACCACTTGCAAAACTATGTTTTAGCAAAACGTAAACAAACTCATTTAACTCATTCACCCAGCAGGTATTGTTGGTTGTTGATTATGTGTATTTTTTTCCCAATACATTGGACCTTATGAGAAATTTACGATTTTCACATACAGATTTCAATGCATTACATACGTATAATTTTAAAAATAAATATATCACCGGAATCTGCAGTTCTTGGCCATTTATAATATTGAAAATTGCATTGGAAGACGGTTTCTTTATTTCAATATAGTAAATTTAGTATGATACCAAATCAGCCAATTGCATGGGGTAAGATACGTAACCAAGCAAGCTCCAGATTGTTTATTATTGCAACAGTTAAAATCAACAAACTGGAGTTTGCCTAGTTACGTATCTTACCCCATGCAATTGGCTGATTTGGTGTCATACTAAATTTACTATATTGAAATAAAGAAACAGTCTTCCAATGCAATTTTCAATATTATAAATGGCCAAGAACTGCAGATGCCGGTGATATATTTATTTTTAAAATCATACGTATGCCACGTATTGAAATCTGTATGTGAAAAACGTGAATTTCCCATAAGGTCCAATGTATTGGAAAAAAAATACACATAATCAACAACCAACAATACCTGGGTGAATGAGTTTGTTTACGTTTTGCTAAAACATAGTTTTGCAAGTGGTCTATTAAGTGTAAACAAATCCAAGATACAAACTACACTTTTTCTGGACTTGCAGAATTTACTGCACTTTATAACGTCATATACATGTCGTAGATTGTATGACATACTTCTCAAGAACTTGACCAGACAATCAAACTCCTCTCTCGTGTCGAGGCTGAGGGCGCTCATGTTGCGAGTGCAGCAAAACGCCATGAAACCTTTGAATGTCTCCTGTAACACGAAATTAATATATATAAGAGTTGAAATAAATTTCATCTCTTATTCGATATTAAGCTCTCTCCTCGTCTAATTTCCTCATATTTTGCACCATTTAAAAAGAAGAAATAATACGATATATTACGTCATGTTTCTGATGAGCACAATTTTTTTTTAAATATTAGGGGGCATTCACAAAGTACTTTAACCCTCACTTTAGCTTCAATTTTTATCCCTAGCGCTAAACATGGTGCTAAACTATGAGCTTAACATGGTTAGCTAGTTAGCTCCTGGTTTAGCACCATGTTTAACACCAGGGATAAAAATTGAGGCTAAAGTGGGAGTTAAAGTGCTTTGTGAATGCCCCCCATTGTCTTAATTTCATCCTCACTTTGAGCGAGAAAGAGATCAAGTCATGTCCAAAGCCTGGAGAACCACATACAAGTGCACAACTGCAATGGATGGAAAGCGATATGAGAAAGGAGCATCGTAATTTTTACTTGAAACGGTCATCCATCCAAGTACAAAACACACTCAACGTAGCTTGACTTTAGTTATTTAACGAGAACCGATCAATACACTGCACCACGCTCCAATTTTTCAGTGATTACAATGATGAATATGGCCTAAAATTAGGATGTACTGTACATTGTTATAACTTAAGTTTATGTTACCTTAGCAACAGTAATGTAATAATATTTTCCACACGCTTTCTTCTTTGTAGTTAAACTCATGCCACCTACAGAACAAATATTAAAAAACAATTAAATACATCAAATGTACCGTGTATATTTTTAAAACCAAAAATCAGAATTACTTATTAATTACTCTTAATCTTAAAAATATTGTAATCTTTCAGTCTCACTTATAAATTTGAAATTAATTAAATTTTAAAATTGCATAACTAGCACAAGTAATATTTATTTGGATTCAAAACACAAAGGCATTACAAAAAAACTCTTATCCTAATTGACAGCCTTCACGTTTTTTTTTTTTACTGCATATTTGGAAATATGAGGACCTCGGGTAATGTACTGTCAATTTTTTCAGATTTTTTTAAACCCTTAAAATCTAAAGGAAAGACGCTGTGACGTCATAGTCATGCATCATGCAACGTCTCTACTTGCGTGTTAAATATTTGCATGACTATGACGTCACAGCATTTTGAAGCATGGTTTTTAGGTTATAAATAAAAACAGGGTTTAAAAATATCTGAAAAAAAATATTGATAATTCATAACTCGAGGTCCTCTATCCAAGCAATACAAAAATTTCATCAAGATTTTCCATTATGAACTTTCTTATTTATACGGTATACATACAAGGATTTTGTATGTACATACAAAATCCTTGTATACATATCATTAATTTAAGAAACCTATGTAAACATTTAAAGTAAACATTTTAATTTTGAAAATTATATTACGTATTGATTAAACTTTTCAATTTTATTTATATACAATTTCCAATCCAAATCATTACAGTATAACATGTATTTTTATTCTTAAAAATTATGTACCTAAAAATCCTGACTAGTTAAGAATATTTTGCTTATATCTGCTGTTATTCTTGTTAGTAAAAATTTTTATGATAAATTATAGTCACAAAAATATCTCATCGAAAACTAAAATTTATAATAAATAATTAACAATTAAATTTCAAAGGTTTTTATTTGTCTAAATTAACAGTTTCAAAACTTTAATTGAAAAATGCTTACCCAACATTGTTCCAAATATTGCTTGACTGTTCTGTAAAAAAACAGTAATTTGATTCAAATAAAAAAATATCTTTATAACAAGTATAAGTACAATATTTATAAAAATCAGTGCATAGCTTATGAAAATTGCATCCAAAGGATTATACTGATTTATAATTCATTTCATTCAATTCTTCTGACACAGTGGATAGCCTGCATGAATATTTTTATTTCATATTTGGGATAATTTGGATATATTGGGCACGATTCACGAAGAGAGTTATCCAAGTTTCTCACTATAATCACATTTATTGCCATTGAATTAGGCTGGCGCTTAACGCGGGTAGTGAGAAACGTGTGTAAATTTATGGATTAACTCTTTTGTGAATTGTCCCAATATATTATATAGGACCTCGAGTTAAAATTAATATGTATCATAATTTTTTTTTCAAAGTTTGTTTTTCTAATGCCCTTAAAACTTAAAATGAGATATTAGAATGTAAAAATTTTAGTGACTTAATCGAAAGAAGGGGTAAAAATATGACACTCTGATTTTTTTCAGATTTTTCTGAGACCAGGAACTATTTTTAAAAAATTATTGAAACTCTATTTTGATGACGTCACGGGTGGCACTCCTTAAGAAAAAAGATAGGGCAGTACCGCCCGTGACGTCATAAAATAGACTTTCAATAATTTTTTAAAAATAGTTCTCGGTCTCAGAAAAATCTGAAAAAATTCACAGTACCATATTTTACCCCTTCTTTCGATTAAGCCACTAAGATTTTCACATTCTAATATCTCATTGTGACGTCATAGTCATGTAACGCATTTTCCTCTGTCTGCGTGCTAAATATTTGCATGACTATGACGTCACAAGGTTTTGCAGTGATATTTTAAAAATATTAAAGTCAACAAAGTCTGAAGAAAGACAATAACTCGATTTTATGCAAATAATATAAATGTAATAAAAAAAAACATTCAGATTATCTACTAATCAATCCGTGGGGCCTAGAAATTCATAACAAAGGTGTAAAACGATTTAGAAATTTACTATATGCAATATTTTGTATACTTACTGTTGAGCCACAGTTTGGGGGCTTTGAAGACAAACAATCAGTCCCATAACACACCGGTGACGATTGTGCTGCTGTTGTAATTATCTCAAACAAAACGTAAGTCAGGAATCATTGTCTTAATTACATAATATAATAACATAAGTTCTGACTTGAACCATGTTGTATATGTACAACCAGTTGTTCCAATAAACAAGTAAATAAATAAATAAATAAATAAATAAATAAATAAATAAATAAATAAATAAATAAATAAATAAATAAATAAATAAATAAATAAATAAATAAATAAATAAATAAATAAATAAATAAATAAATAAATAATACGTACCATATAATTAAGCATGCATTAAATATCCAATATGAGCTATTTTCTTATGTCTATTTGTTGATAGTTATGTTCATCACTCTTCAATTTAGCAACACCTCATACATGGTAATTTTAATTCAGTTTAACCATATATAAATTTGACTTTACTTTTATTTCAAACATAGTGAAATAATTTTATCGCTACACCGAAAAGAGTAAAACTGACATTTGTAATAAGGGTTGTCTTTTCTTTATTCCAGAAAAAAACATGAATTGGTATTTAAAATTTAACTTTACCTTTATAGTATATTAATAATTTTAATTTATTTACCTCAACTGCTTGGCTGTTTTGTTTTCCTATATATATAAAAAAAAAAAAAAAAAACTTTAATCTCTCTTATTTAAATAATGTGGGCTGCAGCAGATTTATTTATATTTTATTTATATATGGATATCTTATGACGATTTTTGGACTTTTTAAACGAAATTAATTGCTGTCGAAATTACGTTTTTGTCATTATCAAAACCAATGCAACATTTTAATTCGATAACATCAACACGACAAGGAATAAATTTAAATATTCCAAAATTAATATTGACATTATTTTTCTAAAAAAAATAATTGCCTCAGAATGAAATTTGATAGAAATATGACCCTTATAAAATACAATGGAAAATAAATATTAAATAATTATTATTATTTTACTATCATGATATCACTTATATTACTCAAACCTGATCGATTAGGTTCTTAATTTTTTATCATATTATACGCTGCGAAATCATGCGATTTTGTATGAGGCAGCCCTAAATTGATCAACTAACACCTCTAACAGCTCTGAACGATACAGATTCTTTCTTACCAAGGTACAAGGCCTTCAGTTGTGTCATGGCCCTCTCGAGTCTCAGTAGCGATCGTTCAACACTCACGATGATTGGAGGGGGCTGACAGTCGACCTGAAGTCAACCACCATGTCTTATATGGTCAGGAAATTGATCAAACATTCAAAGATTCGCTGTTTTCTGAGACGAAATAGTGTGGCACTTTCATCCATGCTATCGAATATATGGGAAAAATTGGTGCAACATCATTTCAAAAAAACATGAAACCTTCTTAGTTTTGACCAATATTTTGATCATATGTTAAAATATGGAGGTCTCTGATGACCTCTGAAAACTACTGAATTAACAAAGCTGTAATTTGAAACGCAGTAAATTTAATATACACGTCTCTCTCTCTCTCTCTCTCTCTCTCTCTCTTTCTCTCTCTCTCCAGTTTTTTTCTCTCAACTTTTATTCATTAACAAAGCAAATAAGGGATCAGTTTAATTTGCAATTCAGTTCTTTAGTAATCTTTAAAATATTAATATTTTATTAATAAATATTAATGTCTTATTTTTTACTATATCTTATTATTTTACTAATGAAAAGGAATTATTAATTTTTAATGCTTGCTAATGTAGCATGAAGCTAGTGCTCCAATATTAATATATTAATATTAATATTCTTATATATATATATATATATATATATATATATATATATAGCAATGTATTTACTTTTTAAAGACTATATAACGTAAAATCGTGTAAATTATATCACATTGCACTGAAATATTGAAACAACTTACATATTTATATATGAAACTAAACGCAAGCAGAGAAGTTACTAGGACATTTTTCACGAACATTGCACCTTGTCAATGACATCAGTACTGAGCGATACGAATCTCCACACTGTAAGTGCATAATAATAACGTTGTGCATCCTCTGACGTCACAGTGATGTGTTAATTTTCATTTTTTATGACTTTCATTTGTCAAGTTTACCAATATGTTGAATGTAGTCTTGTTTTTATTATTGAAATATTAATTGTTGTACTCGTATATATAATTGTATAATATTTCATAATTCCATAACTGTAATAATTACACAGTATACTGTATACGTATAATTTATACTCCTCGGAACAGCACGAACGTACCTCTGCCTCATTTGCTGGCGCTGCAGCTCCACGAGACAAAAAAGATATAGATTTGAAATTTCAGAAAAGGCAAGAGAAGCAATATTAGTCTAAACATCCTGAAAAGTTTAACACGCCTCTATATCTATATAGACTGCATGCGTGACAACGTCTACAAAGTAAGGGTAAAGTTCACATGTACGGGTGTCTTGACCCGATACATGTGAATCTTATTTAAAAATGGTTTCAAAGAATAATCAGTTTGTCTGATATAAATATTTTTATAACTTTTAAAAAATATATTATACCGCGTGATACATTTATAATATATTTGCACAGGTCTACTGCCCAAGAGAGAAATAAAATAAAATAAATGTGTATAAAATAAGCTCACTAGCTTCTTGTAATTTTTAATTTGTAAACATATATATAATAATTCAGGTAAAATTTTTCTAGTTTCATTCTAAAGTAATGTAGAAAAGAAATTGGAAAGAAAGCACATTTAACTACTAATGATGATTAACAAGATTTTATTAAAATTTAATGCGTTTTACAATATTAACGATTAATTTTGAAATTTGTATTTATTGTTTACAAATGAAGTAGATTTCCGCTGAATCATTTTTCACTTTTTGTACTATGATCATGGTACGTCACTCTGAAAAAAAAAGGTATTATTATGTTTCTAAAGTTGCAGGCATTCAAGTCTCCATGCATATAATACCCCTTGTCGGTAGGCAACTTTTCCTACATGCAATACATACAGTGGTCGTCACATTTAAAAACCTCATGGTCGGAAGCGCTCGGGAGTCATTCGGCTCGGCTCTGCCAATGATGTCCTTCGTTACAAACCGGCTACCAATGAATGAGAGCGTTACAAACATAAGGCTTTAAAATGTGACATCCACTGAAAATGGAAACTATATAAGCTTTTGCGAAATTTGAATTTGCTCAAATCATTAAGTGATTTTTTTTTTTTTTTTTTAACTTTCTCAAACTTTTAAATTTTATTTCATTTAATGAGCAACAAACGCTAATATTTTCATTCCATGCTGCGTCCATGCATGTAACAAATATATTCTATAACTTTGGCCAAAGCAGTGTATAGGAGACTGCCTTGCTTCGCTTGCTTTGGCATTAGAGTAACTGCGTGAAATTCATCATTACAGTCCAATTTATTTTATATTTCCACCGGAAGTAGCCGGAAGTGACTGCTTTCTGTCTTTTCTTTTCAAGGCTAATTTTAAAATTTTGTAAACAGTTCTGTACTTTAAAACAAACCTCATTGCATAATGTTCAAATATGAACGGAAAGTACAGAAAATATTCACTTCCGGGTACTTTCGGTGGTGAGAATATAAAATTAATTTGACTTTACCTCTCCAATTTGCTTGAGGCTGTCCTTGCAGTTGACAGCGACCAGTCCAGACTTGTCGTTTTTGCCAGCCAGGATTTGCAGGGCAACACATTTTTCTGTTCCGGAGATCTTGGGCTCGTACAGCCAAGTCACCGCAGAACTGTCAATCATCTGGCCTGAAGAGACATGAGGTTAATGACCTGGGGGACATTACTCTGAAAGAAAAAAAAAACTTCCTCTTCCTTTTGTTCTTTAACGTCTTTTGTTTGAACTGTATGTACATGTACATGCACCTCTCACATAATGTTTTCAAATATTTTATGTTACGCGTATCAAAATAATTTGACTGAAATTCTAAAATGAAAGCATCATCTCTTTCTTAATTTCATTACAGTTTTAACTGAATGAAAATTTATACTCCCATAAAGTTCATTTTCAAAGTATAAAGAACAGAAAAGCTCTTATCTTAGCTCTTATCAAAAAGTGACAAATTTGAAAAACATGACATTTAATAGTCAAGCATGCACACTCTTTCCTCAATGTATTTTGAAAAATGTTTTAATATTTGCTTTCTTAAAGACTCAAAGTGCAATCCAGAAATTTGATTTAGCAATTTAAGTCAGCATATTATATAATATATTCTTGCCTTAGCTTCCTAATGAAAATCTGATTACATTTGACTTACCTGAACCGCACCACGCGTACCCTCCCTTCTGACCACACAAAGTTCCGCCAGTCCAGTACTGCTCAGACCTTTTCTCCGTCTCTGTCGGAATTAAAATGTTTTTAATAAAAAATAGATAATAAATTCAACTCGTCAGTCTAATTTAGTTAGCTCCTGTATATAGGCAACTTTTCCTACGTACAATACATAAATTTTAATATGGAGAAAAGGAAATGAACTTGATATCTGCATTTGAATTTGTTAAAATTATAATTAAACGTTTATTTTCTTTAAAAAACAATTTTATATTTCATTTAAATGAGTAACTTATACACGAAAATTTATGTAGGTTGTCTATTCCATATAGCAAACAAATATATATATTTATATATATATATATATATATATATATATATATATATATATATATATATATATATATATATATATATATATATATATATATATATTATATGCAGTAACCACGCGAGATCAATCATTAATCATTAGACATATTTTATGCACAGTTAAATTACTGTTTGAAAAAGCTCTCCTTTTTAATAGAAATGATAATTAATTTTAATATTTGTACCTAGTAAGAACTTGATGATGCAGTCAAACTCCTCTCTGGTCTCGAAGACGAGAGGGCTCAAGTTGAGACGACAGCAGCCAGACAGGAAGTTCTTGAACGTTTCCTGACAGATAAAAAATTAATTAGCTTGCATATCCTGAACATTGAATAGAGCCTATACAAGTAAGTGTTCCCTGGAGGAAAATTTTTCTCCATAAGCCACCATGTTAGATTTTTTTTTTCTCTGTAACTATTAATTTGAAACCATCTCCTACCCCACCCCCCTCATTTATGGATTTTCTGATAATAAATTAAGAATAAAATAAAGTTTCTTTAAGTTCAAAAAAGCAATTTAACGTTGTTTTTTTTTTACATGTATATAAGTTTGGATAGGACGATGAGGACACCGCAAAATTAGTTGACTTGAAGCCTTCATATTAGGCAAAACGTTTGCTTTATCATGTATTTTTAATTATTACAGCAACGTTACACCTGTATTTTGTACTATAGTGCAGGGATTATGTTTTGACTTCCAATGAAATGTATTTATTATAAATATTGTATAGTCATTTACTTTATTATTTCACGGTACACTTTTCAGTTTTCACTTAAATTTCTTTAACATTTACTTTGATGCTATACCTTTAACGTAAATTATTGAGTTTATACAATGCACTATACTATAATGCAAAGTTATTTTATCTGAATTGTAGTGACACACTTTAGTTAAAAAAATGCATAATATGCGTACATTGTTTCTTTTTTTTTTTTATTAAATATTAAAATTAAATAGAAAATAGGTAGTTTTAATATATGATTTACATTGACTGTAATTTTATACAATACTATACTAAATTATAGTAACTGTCAAAAAAATTAGTTTAAAAAAGTCGAACAAAAAAGTATTTTACTAATAATTTTAAATTTAACAAATTTTCAATATTACAAAACATATTACCCTCATCAAACTGACGTAGTAGTATTTGCCACATGCCTTCTTCTTTTTAGTTAAGGTGAAGGTACCTTAAAATATGTTTAAAAATTAATATATTAAAAAATAAGTAACATTTTTTTTACGTTTATGACAAGCTTATATTTTGTTTACAGTCGAAGAACAATAATTATATGGGGGGGGGGGGCATTCACAAAGCACTTTAACCCCCACTTTAGCCTCAATTTTTATCCCTGGTACTAAACCAGGGGCCATGCAACCATGTTAAGCTCATAGTTTAGCACCATATTTAGAGCCAGGGATAAAAATCGAGGCTAAAGTGGGGGTTAAAGTGCTTTGTGAATGTCCCCCATGAATTATGAATTCAGGATTAAAAAAAAATTGTTTTATATGCACTTAATAAATACATTATATTTAAGTCACTATATAAATATTACCTCCACTATACGTATACGTTATACAAAATCAATAACTTACCAAATTGTTTCCCGGCCAAATTCTGTAACACAAAATGTTATTAATTTTAAATCTATAATGGCTTTTTACTGATTTGATAGTAATATTAAGAATTTTTGATCATTAATTAAAAATTATTATTGTTGAATATTATTTTAAGGACCATCCATTTTTAAATACGTACTTACTGTTGACCCTGTTGGGCATTTGTTATCCTGGGTAAGACATTCGCTTCCGTAACATAACTCTGCCACTGCCTTGATCTGAAATGAGGAATTTTTGATGTGATAAAAAATTGTATCGTTGGAAAAGAAAAATCTTATAACAGTGAACAGTATACATAAATTTATTTTTTTATAATCAGAGGCCAGTCATCATAAAATCATTAAAACCTGCATGAAAATTTTATTACATCTTTTTATTATAGAGTTTTTATTGTTATATATTAATTGCAATTGTTTTCAGATTTTTCAGACACATTTAAAAAATCTGAAAAAATTGCAATATATAAAAATAGCTCCTCTATTAAAAAAATGCAATAAAAAATATAAAAATTAATTCAGGTTGTCCATTAGACGTTCAGAAAGTATGAATGTGCAAAGATTACTGTTTTGCAGGTTAAAATATATATGATTATAGCTCTTATAGGTATTATATCTGGTGATATTGTATTTATTATTGTGTGAATACATTCTTAAATTTTAAAGACAATCGAAGATGATACCAGAAAATAAAAGTTTACTATCGTTTTTACTATCTTGAAATTACAAATATGTATAGCAAAAAAAGTTTACAACGAAAAATATATTTTTATTATTTAAGGCTTATTTTTATTTAGCATATCTGTAAGCAAAAAATTTAAATATAAATTCATTTTTATTTCATACTATTCGTATAGTTAATTAATTATAATAAATTGTACTCACACCTTGGCTGTTTTGTTTTCCTACAAAAAAAATATAGTTTATTTATTTAAAACCGCAATATTTTTTGTTCAAGTTTAATATTATTTATTATATAATATATAATGTTGAAATAATGAAACAAAAAATCAAGCTTAATTCATCAATCATTAAATTGACATTTCTATATTGTACCGGATGTACCAAGGACAACAATGTATCACAAATCTGTACAATTAATAATATAAAAATAAATATCGTCACAATGCATGTAGTAGAAAAATATGTAACAAATGTAAATATGTTACAGTTAATTTTATGACTTTTATTATTTTATTTATTTATTAATATCTTTATTCAAAAAACAGACTACAGGTTAGTTAATCCGATTATAAAGAATAAAATAGTTAAATATATAAAACTAAATTGAGTTAATTGACTCCATGCACTTATGATCTTAAATGCACACGTTCTGATGTTTGGTATTGAATGTACACTGTATGTGATTAGGTTGTGTTTTTCATTATTTTCTATAAACTTGCACAATGATTAATTAGCTCTCATAGTTCTTCCGATTTTCATCCAATATTTCAGCCAATAGATTTAATAATAAAAAAAAAACAGATAATTAAAAGCATAATTTCAATAAAAATAAACCAATTAAGGTAGTAGATCATATCATATTATACAGTACAGGCCCGGGTGTTTACTTTGATTTGAACGTTTTAAAGTGATAATTAAGGAATGAAGTTCGATGGTAATATAGACATGTCATACATCAAATTAAAGCTTACATTTTAAAATTTTCAAAACTTGCATCATAAATTACATGTGCGGACTTGCCTGTTTTTGAGACGAAAAAGAAACAAAAATGTGCCATTTTTTTGTTCAAATATCGGTGGTAACATGAAATTAACTGTTGAACGACCCTTCACTGGATTGCAAGGTTGGTGTGGGAGTGATATGTAATGCATTTGGTCAATTTTCCTTAGATCACCAAAGTAAAGCAACACAAGACTGTTTTGTGGTTGGATGGGTGACCATTTAAACAAAAATTGCACTTCTTTCATCCAGGGGTAACGCTTTTTACCACAATGTGGTTTCTCTACGAATTTTAACCATTCCATTTCTATTTCTGGTTCATTGACAAAATTTGAAGATGCATGTGGCGTTCATCCTGACAAGTTTCCACGTTGCGATCAGTCACATTAAAATGCCATTTAATTTCATGTTGCCACCGATATTTGAACAAAAATACAGCTCATTTTTGTTTCTTTTTCGTCTCAAAAACAGACAAGTCCGCACATGTAATTTATGATGCAAGTTTTGAAAATTTTAAAATGTAAGCTTTAATTTGATGTATGACATGTCTATATTACCATCGAACTTCATTCTTTAATTATCACTTTAAAACGTTCAAATCAAAGTAAACACCCTGTATATACCTGAAGCTTCTCCTCCAAAGGTACCTGGGTAGTTCGACTTGAGTTGCATCAGAATTTTCTCCAATTTCAGCAGTGCTTTATTGATGCTAGATCGCTGGTTTTCAGAAAATACCTGTCCCTCCACCTGTAGAATTAAATCGGTTGTCAAAAGGTTTATATGCCATTCTATAATAAGAATATAAGTGTTTGTACATGGAATTTATTATTTATTTATTCTAAACACTTGTAATACAATATTAATTTTGACTACCTCTTAATCGAGATAAATAATTTATTGATTAATTGACTTTGATATACTGTAAATTTAATTCATCATTATTAGATTTAGGTATATACCATAAACTCATTTTTTTTTTTAATTTTCTCCGTTATAGATATTAATATTTAAATTATTGCAGGTAAAATTATTATTCATTCAAACAAAACTAAAATTAAATTCCAAACTTAACTAGTACTTTTCAATTTCTATATAATTATTTTGATTCTGTATATGTACGAATTTATCATTATCAATTAATGAGATATATAGCAGTGTAAAGAGTTTTATGTGGGACGTAAGATAGTGATGTGATGGCACTTTTTTAAGAAAATTTTCACGTTAACAAGTTTTAAACTATAAACGTTTGAGTTTTATAGAAAACTTTTTTTTTTAATTTTATCATTTTTTATAAATATTCTACTTGTAGGACTCTTAAAGTCAATCTTAAAACTATGGGGGGCATTCACGAAGTACTTTATTCTAAATTTTTATATCGAGTGGTAAGCTAAAATAATACTACGGTATTTTATGAACATGGTACTAAAAATGTGGACTAAATATGTGCTAGTATTGCTAATAGAGCCTAAATAATTATAGTTTAGCCATATAAATTCAGCACTAACACCACGTTTTAGTACTTGATTTAAACCAGGATAAAGATAAACAATAGTTAAGTATTGTGTTAAAATACACTTACCACAATACCGAAGAGAATCAACAATAAAACACTCTTTACCAACATTGCATGCAACAATATATACTACTATCAGAACCAAAAAGGTGTGCCGCCCCTCTCCTTATGGAACTTGTATGCTATTCAGGGGCACACCTTTTTGGTTCTGATAGTAACGTAAAAACTTGTGAATAAAGTTATTCGATTCGTGGAAGTATTGGTTGTAACTTCCTGTGACGTCACGATTTTTGTCATTAATGTATTGTTTATATTATCAATTTACAAATCTATTCTTGATCGAAATCATGTTACTAAAATGAAAACTATATATGTATGGTGCATGATCATATAAGTATCAAAATTTTAAAATTTAGAATATAAATTTTAGTTGAAAATATGTGACGAACGTTTAATTAATGAATATATAGCAAATTATTCTTGATGCAGTTGTTTGTGCGACTGAATTGTATAATCGAATCATGAGTTCGATCCCATGCATCACCTATTTTTACCTGCATGGTGATTATAGCTATGAAAAAAAGACACTAATAACTCCGGAAGGTGATTGACCGACCATCCTGACTTACGTTTCCATGGTTCACTCAGTCAAACTATAGGCAACTGGGATGGATTTTTAAGACATTAATTTTGTAAAAGGAATCACAAAATATAGGAAGCAACGCTGTAATACTATAATATTATACAAGTATATATATACGGTTCAAAAAGAGCCGAAAAGTCACTTTTGAACAGTACCCTAGATTTTAGTTCAATTTATATAGGCCAAATAATAATAATAATAATGTTTCAATCAGTTGCAGGCAAGGAGCTGACAAAATGGCTCATGAGAAGAAAGCTGATCTACACTGGAAAAGATGGGGTACAGTGGCTGCGTCTCCCACATAGCCCGGACTTTAAGATCTTACAGCGCCGTCTAGAGTCCTTCAACGGTGAGTGGCCCGCGAATCTCGAGCCGAACCCTGTCGTCCTGGCGATCAACGGGTTTTTCTTCAAAGGTGAGTTCTCTAAAGCTGTTATAAATGTATATAATTTATATATAATGTTTTAGAGAATGGGCAATTTGCATGAAATTTTTTTATTGCAGAAATGAATGGCAACAAATTATGCTACTCTGAATTTTTTCAGATTTTTTTGAGACCCGGAACTATTTTTACATAATTATTAAAAGTTCTGTAAGTTAAGTTGGCACCCCTGAATTTTTAATAAAAAGGATAGGACCGAGACGCCTATTGACGCCTACAGGAGACGTGGCAGCACTTTCAATAACTATTTAAAAATAGTTCTGGGTTAAAAAAAAAACTGAAAAAATTGAGAGTAGCATAATTTGGTACCCTCTATTCATTTCTGCAATAAAAAATGTCATGCAGGTTTTCCATTCGTTAGCTATTGAGTAACTTTGGTACAATATACTCTGTATAATATATTTTATAGAATCAACAAAATCAGATCCAATTATAGGCTCTCATGATTGACCGTAATTTGCGGCCAACCTAATTAAAAAAAAAAGACAAAAAAAAAACTGATAAATATTCTCAATTTCAAAAAAATGCAAATTAGATAATATTTGGATTATTCTCGGATAGGATGAAAACTAAAATAATAAAAAGAAAATACAAATTTGGATTTTTTACTACATATGACAGAAAAATCAGAAAATATACTCTAAATGAATTATGAAACTAATCTTCAACGTTTTCCATTCAGATCCCGGGACAGCTGAGTGCTACCAATGTGGCAAGTGCTACATCGCCGATGGAAGCTACAACGAAGGCTTGACGGTGAACAACCCTGCAGACGCTTCGTGTCATGAACAATCCTGTCAGCTGATGGAGAACCGCCATGATGACACCCAGGTGTGGGTCAACCAAACCATCGCTAATGAAATTGAGCGGCTGCAGCGGAAGCTTCCTCCTTATTATGACCAAGTTGTATTCTCAGGTATATTGATAACATGGAAAAAAAAATAGTGTTAATTCCTACATTTTGTGGATTTCACTTGAGTAAATTTTAAAAGTAATATCTGAATATTTTATTAGGTATATATACATGTTACATTCATGTTTTAAATTCATAATATCAATTTTAACATTCTTAACTATTTTAAAATTCATTGTACTCTAACTACTCTAACTTCTTATAGATAATTTTTCCATTAATATTATAACATATAATTTCTTCATAAAGCTAGCTATCTAGGTAACTAGCATTGCACCCAAACAGAGCGAGTACCTATATATAATAAGACATGCAACTGAGATGATACGTTACTAGAAATAAATATCCCTTTTGTTCTTTTTTTTTTTTTTTTTTTTATTACATTCATAATTTTACAGATATTGTCCAGCAGAGATTAAATTAATAATCTCATCTGCCGGTGCAAGATTTCACAATAATGTTTTTCTTCAAGAGTAAACAAATGTTATTAAACTGAATAGCAAAATAAAAATTTCCACAAAACACAATGACAAAAGAACTTTAATTAAACAATATTTTGAATCTTTGTCTTAATGTGAAACAAAAACAAAATTCTTTTTTATATTTTGTATTTAAAAAAAAGAAAATATTAAACAATCATTTTTAGATATTTTATCATGAAAATCAATGAAAATTAAAAATTTATTTACATAAAATAATTATCATCCCTAAGGTTCTATTACATTGTAACATAAAAATATATACATAAAAAAAATTGATCAGAAAATATTCATATACACTTTGTTGTCCATTTTCTGCAACAAAAAAAAAAACAGAATTTTGTAATTTACATACATAACCTCTTCCTACATAACCATTTAATCTCTATTTTCTATAATATGATTTTAAATTTAATTTTTTAATATAATCTCCAAATAAACACTTTTATAAACTTTAATAAGAGTCAAAATTTTTATCTTTTTTTATATAAGTATATATATATATATATATATATATATATATATATATATATATATATATATATATATATATATATATATATATATATATATATATATATATATATATATATATCTCCAACTGACTTTCATATGGGATATTTTTCAACAAGAAACAACAACAAACAATTCAACTATATTAAAATATTGACATTATTGACTCGTATATTAAAAACAAATTAACATGATTTGTTTATACCACAGTTACCAAATCCTGAAAAAATTTAAAGATATATGTATTAAGCTGTAATAGAAAAAATATATTAGAAATCTGCAACAAAAGATAATTGTAATAGCTGAAACAGAGTTTAAGACATACAGTTATTATTATTTTTTATATTCTTCAATAATAATCAAATAGCAAAAAAAAAATTAAGAAAATATACTTTAATATAGTAAATATTTAATTTTATAAATTAATAAATTTATTTATTTCAATTTTTATTTGACATTCAACTTGATAAAGAAAGCAACCAATTTTTAATATATTTTTTAACTAAACTTCTTGACTCTAAACATTTTAAATTTAAAGGCATATCATTCCATAACCTTGGTACCATATAATCCCACGTTTTTTCACAAAACCTATTTAACCTTTTTGGTGCAATTAAAGGATCATTTGTAATTAGTCTCGTTTCATAATTATGTACACGTAATTCTCCATGGTTCAAATCAAAATATTTGACATTTATTAATGAATGTTTTGCTTGAAGATTAACTGGTAATACATTCCAATATTTATAAACATTATCCCCAGTTTCAAATTTATCACCAAATTTCATACATTTCAGCAACCTTTTTTGCATTTTAATTAATTTTGTCATTGAACTGGATTCAGAAAATCCCCAACCCAATATCCCATAAATTAAAAAAGGATGTGCTAATGCAAAATATACTTTCCGCAATGTTTTTTCATTAACAATGGATTTTAATTTGTACAATTGAGCCATCACAGATCTTAATTTATTAATAATTTTGTTGATTTGTGGATGCCATTCAAAATTTTCATCAATTATTCTAGTAGCTACAACGTTTATGTATTAACACTGTCAACTATTTCAGCCAAGTATTATTAAGAGATGTAAATAGATATAATAAAACTTATTGTTGCGCTCACCTGAAATAAGAGACAGGGCTAATCCTCTATTGTAGGGGGTATAGTCACTCCCTTCCGGCTTATGGAGGCCAAATTCTGAATTCTGATTGGCTTAGAAATAACCCTTTTTGCTGAAACGCCTTCCTATTGGTTAAAAAGGGGTTATTTGCTTGTTGTTTACAAATTTCAACAATCCAATTTTTTTTTGTAACGGTCGTGAGTGACTTTACCCGGTTCAATAGAGGATTAGCCCTGATAAGAGATAGCTCGAGCGTCATTACACACGATCAATGCATGCATTGTATATAATATAGGCAGATAGCTCAATTATTCTGGACGAGGGAAGATATTTTTTGTCATGCTTAATAATAATGATAATATAAATATTTATTGAACAATTAAAGAACATAATTAATTTCTTAAAGCTTAAGAAATTAATTTCTCCGTTTATTTTGTCAGGACCATCAGAATGTCGATGGTAAAATATTAAATTTTATAGTCTAGATATTTTATCCCAACATGCATGAGAGTGTACCTATAACTGTACGTACTGTTCAAATAGTTTTAAGATATGAAATTCACATTTTAAATTATGTTTTCAGTGAATCCAAGACGCAGTGAGTTACCGAATCTTGGAGCCAATGGACAAAAACAACAGGAATTTGACAGTAAGTTTACGTGACGTCATATCCAATGCATATAGCCACAACAATAAATATTAATTAAAGAAAAATAAATTCTCTTATTTGTTCTATTATTATTTTTTATTATTATTAATTTAAATACTGCTTGAAAAACTTTATTTTTTAAGAATAATGCTGGTCACAGGTCACTCAAGCACTCGACCTGTTGGCTTGTTTGCAATCTTAGTTTTGTGTGATATGCCCTTCCTTCAGAGTAACGAATGAGTAAACGTATTTGTATTTTCTTGCAGTAGAGCTCTGCAACAATATTATAGCAAAAATTAGACAGGATTAAAATAATTTCATGATATTTGGAGATTGTTTTCACAAAAAAAAAAAAAAAAAATACTGTAATAAATATATTATGCTTAAATAAAATATTTCTATTAATTTTTAATAGTAGTAACCAGAATGCACATAATACAGGTTGCTAAAGTTAACATAATATAGCATTGTACTATAAATACAAAAATTCTATGATTAGATTATTACACAAAGTATAATGATAAATGGACAACATACATTGTATGAAAATTTTTTATTGCAGAAATGAATAGAGGGCACCAAATTATGATACTCTGAATTTTTTAAGATTTTTTTGAGACCCGGAACTATTTTTAAATAATTATTGAAAGTTCTGTAGTTTAAGTTGGCACCTCTGAATCCTTAATAAAAAGGATAGGACCAAGACACCTATTGACGCCTCCAGGGTTGTGGCCAGCACTTTCAATAATTATTTAAAAATAGTTTTGGGTCTCAAAAAAATCTGAAAAAAATTCAGAGTAGCATAATTTGGTACCATCTATTCATTTCTGCAATAAAAAAAATCATGTATGTTGTCCATTGTTACAGAATCCTCGTTGGCATGTCGTCTCGGCTCGTTCAGCAACTGGCCTAACTTTTTGTGTGGGTTGGAGACAGAACTTCTCAATTCTGGATTCTACTACACTGGTACGTCAGTATATTAAACTTTTCATTAAATTTTTAGTAAAAATGTTGATTTTTGTATTGTGAATCAAGTTTCTTAAACTCATATTGTAAAAACATTGATTGCAATATTGATAAAAAGAATTATATAAAATATGGTTATGGAATTAAAAAAAAAAAAAAAATTTGAAATAAATTATCAGTCTTATATTTATATATATTATAGTCATTAAAAAGTAACTAATAAATTTTTAAATTTTATAATCAACTAAAACTTATTTGTTCTTTTTTATAACTTCATTTTTTTATTGTTACAAATTTTGATTTTTGACATTTGACAATCATTATAAAAAATTAATGGATTTGTATAAATTATGATGCTTTATATTACATTAATTTCTATTCTATACGTAGCATAATTTTACTATATTTAATTTCCTTGTTTTTAAAGACCCTAGTTATTGCTAATATAAATTTCATGAAATGTCAGTTCCCCTATTTTTATTTGAGTCAGCCCCCCATTTTTCTCCATCGTTTTCTCTGCGACTCTAGGTAACAATAACACAACCTCCTTGGTTTCAGGTCGCGGTGACGAGGTGGAATGCCACGTCTGTGGACTGCGCCTCGTCAACTGGTACCCTGGCGACATCCCGAGGGCCAAGCACGCCACGTTCGCTCCGGACTGCGCACTCGTGTGTGAGTCCCTGTGAAGATGTATCCCATGGGGACAACGTGGATTTTTTTTTGTAAGGAGATTTAATTTATATATAAAATACAGTGAAGTTATTTTGATATTCCTACTTGAATTACCTAAAAGTGAGAGGCTATTTATTTCCTTCCTCTTCATATTTAAAATTTTGGATGGAATTTTTTATAATAACAGTATCAGAAATAATTTATTTAGAGACCTCCGTGTCTTAATTATGGCTATAATAAAATTAAATATGTGGCTATAAAACACGGAGGTCTCTATAATATAATTAAATGATCTTTGTAACAGTTATGATGATAATGATAATATAAAATAAATGTTTATTGAGCAAAAAGCACAAAATAATATTTATATATAATACATAAGCAACTCTGCCCAATTGATGGCAAAAAAAGAATATCCCATTCATATTTTAATCTTATAGGTATTACTTTCATTATATTTTAGCTGTTAAATTAATATTAATAGTAAGGCCAAATTAATTGTGCCAAAGTGTTTTGGTTCATAGCGTTATTCAAAATGTTCAAAATTAATAAGAATTTAATATATTAATATATTACCATACTGATGTTTATGGTATGTATACATACCATAAACATCAGTATTCATGTAAAGTTTCAGGGTAAATACAAATTAAAAATATATGTTTTACTATTTACGCTATGGACACAAATATTATATTTAATTTATTTAGTTATTTATTAAAAAAAAATAAATATCTGTAAATATGTTTTTATTAAGGATATAATAAATACTACTCTTTTTTTAAATTACTATTTGAAATAAAAATCAGTTTACAATCATTGTTAGTTACACATAATAATTTGAAATGCCTTTCTTTGTATCATAAAATGTTCAATAAAAACATTAGCATTTGGTAATATCTATTTTGTTTTATTTGCTTCCTTATTTTTTTTAATTAAATGGTCCAAAATTAACATTATAGTATTCTTATTGGAAAATAATAAGTTGCCAGCAACCATGCACCATTCCAGCCCCTGACTATATTAGACCAGCCTCCTCGTTTTAGTTGCCTCTCAAGCAGCGTCCATCTATTGTTTGTTTTTTGTTATATACAGTATATTGTATGTTGACAAAATATATTGTGATTTTCTGAACTCTGCAGCGATTAATTTTAGCTTACATCAATCAACAGGAGTTATACTGTAATATAATGGCAGCCACAAAAGTCGATGGACACTATATATCCACTTATAAATTTTACATAATATATAATATATTAATTAAATAATACTTATAATATATTATGAATTTATCATTATATACTGACGAACATTAACGTGATTCATGAAATTTAATATTAGTTATCACATTTTTCAATAACCATATTATAATATTAATATTTTTTATAAAAACTCCGCTTTTTACTCCGCTGTGGTCGAGCGTGGCGCAGTGCATTGACCGGTTCTTGTTAGATCACCGAAGTCAGGCTACGTCGAGCGTGGTTAGTACTTGGATGGGTGACCGTTTCAAGTAAAAAATACGCTGCTCCCTCCCTGGGGTAAATTCGTCTCGCTTTCCACCCAGTGCAGTGATGCACTTGTGTGTGGTTCCCCAGGCTTTGGTCCATTGAGAAAAAGTAGAAGTGTCCGTCCTGACTGAGGTTTTCCACGGTTTCCTCAGTCTCACCTCAGCGAATGCTGGGACGCGTAAGCATGCAGGCCGTGGCCACTATCCGTTCCCTACCTTATCCCTACCCAGTACCCCGCCGCGAGCTGTAAGCTCTTAGGGGTGTATCCTTGTAAAAGAAAAAAAAAATTCAATAACACTAAACTTGAGAAACTTGGATACTTTTCTTCGTATGAATCGAGTCCATATGAGCTTTCTGAGACTACAATATTGTCACATTTCGTGTTTTTATATATATAATATATTTTATTATTTATATGTCAATTGTAAAATGAGGAGCTGCAAAGTGCATACGTATGGTCAAGTGAAGCACCTGCATTTCTAATTACACACGCGGAAACACTCCCCTGAGCCCTGAACAGTCAGTGCAGCGTTTCAAACCAACGCCGCGCATTGCCGGAAATTACGATAGCACGACCCTGTAATAATAATTATAAGAACATCCCCAACAGGACCAGCGGGCGCCTTCATCTTGGCCCAATTGGGCCCGGTGCTGGCGCTTATAAACACCCCAACTAGGTTGGGAGTTAAAAACACAAATAATAATAATTTAATATTTGTTTATTTGGGATAAATTACATTGTAATTTGGAGACCGTCTCCGCCACCTTTCCGCTACACCTTTTCCGGTATCAAAACAATGATTGTAATGAGGGCCGCTGAGTATATAAGTTAATTCGTTAGTGATCATAACAACAAGTCTCACTTTTGGTTAAATGCTCTTGCGATCACATCACGCTCTTCAATTAAGCTAATTACACTACGACAATCTCTGCTCAGCGACTCCTCAATGTGCACCTCTTGTATTACATAATGTAATGCTGTGTTCAATAAATATTTTTTTTTTCATTCATTATAAATAAACATAATACATTTTATTATAATTGCAGGCAATATTTCTGCAAGGCAAATTATAATGATGTTATTTTAAAATTATCCTTGTCTTAGAGTAAGATCTCGGGTCCGTAGCAGGACTGAGCCAGGAATATTAAATAATTAAAACTTAAATAAAGTCACCGGGGGCGTAGACAAGGGGGGGGGGTGTTATAGCCCCCCCCCCTTGAGAGCTGAACCTTAGTAAATTTTAAGGGAAAAATATAACAAAAAATGGTACTCGACGGATACGATTTAGATAAAGTTTCATGAAATATTTTCTTAAAAAAAACTTTAAAAATTTATATCCCCGAAACACATCGTTAATATACAGTATCATTAATTTATTTAAAATCCGTGTACAGTATTATGATTATTTAAGTATGCTATAATTATAGTATTATAATTATGTTATGTAGTATTCATTATCAAATTTTCATGTTTTTATACGAAAAGACAACAATTTAAAATATAAAAAATGTTGAAAACATTCCCCGTATAATGTTCAGCATAAAAATAAAAATTATATATATATAGTACTTTATTATTTTTTAATTAATTATGTAGAAGGTATATTACATCTTACAATTGCTAGTTTTATTGTCTAATGTATAATACTGCTGTACGTACATATTTAAATTCATTATTAAAGTTAAAAAAAAAAAATTTGAATGTATTAATTTTACAGCATAATTAATGTAATAAATTGATATTCCTGTTTTGAAAATTGAAATATAAATATTTTTTCTTGCTCGTACATCAGTACATCGTCTTAAGGGTAAGGTAACGCCACCAATGTTAAAAAAAATCCCTCTCACAAAAATTCTGAAAAAAATTTAAAATGTTCTCCTCTACACCCCCTATCAGTAGCTAAAATATCAGGTATACAAATACGATCTAGTTTTTGAGTTATGAATTTTTAAAGTTGACCAATTTAACATGGGAGTTTCATTTCTCCATGTTAAAGTAGTCAACTTTAAAAATTTATAACTCAAAAACTAGATCGTATTTGTATACCTGATATTTTAGGTACTGATAGGGGGTATAGAGGAGAATATTTTAAATTTTTTTCAGAATTTTTGTGAGAGGGATTTTTTTTAACATTGGTGGCGTTACCTTACCCTTAAAATGTGGTCTATTTTTTATGAAAATGTAGTGACAAAAATATTGGAACTACATAATTTACGATTTACAAATATAAGAAATTTGCTGCAACTTTTCATCGAAAAAAATTATAGTCCACGTCCCTTTTTCAAAAAAATCGCGCGTCATGAAACTAATAAAAATAATATAAAGTGGTTATTTGATGAATTAACTTGAATTGCTTATTTACTCTAAGCTTTATTTATTACGTTAGTGCACGTATTGAAAAAATGAATTAAAAAAATTGAAACAGGCCATATACTGTATATACATTCTCTATAAAAGACTATATAATATAGTATTTTTTCATAATTTTACCCTAAAAAGGGGGCGTGTCCCTAAAAAAATCGCACCTGCGGCGGGATTATAAATGAAGTACACAATATGACAATATATATTTTTTTAATTTTTTAAGGCATCTCCGTGTATCTTCATAGTTTTTAAGTTCATTAAAAGAGGGCGTCTAAGTTCATTCAACATGATTCAACCGGCGAATAAAAAGTTAAAGAGACCATAGAGTTTAATATTCAAGAAAGAAAAAGATTTAATGAAAATGAATTCAATGAATTATAAAGGCACGTGATATTGCAGATGTGAAAGTTTTTTTTTCGGTAAAAAGATGTACTTTTTGAAATAATTAATTTTAATATTGTGTTTGTAAGTTTTACCTTTTTATCAGAGTCTATACATTATTTGTGTTATTTTTTTCACCAAGATATTCCAGTGTGGTTAAATCTAACTCGAATCTACATTCCCACATACACTCCCATCTGCCCCGCCCTCTATTTCTGCCACGTTTACAACTGAAATCTCTCAATAAATCAATTTAATTAAACCTTAATTTAGTTAAACAATGAATATTTGCGTCTATAATTTCAATTGTTAAGTGTTATCAAGTTGAAAACAATCAAAGGTAAGATATTTTCATTATTATCTTATAAATGTTACGTGTTTAAATTTTTTATATGCATATCTCGTGTGTGTTTTATTTGGCCATGATGACCATGCATAATAAAAATGTCAATATGACATATATAAGTGTACGTTGTATTACTTCTTGTATATATCAATGTCAATCATTTTGTCACGTTTTAAGTGTCAATTTTAATTACATAAAGTTAATAAGTGTCGTCTTCATTGTCAGGCGCGGATCTAGAACTAAATTTCGGGAGGGGCTATCTCCATAAGGCTAATATTAAGAAAAAAATTGGGAGTGGGGAAAATGCCTATATTGCCCATGTTAAATTCAAAAAATTTCGGGAGGGGCTGCACGCCCCTCAGCCACCCCCTTGGATCCGCTCCTGTTCATTGTCACGCGCGCGCGTTCATTATATAGAGATTGTATTATTTAAGGCAATTATTATTATGTATATTTTTTTAATTTATTCATAAAGAAAACATACATGTTAATATCACTAATATATATGCATATATAGACCCCAATATATTAAATTATAACTCGATCGTAAACGGGAAACTTACGTTTTTTTGTTTTTATTATATTTTATTTATTTATTTATTGAATCCAATACAGTTTTCCCATATTTATAGGATACATATATATATTAGTACATCTCCAGCCTCAAAAAAAACATAACACAATTAAGTAAACATAATTATAATTAATTATACAGATATACATTGCAGTATACGTACATTTCACATAGATTGCTTTATTTATTAGCGCATTAATAAAACTATTAAATTATTCTATATACTGTAGACTACTGTTGTTGAATTATTTAAATCTTTTATTATGCTTCGATATTATTACAACATAAAATATATATTACCATATATTTAATTAATGATATTATACATATATATATATGATAAGATCGAGTTATTGTATATCTGGATATAATTATAAATCAAAATCGACAATTTCGTAACTTTAATGCAACATTTAAAAACGTAACTTTATATAATTAAATATCCTTTTTATTTCTTAAAAATTAAAAAATATAAAATTTTAGAGCTTTAAATTTGTTATTAAAATTTACTGCCTATTTTTTGTACATAAGTTGGGGGCAACCAACAATAACAGCAATTTATAATTATTTTGAAACTAAATAGTGATTAAAATTGGGGTTGGGTTACATGCCAATTCCAATTCTTAATTGTAATTTCTACTTTATTTGCATACATGATACAAATTTCTATATATTTCATGTACACTCGTCGCCTTGGAAAATTTCCCACTTGCAGCCTTGTTAAAAATCACCATTATATACCTCGTAAGAATAGCATACAGAGCATGGTGATTAACAAGGCTGCAAGTGGAAAATTTTCCAAGGCGACGACTGTACATTAATAATAATATATATTATGCATAGCATACAAGCTACAAGCTATATATATAGGCGCCTAATTAGAGTGTACATTTTGAAAGTATTTTTATAAATAAATTAAAAATTGCAGTTATTTATATTACATACACCTTAAGGACATTCACAAAGCACTTTAACCCCCACTTTGGCCCCAATTTTTATCCCTGGTACTAAACCAGGGGCTAAACATGTTAAGCTCATAGTTTAGCACCATGTTTAGCACCAAGTTTAGCAACAGGGATAAAAATTGGGGCTAAAGTGGGGGTTAAAGTGCTTTGTGAATGTTCCCCACTGTTGTGCACAACATACTTTACATAAAAACTTATATATGAATTAACGAAACAAACACAATTTAAAATATGAATTTAATGCACGGTATATAGTAAGTGGATATATTATAATTTATGGGATTGAAAAAACGGTATTATAATAATAATAACTGAAAGATGTCATGCAGGCAAACGACTGATGTATTATATAATATACATGGGGGGACATTCACAAAGCACTTTAACCCCCACTTTAGCCCCGATTTTTAACCCTGGTGCTAAACATGGTACTAAACCAGGGGCTAACCATGTTAACCTCATAGCTTAGCACCATGTTTAGCACCAGGGTTAAAAATCGGGGCTAAATTGGGGGTTAAAGTGCTTTGTGAATGTCCCCCATGATGTATATAATATATGATATATATATATATATATATTATATACATACAGCAGATTTCGTTCGAATATATAAATACAAAATATTATAGTACATATATTGCATGTATAAAAATTGAAAGGGTTAAGGTTAACGCGCTTAATGTTAAAAAAAAAAACTCGATAAATATTATGATATTCCGTGAGTCATATTAAACGTTTTTTTTTATATGTATGTCATGTGCATGCCCATATTATATGGTTACTAAATAAATTGTTTTATCTGCGTGCTTGAATTGAAGATGCCACCACGTTGCCAAACGTATATCGAAGCTTTCCTTTTCATTCATAATTATTTTATTGCATGCTTTTTTCATTGTACTGCAATAAGCATCATTCTCCAGAGTTTAAACAATTTTCATCTTTTATATTATTATGCTATGTATTAATAAGCTGTCTCCTCGTCTAATTACCTTATATTTTAGAGTAAAAAAGAGGGGAAAATACGATATTTTGTCTTCTTTCCTCTTATTGAGCATTAAATGTTATAAATATATTGTCTCTATTTCATGATCCTCACTTTGAGCGAGAAAGAAATTAGATGTGTGTTTGAAGTAAAAAGACGTTATAAGGTTAGTTTTAGACGTTTAAAGGATGAGATGAAGACGTAATTTTTCTACTGGGGCTTCAGAAATATAATTTTGATAGTCGGAATCATATTAATCATGCAGTTCTCACATAAAAGTTGAAAGTATGTAAATAATCACAAAACAAACAGGTAAAAGTCATCAACTTCTCATCCATACATAATATACGATTGATACAAAAGCAAATTAAACAAAACTTGCAAGCTGCATACAAAAGTGTAATGCAAATATAATATAACATAGTACAGAGTATCGACCTCAAAATTTTTTATAGCAGAAATGGATAGAGGATGAAAAGTTGTGTTACTCTGATTTTTTTCAGATTTTTTAGAGACCGGGAAGTATTGCTAAAAAGTTTTGGCGAGGTCGGGTTCGAATCCACGTCCCTTTTGGGTCCTATCTTTTATTAAGAGAGGCGGCACTTTTTCTACACTTTCAATAATTTTTAAAAAATAGTTGCCGGGTTCTAAAAAAATTGAAAAAAATCAGATTAGCATAACTTTGCACCCTCTATCCATTTCTGCAATAAAAAATTGAGTTCGGTACTCCATTATACACATTCATCTATTAAATTTCATCGCTGTACTTAGTTATAGTTATAAAAGCTATACTATCAACTTTTTCTTGTATTACATGATCTAGCATAATATTAAAATTTAAAAAAAAAAAAAAAATACTGAACAAGATACGCATTTGTTAGCGTTTTAATTGTTTGTTATACAATTTATTCACTATAACGTTATTCACATGACGGTGTTTAATATACGTATTCATTTGACGACGGATAATGTTATTCTTATGAGGCGTCGTCAACGGATCCGTATTAAATACCGTCATGTAAACGTAGAAAATTGCATCACATCCTGTAGAGCCATTGCACAAGAAAATGTATTACAAAATTATTTAGGATATGTATGCATAATCTTATAAATCAAGCAAAAATTTTATATAGTTTCTTCAATTAATTCGCATGCAGGAGAATAGTGTATATTATCCATGTAAATCTGAATTACGTGTAACATATAAAAGTTGCATCATCTTATATATGAAATTTTACATGTTGTTTAATGCAGGGGTACCATGCTTTTCCGCCGAGTACCATATGATCATATAAGGTAAAAGGCATATAATTAAGAAGCCACCACTATAGGTAGGTCACTCCACTGATAAAAGATGTCATGAGATTGATAAGACAGCATGGCCAATAATAGTTTGCTTTTGATATATAGGTAATAGGATTTTCTTTTCGTATGATATTCATAATAGAAGTTCCAATATGTTGCATTATATTATTCTGCATGTATTATACGTATATCATAAAAATATTAACGGCTTTTATCATGTTTTTTCGAGATCATTTATTGAAATACTCATTAATAAAAAGTAAATATTATATATTAATTGAGTATAAAATAGTTTTTTTCAATTATAACGAAATTTTATTCCATTTTAGTATACCGATTCATGTAGTAAATTTATTATACTTCATCTATATATTATAATTGTAAAACGTGCATGGTTTCTGAGAAACTATACATAGTAAGATAACTTTAATAATAATTGTTTTATCTTAGCTTATGACATACAACTTTAAGTAAGTGATATAACGGGCTTAAAGTAGAGATAATACGGATCAGTTGGCCCAATGCTAAAAAAAATCCCATTCATAAAAATTATGAAAAAAAATTAAAATGTTCTCCTATACAGCTCCTATCAGTAGGTAAAATATCAGGACTTTTTAAATTTTTTTCATAATTTTTATGAATGGGATTTTTTTAGCATTGAGCCAGCTGATCCGTATTATCTCTACCTTAATTATAAGCCATTGCAAACAAAGGACATTTTTTAACTCGTCATATAATGATAATTTCCAATTGATGAATTCAACTATATGATAAATAAATAACATTTCGCATTTTTACTGACAATTTAATTTTGTTAATTATATTATTCCTAGCATTATTATAAGGTATTTTTTTTTGTCTCACACTAGGGAAAGGGGGGGGGGGGGTCAAACGACCAACTATAGTTCATTTCCTATGTTAAACTAATTCAGTTGTTTTAAGTTTTTTTCTCACTTTTTTCATTGCTGGTTGACTCACAAAAGATCAAAATTTTCTTTTAAATTTTAAGAGCGATCTTTTATACTTTATTCTCACAGGTCATTTCAACTCGCCCTTGGTAAATTTAATTAACACTTAATCATGACGATGATTATGTTATGTAGTCACGTATATTCTGCAGGTTTCAGGTAACTAGTTTACCTGAATCCATATAATATTGCAGCTATATTATTATCATATTATAACAGCTTTTTTTAATAATGTTATGGTAATAAGAATGTGGTAGAATTAGGTAAAAAACGAAAAGGCTCGTTTGTTATAAAACTGGAACTTGCTTGCGGAGAAAGTAAGGTCAAATTTTTGTCAGCCTTTTATAAACCGTTACCGTTATATAACCGGTAAAATACCTGAGTTATAAAAATAAAGTTGCTTCTTTGAGTCACGGCAAAGCAATTACGCCTTCAATGCATAATGAAATCATTTTGACGTGATGACTGAAATTCTTTATCAAATAAAAATATTTTTTTTTAAAGTTTTTTATTATTAAATTGTGTACAAATACAGTCCAACCAAGGCCCTAAATGAAGCCCTTTCGGTTGGAACTGAGTTACATACAATTATTCAACACGTATAGTAAGCTTAAACAAAATTACCTATATTTATTAACAATAACAATACAAAACAATACATTAATAACATTAACAAAAGATAAAAACAAAACAATCAAAAATAAGCACGAACAAATTTAAACCCTTCAACTTAATTAAACAAAAGCACGAATACAATTAATAGAATGGTATTACAGCTCACATTAACGCAAGTTATTTAATATATGCTTTCTCAGCACTTTTTTCAATAACATTTTTTGGTCAATTGATCTAATATTTATCGGTATTTCTTTCCAAATTTTTGGTAGCACTAAATTATATTTTCATTATATTCATATGTTATATTATTATTATTATATTCATTATATTGACCTATATATAATGATGGTTGCTTATTTTTATATTATTAATTAAAAACTTGTATTATACAATAAAACTTGATTATTTATTGCATATAATTTTATTTTTATGCACAAGAAAATTTCAATTCCGCTTGTTTGTGTTAAGATGAATATTTTTATGAGGAAAAATTGTATGCAAAATTGCATCGTGTAATACCGGCTTAAACTTTAAAATTAGATAATAGGATGTAACTACATATAAATTATATATAATATATGTACTTAAATGATCAGTTATAGATAAAAGAAGAACAAAGGTTTTGATTGCAACATAGTTTATATATATACAATATGCTTAATAATATGTATTAATGAAATCATATTAAGTTCCAGTGTAATAGTACTCAAAAAGAAAGGATGTTGTGGATGATAAAAAGTCACGCCACTTTTTATTGTCTTCTCCTTAATCACACGTTCTTGAGTAGCCAATCACAATGAGTCCGCAAGAAAAGTACATCATCTAGGGTTGGACTTTTTTGTTATATTATATATCCTTTGAAGTTGATGCCAAAATGTCACCTGATCGACCTAATCCTATCATCATGTAGAAGACCATATAAGGACATTGAATCCCATTAAAAAATTTAAAAAAAAAAAAAAAAATGCAAAGTGATATTGATTAAAATTTTAAAAAAAAAAATCAACATTAATTGAATTTTATGGATTGTGCGTCTTGATTATATTTAATTAATTTATGTTTTGCTTTTTTGTTCACCCAAGTACATATGAGACCGCTAAATGCGAAGCTATAACAAAGATTTTTTCTTATCTCTAAACGTTGAAATTAATAATTTTATCATGAAAGTCTATTATATGGTCTGATTTTTTGCCGTCTGATGGAACTTCACTCACTTAATTATAATACACATACTGCAGCATAATTAATATCTACAAGATAATTGAAATAACCTAAGGTGATATAAATTGCAGCAAAAGGTCTTCACATGCATCACTAGAACAACTATAATACATATGGTATTATAATTAAGTAATTATAAAGTATGTATATATATATATATATATATGACATTAAAGAATATCATATAGAATCCAATAAAAAATAAACCTCGAATCTTTACTTATTATTTTTCATAATAATCGATCAATGAGCAATTCAACTATAGAACTTATATATAATTATCTTAATATTTTTTTGCTTAGGTTTTTTAATTAAAAGAACTATATGTGCTTGTTTTTGCTGATTTTTAATATATATATATTGTATTTTTTCTGCTTGTATTTAATTTTATGCAAACTCACTATAATGTAAGATGATTTGTACGCACGTACCCATAAGGCTTCCGGCCTTGGTAGGACTGTATTCTTTTTTTCACTAATAAAACTATTTAAAAAAATATATGCACGTTTGATAAGAGAATTAAGAGAAGTGTACTGTACTGACGATTTTTTAACAGTCTAATTACATATCGTGTATATTTGCTTATAATAACTTGTCTTCATTTGAAAGATATAATTAAAAATTTTAATATTAAAAAAAAAAAAATCCGTAAATTTTTAAATATTTCAAATTATTGTTATTTAATAACAATAATATTATGCTTTGATTGCATCATAATAATTTATTTTTACATGAAAAAAAAATGGAAGGATATTGTGGGTTAACTTTTTTTATTTGTGTCACGTGTTTCGATCAACCAATGGTCTATCGTGCGTAGACAGACGTAAACGTAGAAAAGTTCCTTTATACCGCTATAGACTTTTTATTTATATCATGAGGAGGATGCAAAAAAATTACGTCACTTCTCCTTATTAAAACGTAATCTCATTGGTCCACATGTATATAACACACTAAATAATTTTGATTTTCATTGGCTTACGATCGTGTCACATGTTTTGGGAAAGAAATATATATAAACGCATGCTTGAAGTATACATGTTTCATTCTATTGTTACTGGGGGTGCTTTTAACATCGCGTATTTTTATTGTCAATTAAAATAATAACATTGCCGTTATGACATATGTGAGTATAATTAATTTATTATTTTATTTTCTATTTTCTTCATTTTAATGCTATTTTACTATATTATACCTCTAAATGATTATACTATTATTAATAGTATAATGGTTAATAGTATTTAATAATAGTATAATTAACTTAATATAATCATATTAAGTTAATTAATATGATTATATTATTATCTATACCTCTAGATAATAATATATATTATTATTATATAATATAATAATACTATATATTATATATATATATATCTCACAATTTTTTTTTTTTTTTAATAATTAATAACAAAACTATTTAAAATCCTTGAATTTCTATAAGCAAACAGTTACCGATCCAATTTACGATTAACCTCAGCTATTTTGGAGTCAAAGAACATACTGTAAGAATACTTTTAATTGAAATATAAAATTTGAGAATGTTCTAAAACTTAATTTCTTAATTAATTGCTTTTATAGTTTGAGCAAATTCAAGGGGGCGTTACATGGTTTTCTTACAACAGCTCCATTTCCGATTTCCGTTCGTATCAGACAGATCATTTTTAAAGTTTGTATATATATATTATATATATGACATACATCATTGCCATCTATAATTTTATTTAATGGTGAAGTCCCCGCATATCTTTTGTTGCTTTCAATTAAGAAATTTCGAGATCTCAATCAACTGAGATTAATTCTTTTATTTAGGCTATAATACATGCACAGTTCAAGACACCATGCACGAAATTTAATTTTTTATCTGAATGAAGTCTCTGTAACACACATGCATAATCAGTATTAGAAATTATAATAGTTCTATCATGAGTACAAAAAACACAGAAAAAAAAAAACAAAAAAAAAAAACAGAATAAAAATACAAATATAATGAATCAGTGCATATAATTAACTTTTTCATCTTTATAATTTATTTTATTCAATTTAATTAATTAATTGTTAATTGTAACTTTTAACAACTTATCACTGAAATTGTTTCAAACTTTTTGTATTATTCTTAAATTCTTATATCTGATGTAATAATATTGTAAAACTATTGGTTAGAAACAAAAAAGGCATTCATGCCTTAACTCTATATTGTATATATATTGTTTTCTTTTTATTTTAACTATATAACTAACATGGTTTAATGATATATAGAGAATTTTATTACATCAATTATTTACTAGACGTAATTAAGTTAATATTTTAAAATTAAATGTATTAGTTATTAACTTAGAAAAAAAAATTGTATATAAAAATTATGAACACGCAATCATTTTTTTTTTTTTTTTTACAAGGATACACCCCTAAGAGCTTACAGCTCGCGGCGGGGTACTGGGTAGGGATAAGGTAGGGAACGGATAGTGGCCACGGCCTGCATGCTTACGCGTCCCAGCATTCGCTGAGGTGAGACTGAGGAAACCGTGGAAAACCTCAGTCAGGACGGACACTTCTACTTTTTCTCAATGGACCAAAGCCTGGGGAACCACACACAAGTGCATCACTGCACTGGGTGGAAAGCGAGACGAATTTACCCCAGGGAGGGAGCAGCGTATCTTTTACTTGAAACGGTCACCCATCCAAGTACTAACCGCGCTCGACGTAGCCTGACTTCGGTGATCTAACGAGAACCGGTCAATGCACTGCGCCACGCTTGACCTCAGTATATTACACTATATTATACGCGTTCACATGACGGTGTTTAATACGGATCCTTGCATTGGTCATATCATATGTATAATTATAGACAACGCCTCGTAATTAAGAATAACATGTATATATCATATATATATATATATATATATATATATATATATATTCGACACCGTCATGTGAACGTATAAGTGATTATGTATTATGTATAATATCAAAACACTTATTTCATTATTATTAAAAATTTTAATCTGTGAAATGTAAAAGAGAAATATGAAAATATATAATATTATCTTTGAGATAAGTAGAAAGATTCGATATGCAGGGTTCGAGTTAGCAATTATTGTAAAATTTCTAAAGTATTAAAAATTTACTGCGAATAATCTTGAACTTAAAAGTTCATTCACTAACTTTTGATAATATGTTTATTGTATTTTGATCACCTGATGATCTTGCACTCTTCTCATTGGCTGGAAAAAAGAGCGTGATGTTGTATAAATAAAATAGCAGCGGGGGAGGCCGGGGGGTGTCATCCGCGAGATCAGCGTGCGTTCAGGTCGCGACTGTGGCGCCGAGAACAGTTTTTTTACCGTATTTCCTCACGGATCAGTCTAGACAGACGACTATGAAACATTGGACTGGCAACATATCGCTTTACTTTCGTTCTCTCGTATATGAGAGTGAAATATTGTGAGTAAACGTAATCTCATTATATTTTATAGCGTTGGTAATTATTTATAAGACAAGTTGATATTTTAAATAATAATTAATAGTCAAACTTAATATGATTTTTCAAAAATAATATTAGCAAATTTTTATAACTGTGTGTGTGTTATTAAATGCATAGGTTATAATTTATAAGAATTTTAATTACCATTTATATAAAAATATATATATTCTTTATAATTAAATACTATACAATGTATAGACTGTAGAGTTTAATTAATATTATAATTATACATTTTTTATTCTAATTATATACAGTATATAATTATTTCTTTATTTTGAAATAATTTAATTTAAATTAATGAATGAATGAAATTATACTACGACAACTTGATGATATCTCCGCGGCGGTATCTCTCTTATGCTTAATGTAATTCTCATGGTTTTACATGTTTTTATAAGACATTTCCTGAAAAACGCTGCTCTCCAATTGGTCGAGATAATATCACATGATGCGCGCACGGCTGTGTTTATCCAAAGTTAACTTTAAGTCAGGGCCGTCCCATGCGCACGGTGCATACGTTTAATTTTTTCTGCTCTATTATAGATTTTTCCGTAAATTAATAGCCATGGCTTAGAAAAGCTGCGCAGAAACGAGTTTTAAATGTTAGTAGTCTACTGCGCATGGCTCTGCAAAGTGTGCATGATAAGAAAGCTTGAATCCAAATGAAGCTGCGCAAACGCTAGGTGACTAATCTGCGCACAGCCAATAGCAACTTTGTATGCTTTATGAACAAATATACGAACTTCTACCCCAGATTGCTTGCGAATTGCAGTGTTTAAAAATTCTTTTAATACTTACTGCAACCGGTTTGGCTTGTAGTATTGCAAATAAATATCAAATTTGAGATGAGATAAAAACAAGGATTTTGTATGTATGGATAGGTTATCTCTATACCAATAGCATTAGAGCTATTGAGGCAAATCTCCAACATAAGATGGCGACCGAGCGCAACCATCTGCACAAATTGTATGGAAGTTCCCCAACGTAAGATGGCAGACATCCCATTGGTTACTGTTGTAACCGCCACCCAATTCCTCCTCACGACTGTGCCTCACCGACGGCAGCACCATCACCTATCCATACATACAAAATCCTTGGATAAAAAGCAACGTTTTCGCTAATGTTGAACAAAAACTCTGCTCCGGTAGGGGCCCCTCGTGCAGCAAAACAGCTGTTTTCAGCTCACTAAGTGACGTCACCTTGGGTGTTTTTGGCCAAAATGCGCAGATCAGTCCAAATTCGTAGGGCATGGACCTATCTATTATAGTTGTATCATGACTTTAAGTGGCTTTTTGTCTTTTGCTTTTGATATAAATGATACACAATGCTTATTAAATTCAGTATATTATAATATACAATCGTATATAAATAAAATTAAGAGAAGGAGGTATTTGAATTTCAATGAATTTTAAAGTTATAACTTTTTACAAACATAGTACATATTGCATCATAAATCTCTCTCTCTCTCTCTCTCTCTCTCTCTCTCTCTCTCTCTCTCTCTCTCTCTCTCTCTCTCTCTCTCTCTCTCTCTCTCTCTCTTACTCTCCCAGCTCCCTCCTTGTTTATGTAATATAATATTTTATAATTTTATACTGTATATTAATAAAATTTGCAAAGCACTTATAAATTAATATAATATATACGTGTGCTTTCTTTATGATTTCAGTTACAATATGAACACACACGACGTAGCCCATGATGATGAAGCAGCCTGCACCATGTCCCCAACATGCAACCGGGAAAACACCCTGGCACCTGAGGGTCCTCCTGACTACAGGAAGGAGAAAGAAAGGTTAAATTCCTATCCTGAAGATTGGGAGCAGGGTAGTCACCCAACGAAGGAAGAACTTGCTAAGAACGGAATGTTCTACAATCATGATGATAAACAACTTACTTGTATATTCTGCACTATGAACGTGGTATGTTAATAAATTATACTTTTTAATTAGAAAATGAACGTATTGAATTAAAGAATTACCTTTTTTTTTTTAACTGTAATTTGTAATCTTGATTTTTTTTAATTTAAAAAAAAAAAATGTGGAACGTTAGCCCCTCTCAAAATTTTGGATTTAACATGGGCAATTCAGGCATTTCTTTTACCCCCAACTATTTTTATTGGCATTATTTTATGGAACCAGCACCCACAGATATTTGGTTTTTGATCTCTGTGCCTGACATTTTTAGAATTATTTGTTTTAAAAATTAGCAGAGAGAGAAATAAAAACTATGACAGTACAGAGAATGTCTTATAAAAGTTATAAATCAACCGACACATTTAAAAATTTGTATATATTGATATTGATTATATTGATCATAGACTTTCACTCTGTTGCAGACTGCTCCGTGGACTGCAGGAGAGACTGTGAAGGACGTCCACGTCAAGAATAACGTCATTTGTCTTTTTATGGAAGGAAAATTCGTCGAAAATGTATTCTTGGGGAACGAAGGTATTAATTCATTATTTTAATAATATGCTAGTTTTTAAACGCTGGCATGCCTTTGATTAATTAATTTAATTTTTAATAATAATATACTTTTGTTTTATTATTAACAATATTTTTTTTTATGTGCTTAAAATTATTTTTTTGCGGGGTTTTAATTTTTTGAATGTGTATCGGATCAGAACATTCTATGTATATACTGTATACATATACTGTTCTACCTGATGTATGAATTGATTATCAAAATATCGTAACAATTCTATTTGCTAACGGGACAACTATAATTTTCTTTCAATTATCCATGGTATTTTTAGCACATAAAATAATGTGGATTTCATGAAAAGGGGGGGGGGGAACAGTAAAAAAAGTACTCAAAATATCAAAATAGAGATAATTTTATTATCCATTAAATACCCCCCCCCTCCCAAATAAATTGCATTGGGAGGAAAAAATAAATAAACATTTTTCATTCATTGAAGCTTATAAGGTTTTAACCTTTGGTAATTGCGTGGGAGAAAAAAAAAGTTATTTTTGAAAAATACTTTGGTAATGCGACTGATGGATATTAAATATTAATGGACTGTTACTAATATTTTTTTCACAGAGGAGGAGATCGATGGGGAAACTGAAGACTTCCTAGCTCCCAACGTGAATGTGGACACTCCGCCAGTACATACTTCGTATCAACTCATGAGAGACCGACTTAACACCTTTTTGGGTTTCTGGTCAACTGCTCTTCCTCAGACCGCAAAGAAATTAGCCTGTTCAGGATTCTTCACTGAAAGAATGAATGGTAAGTCAACATGCAAAGCATTCTGACATTCTGATTTATTTTGAATTGAGTGCATTAATATTTCTCAAAGACGTATATACTGTATATATATATATATATATATATATATATATATATATATATATATATATATATATATATATATATATATATATATATATATCTGCAACAGCTTCATTTAATTTACATTCACTGCGTTTACATGAAATATATAGTTGTGTTTTAACTTATAGTGTTTCTGTTCTCCAACCTCTTCCACAGATGATCTTGGTTGGAGAATCATATGCTATTATTGTGGAAAAGACTTCACAATAAGAGAGGATACGAAGCTTACCCCCTGGCAGATCCATAATCACATCTCCTCAACCTGCCCACTTGTTGTGATGAGGCAGGCTCAGCTATCAAACACTTCTTTGGTGAGGAACGAGCCCACTGTAGATCAAGAGGTGATCCAGGACCAAGTGGCTACGGACATGAACTTCAATCAAGATTACGCATCCAGTAAGTAAAGTCAAATTAAATTTCTATTACCTTGAACTATCAAGAATGTGATTTTTTTATTTTTTTGTGACTACTCTTTTTATTATTGAGTTTTTGAGAAGAGGACTTTTAGCGTACTTGTAGTTATGATTTTTATTGTGAAGAATTGCAACTTATAGAAGTGCATCTATAATAGGAATGCCAAAAAGCAACACTATTTTTTTTTTTTTTTACAATGTTGCTACTTTTTCAATGCTTTTTAATTACTTATAACCTTTTTCCTTTTTTTTTTAAATTTAAATTATAAAAATTAGCACAACACTCGTATTTCTTAAATTCTTTTTAGAGTCAAATTTAATAATAAACATAAACCTATACATTAGGATTATTGCTTTTAATTATTGCATTAAATAATGTATATATAGTTATTTTTTAATACTATTTTACCATATTTTCACTATGAAATTTATAATTAGTTTTATTTTATCACTAACCGATGATCAATGAATTGCATCCTAATTTATATTGAAGAATAACGATAGTAAAAATACATTGACTTTATATAAATATTTTTATTGCATATTTGAACAAAACACCTATTTAGAGTTGCGTGTTCTCAATAATTATAGTCACGCAACGCATTTCTCTTATGCTTGCATAATAAATATTTTCAAGACACATTGATTTACAGAACCTTACAGGGTTAATAAAATTGTAAAAAAAAAAAAAAAAAAAAAAAAATGACAATCTTGAAATTTTCTATCCAAGTATGCAATAATAAAATTTTATACAGTTTAATTTATAATATTATAAATATCGTCACAATATATTCTAAGTATACTATAACACTTGTTATATCAATACAATAATATTTTGTTCTGTTGCAGTCCATGAGTGGCGAGAAAACGAGGACGGAAATCAACCCCACAACTCCATTGTTGCAGAACAATGTAAGTTTCAATATTTATAACAAATATTTCAAATTAATGTGCATGGAAATCCTTTATATTATTGATTAAAGTATCAAGTTATATGTATTATAATTTTTTCGTAATTTTGGAACCTAAAATGCTATGAAGAGATGTGTATATAACTATATATTAAAACAAACAAGCATAAGGAAATACATTACAAGAATTACATGAATATGATACAACATTATTTATATATAATAGATAATTTATATTATTATTGTACAACAGTGTTTCTAATATAAATTTGGAGGGTGTTGGAGGGTTATATATATATATATATATATATATATTATATATAGAAATCTTAAAAAATTAATGCTCTATCTAAATATATTTTAAAACATTCATGCACAGGCTTCTCAGTGAAACATTCAAATTGAATTCATGTAAAAAAAGAAGCTAAATAATATTTTATAAATAATGATAAAATAAATGTTATTAACTTTTCATGGAAAAATTAACAATAAAATTAGGAAATAAACATATACGTACATTATAATACATAATTATATGTTTATTTGATATTACAAGTATTGCAGACACTTATAATATGCAATATAATATATACCTTGGGATAGCATGAATTTTGCTTGTTATAGTCCTGAAGGGCTATATACTTAAAAATCATGTTAAATGTAGATTTAAATACACACGAAGACATTATTGCTTAATTAGGATTAATATATAAATAAAACATGTAACACTTAAATCCATTGAAAAAAAAATAGAGGTGTCCGTCCTGACTGAGATTTCCACGGTTCCCCCATTCTCAGCACTTCAACGAATACTGGGACGCGTAACAGGCCATCTTTTTCCTCCCTTATCTCTATACCCATTACCCCGCCACGAGCTCCAATCTCCTTAAATATCCTTGTAAAAAAAATTAAACAAAATCTTCTTGCAGCCTACATTTGGAATAACCAACTTACTGAAAATGCTGATACCTCAAAGTACGCTAACAAGGAAACACGCCTCAGTTCTTTTGAAATAAATTGGATCTACGCTCTTCGTTTTCTGGTGAAACCTATGGCTAAGAGTGGTTTTTTCTGTACTGGTACGTATTTTATACTTTATTTATTTGAATGAACATGTTTCATCTAAGTTTGCAATTTTTTGTATTCTGAGATGACGATACCATAGGACTCAAAATATAACATTTACATTTTTTGATCAATCACATATTTCGATTTTAAAGGTACAATATTTTTAAAAACAACTTTTATAGTAATTTAAATAAGGATTACTGTTACCAGAAAAATTATAAGATTATGAACATTACTGACACTGG
This sequence comes from Siphlonurus alternatus, assembly GCA_949825025.1. NCBI lineage: Eukaryota > Metazoa > Arthropoda > Insecta > Ephemeroptera > Siphlonuridae > Siphlonurus > Siphlonurus alternatus. The sequence continues at coordinate 8,490,235 of OX463783.1, forward strand.
AAAAATAGTTGGACTGTATCTTATACTAAACATAATTTTAGTATATATATATTATAATACTCATTTTTCAACATCTTATTATTCTTTATCATAATTGAAAAATTGTTATAATATTATTCTATTTAATGATCAACTAAGTTATCAATGACTAAAAATTAATTTTACTTGATAATTTTAGTAATAGCAATAATTAAATGTATTTGTGGAATTTGACAAATAAAAAGAATTTGAATTTATATAAATTTACCAGTTAATTATTGCAACGTTATAATATTATATTATTTGAACTTCAGGAGTGAATTATAACCAGGTTTATAATTATATTATATATTTGAAAAGTAATTCAGTGCTTTATTTTTTTAAAAAGATTAGAATAAATTTGACACAATGGTATTATACCTCCTAAACTTCTCTTAATGGCTATGTTATTATGATGTGTATTAATTTAAATAGCTTATAATGGAGTTCTTGTTTCTTCAGGCTACAGCGATAATGTATGCTGCTTTGCTTGCGGAGTGAAAATCGGTAACTGGCGCTACAACCAGGTCCCAAATCGTCGACATGCCCTTCGCAGTCCTCAGTGTCCCTTCCTGTTGAAGCGTAAGGGAAAGAAGTTCGTGGTGGATGTACTGAAGAAGGCTCCCAGGAAAATTGTCATGATGGGCAACAAGATTCTATTTCAAAATTCAGCTTGATCATTTTTATGATCTGAAATTTGGATATACAATTTGCATGAATCCTAGCATTAGGATATACCAAGAAGGGCTTAAAGAATTATTTTCAAACGGAAAAAATGTATGCATACTAAAAAATCTAAAAAAATTCAAAAAAAAAAAAATGAGATTTTTTTATTTAAAAAATGCAATGTCATGATGTAAAAAAAAAAAAAAGAAAAAAGAAAAAGGATTTGCTACAATTTTCAGATTAACAATATTAAACATATTATAATATATATGCAAATTATTTCATGGATATTTCAAGATATTAAGTACTTAATACGTATTTATACTTATTTCTATAATGCTTTGAATTTTTTTAATTTCTTGTGTACCATGGCATTATATAATTAACATGATATGCATAATAGAGTATTAATATTTTGTGCTTTTAGGTGAGTTTTCAAGGGGTTGATTGTTGATTTTTTACATCAGCTTTTTTGGATATAAGAGTGAATGCTGCTATGGAACTGAATATCGCTATTTTATACTGTGACGCCAAGATGGAACACGAAAGCTGATGTAAAAAAAAAAAAAAAAAAATAATATTTTTTTATTATATTTTTTTTTTTTTTTTTTTTTTTTTTTGCAATTTTTACAATGAGATCACATTTTGTATTGTTATCCAAAATTCCTCAACCTTCAGTTAGATGAGATATTGGATAATTATATATTCACGTTTTCGTTCAAGTCTAATAATACGTACACTATATATAGTATTTTTATTTTTTTAATACAATGGGGTACTGACCGGTATTTGGGTTAGCGATACTAATAAAAAGTACTGTGAATTCTATGAAGAACGAGCCCTATTAGAGCATTCTACGACAATTCGCTGATTTAATATGAATTTTTAAAACTTTTTTTGTTGACGTCATAGCATTGAATCTTAAATGGGAAAATGCATCAGTTAACATTGCTAAAATGAAAAATTATTGAGGTAGGAATTTGAAACTTTCATTATCGTGATTCTAGCACCTAAAAACCTTGCAAATGAAGTTTTGGTTACATTTCAACATTAAGTATGGGATTTGGCAATGTTAACTGATCTATTTCCCCATTTAAGATTCAATGCTATGACGTCATTTTTTAGAGGTTTTAAAAATTCATATAAAATCAGGAAATTGTCGTAGAATGCTGTAATAGGACTTGTTCTTCATGAAATTCTCGTGCCTTTTGAAATATTGACAAAAATTTGAAACTTTTTTTTTGGTCAGTACCCCATTTTCCAATATTTTAAGGCAGATAAATATTCTCTAACAGCCACCATATAAGATATAATTTTTATTTTCCTCAGTATGTATTATAGAAATGCATGGATTTTAAAATAAAATTTATACCACTTCATTTAAAAACAGGGGCGGATCCAGCTCGCGGTTCTGGGGGGGGGGGGGGAGGGGGGGGGCGGTGCCCTATCCCACAATGTTAAAAGTTGGAGTGGGTGGGGGGCGATGAGTGGGTGGTGGTAACACCTTCAGTGTATTTTGGGACCTTTGGGGGGGGGGTAGGGGGGATCCCCCTCCCTCCTCCCCCCTTTGGATTCGCGCCTGTTTAAGAATCTTGTGATTTTGTGAAGCAAAAACTAATTTTTCTTTAATCATTTGCTCCAATATCACAACATATGTTTTAAGACAGTGAGAATACACATATTTTATAATTGAAGTCTCTGTCTATACACTATATTTTATGCTTTGGTTTTGGTAATTACTATAGTTTAACTTTTTATTATTAAATTTATTATATTCATAAAATAATTATTTTGTATTATTTAAATATATATATAGGGTGCGATTCACGAAGCAGTTAGCCAGGTTTCTAACCACACGTTTTTATAGCTTATAACCACGTTTAACTATACCTGTTTTACGTGTTAAACCACCTGTGGTTAAGCGAAACGTGGTTAGAAACCTGGCTAACTGCTTCGTGAATCACGCTAGCTCACATATTATTTAAATTGATAACTAGCTTAATTGCTTTCTTGCTTATTACTAACTTTCATGTATTATCAAGTAATTGAAGTGCTAATTAACCATGTTTAGCATATTGAGTAGTTGCATGCAGTATATTATACAGTATAATATTCAAAGCATTTTTGATTTTTTTAATTTTGTTTTTTCTGCAATTTAAATCTTTCATAAAAAAATGTGTTTTACGAATTGATACAGATACATAATTTCAAATAAACAATAACAAAATTCTTCCAACTATCATAATGACTGAAAATAGTTTAATTTGATTGGAACCTTAATTTATTCGGACGTATTTTTTTCTTCTGTTTCAAGTTTTTATGGAAAATATGTAAGTTGCATGATAATAAATATTCATGTCATAACGTCTGAAATTATTTATTTAACCTGGGTAATTAAGCACCTACTTCCTCTTCATATTATAGCAATAAAATTAAAAAATATTTTTAATTGAAAAATATTGTCTTGAAGTACTTTTTTTTACTTATTTCAAATCTTTATGAAAAAAAAAACATAATTATTGTTGTTAAAAAATATATAATATTGTGATATCTGAATTTTTTTTATTTAAAATGATTAATTGCCACCTGAATCTTTATATTACAGCAATGGACAACCTATATATAAATTTTTATTGCATTAATTGCATTATTGATTTTAAATATCATAATAAAATGAATAGTTTCCAAATATCTTCTCTTTTTAATTCAAACCTTTCTTTTTGCAGGAGATTTTTATTTATTTATTTTTTATTAATTTTCTTTTAATAATATATATAAGGTGTCTGATCCAACTGATGAGGTTTTTCACGGTTCCCTCAGTGTCATTTCAGTGAATGCTTGAACGCGTAACAGGCGTGGCCACGTTATATAGTTCAGTGAGTGGCCACCATCCTTTCCCTCCCTTATCCCTACCCATTTCCCCTCTTCGAGCTTCGAGCTCGGTCCAAGCTCAACAAATAATGGTGTATCGTATTCATTGAAAGAAAAGAAAAGAAATATATATATATATATATATATATATATATATATATATATATATTAAGGGGAAGGTAACGACATGCCTAGAGCGTCATTTTCCTATTTTGTTAAATAATCATTATCGAGTACTTATATAAAGATTGTGCAACGAAATAGCCTTATATATATTATACAATTAGAAATAAGTGTATTTATGTCAGCGGGAAGGATTGAACGCTATTAAATAACATTACTGAATTATAAATTATAACATTGTAAAATTAAATCTTGAATTTATGCAGGAAAATGAAAATAATGAGTTATTTTTTTACCATGATTTCGTTGCAATAATAAGCTATCTGCTATTTCAGGTAAGCGCAATTATGAGATGTAAATAAGTATAATTAACTTAATTACAATAACTTAATTACGTAAAGCTCAAAATTGCGCTCACCTGAAATCTGAAATAGTAAATATAGCTCTCATTATTGCAACGAGATCATGGCAGGCAGATATGCGTTCCAGGTTCCAAATGCGACGAAGAACGATATACATAACATATAAATTAAGTAAATAAATCAGTAATCTATATAATTGTGAAAAGTATGACAGTTCATATTATTCAGTAAAAATAAACGTTAAATTCAGTTTAATTTTAACTATTTTAAGACAAAGTGAAAAACATATATTTATTATTTTTTGAGGGAAGTACAGTTTCTTTAATTAGAACTTCATGGCTTTTAATAAATTAATTATAATTTTGGCTATATAATATATTATAGTTGTATGAGCACATGCATGCATGCAAAAGTGTTCCAATTAGTTAATATAATATAATTAAAAATTATTGAAGTCAACCAATAAATATAAAAAATACACGATTTCACTTTTATAATTGACAAATAATAAATAAATAAATAAATAAATAAATAAATAAATAAATAAATAAATAAATAAATAAATAAATAAATAAATAAATAAATAAATAAATAAATAAATAATAAATAAATAAATAAATAAATAAATAAATAAATAAATAAATAAATAAATAAATAAATAAATAAATAAATAAATAAATAAATAAATAATTTAAAATCTTTTATAAATATATATTTGTTCAAAATGCTGCAAGGTTAATAAATAATAAAAAAAAAATAAATGATGCAAAAACATTTATGAAGTCTTTGTATAATAATATGTCAATGCATTGTCGCAGAATACATATATTATACTAGATTAGTTTTTAATTTTGTTAAAAGAGGGCGTCGGTTCACTCATCCGAATAAAGAAGTTAAAAAATATGTCGTGAATAAACGACAGCAGTGTGAAAGTTTAGTGACACTTAAGCGGTAAGCAGCTACTTAAAAAATTAAATCTCTACAATTAAACCTAAATCTAAGTAAGCAAGGGATATTTATATCAATAATTAATTTTCTTTAAGATAAAAAGAATCTTAAAAGTGAGTTATTTTAATTACTTTTTAAGTGTAAAGTGTGTTTATATTATTTGCAATATTTTTTATTATCTCCATCTTAGATCGTGTTTTTCTATGACCTATAAAACTGTCAATATGGTGTGTCACATGTGCCAATCATCGTTAAGTGTCTGTAAATTATAATAATTAATATAGAGTTAATTAAGTGTCGTTCACGTCGATCGTACCGATATAAATTACACGGTAAGTTAAATTAATTATACATATATATATAAAAGTTTACTCACAAAACAGTGACAGAACAAAACAGTGACAAACTCTGCCACTAAAATTAGGCAGAATATTACTGCAAGCAATTCAAGGCGCGAGAAGAGGTAAAGTGAAATAGTATAAATTGAATTATTCTCGTATTGTTCCGAGCAAGCAAGTAAATATGCCAGCAAAAATTAGTGACGTTTGTAGCTTTTGTCGGAAGCTAGTTAAAAATTCAGGGCAGGGAATTGAATGTACGCGGGCAGACGGTACATCTAGCTGGCATCATGCCCCATGTGCTGGTTTAAATACCGCAATGTATGATGAGCTGCAACTGGCTGGCCCAAACCACAAATGGTGCTGTGGCAATTGTGAAGAGAGCAAAGTAGTAGAAGAGAGCAATTTTGGAGGTGGAAAAGCACCGGGTAGTGAGCAAAATGATTCAGAGCAGGAGAAACAGACTGCGTCGAAGCCTAGTAAAAATAATTCGCAACGAGTGTTAAAACCTCAGGGAGCAACGCCACGTAACTATGCAAATAAAGAGTCCGATGAGATGCGCTATGTTAGGCTTATGACGGCAACAATTGAGGAGCGAGTGGCTACGGAGGTGAGCAAGGCAGTAGCCCAAGCAGTGGAAAAAGCAAACCTAGAGGGCAAAAAGGAAATGGACACCTATAAAAGGAAAGTTGATGCTCTTGAGCTCGAGGTAGAAAATTTGAAGAGAGCAAAAAGTGACTCGGAGGCAATGGAGCAAATTTCTGAGGATGACGTTCTGTTTGATGAGGAGCTTGAGACCGAGCAAGTACCTGAATACCTCGAGGAGGTCGAAGGTGATTTTCTCACGTTGGGGCACGAGTGGGCATTGGCACATGCCATTGCAGAGGACTGCTGGATGAGTAAAGGGGTGGCAGCAAAAGTCAAGGAGCGTCATGGAGGAGCAGATGTGGTTAAGCGCCAGGGCAAGAAGGTAGGGGAGGTTGCAATGCTGATAAGGGAAATGCTTATCTTCTATCTGGTCTCGAAGAAAACATCATCGGGCAAACCTCTCCTTGAAGATCTAGTAAAGTGTCTGCTGGAGCTGAGAGCAAAATGTGAGGAAAACGGAGTGACAAAGCTGGCAATGCCAAAGGTTGGTGCAGGGCGAGACATGCTAGAGTGGAAACTAGTCAAAAATGAGATAAACCGCATCTTCATGGATAGTGGAATCGAAGTAAAGATTTGTAAGCGACCTCGACTCATGGCAGTAGTCGTTGGCGACCGTAGTCTGGCAGTAGCAGCCGAGCATATCACCGGAGCGGAGGTGATTATTGATGAGTCAACTTCTGGGAGCACATTGAGTAGTATGGAGGCACTGCTAGGGCATGCCCCCATCACGGAGCAAACTGAGGAGATTGTTCTCTTTCTGGGAATGTGTGCAGTGAAAGATGCAAATAACTGCTATGTAGGGGTGGTGAAAAATAAGCTACGTAGTCTGCTCAAGACGGCTATGTCAAAGAGAGTGAGCAGTGCAACAAGCGTTAAAGTGATCGGTGCTTTCAATAACCATGACGAAAGCCCTAACTTACTGAGCAACCTCAACAATGTGATGTATCAGGTGTGTACTGAAATGAAGGTGAGATTTGCAAACCCGTATTATGCACTGAAAACTGAACGCTGGTACAATGGAAGATGGGTGCGCAAGGAGCAAGCAGGGAAGGTGGTGGGCGAGTATGTCAACAGTCAATTGGACTGTTGACTTGAGGGGAGCAAAAAGACAATAGCAAAAGAAAAGTGGCAAACGAGTGGGGAGGGAGCAATTAAGGTTAGTTTAACGCAAAAAGTGACAGTGGAAGAAGAAGCAAATGATATTAGGAGGAAGCAAGTAGTAGTAAACAAAATATTTAAGGGAAGCATCATCAACACACCGAAAAGAGGTCAGTGTAGTATTTCAACGGGAAGTGAGCAGCTGAGCAACATACCGGTACGAGGACTACAGAGCAACATACAGGATCAAGGACAACCGAGCAGACAGCAGCGTGGGAGGTACGTCAGCCAACAACGAAAAACTGGTGAGTGTAAAAACAAACTTTTGGAGGGGGGGAAGCTCATAATAATGGAAGTTAATGTAAGGGGGCTTTTGGGCAAAATAAGACAGCTAAAAACAAAAATAGATTGTCATGAACCGGATGTGCTGGTGTTAGTAGAAACAAAGCTAGATGACAGTATCAAGGATTCGGAGTTGGAACTGTCTGATTACAATATTTTTAGGAGAGATAGAAACAGGAACGGAGGCGGAATTTTAGTGGCAGTCAAAATACAATATAAGGCTTATATAGAATGGGCTGAAAGTGACTGTGAGCTTATGGGTATTGAATTTATTTTAGGGAAAGAAAAAGTTAAGTTAATGGCAGGATATAGACCGGTGGATGTAAATGAGCAAAATGTAATTTTGGAGAGAGTGGTGACTAGACTAGACAATTGCAGCCCGCAGCAAACAACGCTACTTATCGGAGATTTTAATTTGCCGCATATAAACTGGAATGACAGGTGTGAGGTGTTGGGGACGGCAACACAGAAACTAGTAGCAAAAATAACAAATAGGGACATGACACAGGTCATTAATGAATATACGAGAGAGCATGTTAATGGTACTAGAAATATTCTTGATGTAGTTCTAGTTAGACCGATAGAAATCTGGCAAAATACTATGGTTGTGGACGGTATTAGTGATCACAAAATACCTGTCGTAGAGCTAATTTTTGGGAAGTCAAAGCAACCGGAGCAAAAAACGAGAAAGTGGCTTTACCAAAAAGCCGACACAGTAGCAATAGAGAGAGAACTAGAGGATGAGTTTAATTCTTGGTCAGAAAGTAAAGGAGATATAAATCTTTTGTGGGATTCGTATGTTAAAATATGTATGGAAGTACAAGAAAAATATGTACCAGCAAAATCAATTAATGTGAATAGTGACCCACCGTATTTTAATAAAGAGGTTAGAAGCTTAAAGAGGAAGTTGAGAAGAGACTATATTAAATATAAGAAAGGACTAGTTAGGAAAGGTAGAATGAAAGAGACGGAGATGGAACTCAATAATGCAAAGGATAGGGCGAGAAAAATTTTTATGAGCAAGATTTTTGATGAGAAAGATGTAGGTAGCAGCTGGGGAAGAATGTATAAACATATAAAAACTTTAAGAAAGGCAGGAAATGATATACCAGTGCTGAAAGATGCATTGGGAATATATGTTACGGAGTCGGAGAAAGCAAATGCGTGTTCAAAGCAATATGAGGCTGTGTTCCAGGCCAAAGTATTAGATACAGACAAGGGGAATGAGCAAAATAACGAGCAGGAGGAAGGTACAGCAAATAGTAGACATAAGATATTCAGGGTCAGATATAAAGATGTTAGAAGAGCAATAGTGTCATTGAAAAAAGGGAAGGCCCCGGGACCGGACGGAATTACAGCATCATTCCTAAAATTGTGTATTGATAAGCATTGTAAGTACCAAATGCTTATTTTTGAGACGGTAATGAAACAAGGTAAAATGCCAGATGGGTGGAGAGAGGCGTGGGTTATTCCAATTTATAAGGGAGGAGCAAAAAGTGAAGTTAAAAACTACAGACCAGTAAGCCTTACATCAGTAGTTTCAAAAGTAATGGAGAAGATAGTAGTTAAGTACATGAGACTTAAGCTAGAACGGAAGGGATATTTTTGCAAACAACAGCACGGATTTAGGGGGAATTATTCATGTGATACTCAGCTTCTGGGGCTAGTGCAGGACCTCGAGGAAGGCATTGATAAAGGAGAGGAAATACATGCAATATTTTTGGATTTCGAGAAAGCATTTGATAAGGTGCCACATAATATACTAGTGAATAAAATAAGAGAAGCGGTAGGTGAAGAAGGCTTGATAAATTTTATAGAAGATTTTTTAACTGACAGAGTACAGAGAGTCAAGCTAGGGCAAACGTTGTCTGAGGTAGTGAAGGTTACTTCCGGAGTCCCTCAGGGTAGTGTGCTAGGGCCGCTACTTTTTATTATTTTTATTAATGATATTGTACAGAATTTGGAGTCGGAGATGAGGCTTTTTGCTGATGACAGCGTAATCTATAGGACAGTAAGTAATAAGCAGGATGAGCAAATTCTACAAAAGGATCTGGAGACAGTGGGTATATGGATAGAAGCTAATAAAATGAAGCTTAATGTGGGAAAATGTAGTGTGGTTAAGTTCAACAAAAGAAGGGAGCAAAGTCAGGTTAAATATTTTATGGAGGGGGAAGAAATCAAATCAGAGGACAAATACAAATATCTGGGAGTAATGCTTCAGTGCAAACTTAATTGGGATGAACATATTAGGTATGTAACCGCAAAGAGCAGAAGGAATCTTGAGTTTGTAATGAGGAATCTTAAGGGGGCAGGCAGGACAGTAAGAGAAAAAGCATACAAGTCTCTGATTAGACCAATAATGGAATATGGATGTAATGCATGGGACCCGTATAGAGCAAAAGGGAAGAAAGAGATGGAAAAGATACAAAGACGAGCAGCAAGAAGGGTCTTAGAAAAGGGGAACTGGAGCTTTATCTGTGATAAAAACAAAATTTATAAGGGAAGAGAGAGTGTGACTAGAATGATAGAGCAACTGGGATGGGAGGATCTGGAGGAAAGGAGGAAGCAAAGTAGACTGACAGCAATGTATAAAATAACTAGGAACCAAAAGGGCTGGGAGGAGCTTAGCGATCGTACTGAGGAAGGGCGTTATAAAGGTAGGAGGGACCATGATTGGAAGCTGGAGTATAGGAGAAGCAAAAATGATGTGGGCAAGTATTCTTTTTTGAGAAGAACGGTGAGGGAGTGGAATTTGTTGGACTCTGGGCTTGTGGATGCTCGGAGTGTTGGTGAGTTCAGGGAGGGGCTGAGAGAGTCAGCCGCAAGCAAGCGAGCCACCGTGGTGGAATACCCACAATAGCCGCAAGCAGTGGTGTATGTATGTAATGTGTGTACACACTGCTATTTAATCTTTAATCTACAATTACAATGGACAACATACATGAAAATTTTTTATTGCAGAAATGAATAGAGGGTACCAAATTATGCTACTCTGAATTTGTTCAGATTTTTTTGAGACCTGGAACTATTTTTAAATAATTATTGAAAGTCCTGTGATTTCAGTTGGCACCCCTGCAGCCTTAATAAAAAGGATAGAGACTGGACGCCTATTGACAGTATTGACGCCTCCATGGGGCGTGGCCGCACTTTCAATAATTATTTAAAAATAGTTCTGGGTCTTAAAAAAATCTGAAAGAATTCAGAGTAGCATAATTTGGTACCCTCTGTTCATTTCTGCAATAAAAAAATTTCATGTATGTTGTCCATATCTAGTTATATTATATTACATTATATAAATATATGCTTTACAAGAGGTTAGCAATTATGTAATTATGGTGCATGATTTTTTGCATTGTATATATTATGATAATTAAATATATGTTTACAATACATATTGTGAAGTACTTTTTAATTATATACGTACAGTGTACAGAAACTATTTTTTTATGCAAGTACGTACACCCCTCTGGACAGCATGAACTTTAATTTCTCCTGCCTGCCTTCTTAATTACTATATAATAAAATGTAGAGCTACAGTTCTAATAGACAGCTAGGAAGATTCAGATTTGCAATATTCAGATGAGGTATTAATTAAGAAGAGCACTCAGTTCATCAAAATCAAAAGAGTTTTGGTTCACCACCGACGTCACCACGCCTACATTGTCATATATAGAGAATATTTGGTAATCCCTGCAAACAAAGCAGGAGTTTTAAGATCATGGTGTTCAAAGGTGTGTACTGAAAAGTAAAAAAGAACATTGTAAGGATATTTAGCTTTATATAATAATACGAAATTTTATCGTGTAAAGCTGGCTTATGAATATAGCGTCGGTTTGAGAGTTGCGTCATCTACAGGCGCGGATCAAGGAGAAGGGGGGGGGGGGGGGGGCTGCAGCCCCCCCCCCCTCCACACCGAAATTTTGGATTTAACATGGGCAATATAGGCATTTCCCCCACTCCAATTTTTGTTTTAACATTGGCCTTACGGAAGCAGCCCTCTTCGAATTTTTTTTCACCTATGAATGTTTATTTATAGCTTTAGTGCAAGTGTGCCATTTCATGACCATATAAGGTAGCGTGCTCTAGCATAAAAAATACCACGAATATAAGTAGGTCAAGCTTCTCACGCCATGAGAGATGTCAGGGGATGAGACTGATAAGACCAGAATGGATGATGATGACTAACTTTTGTCATGTATATCGAGGAATGGAGATAAATAGTGTAGTTTTTTTTTATATATATAATTATATAAAATCAATTCAATTCATTTATTCAATCACTGGCTGCACAAGTACAACATGGATTACTTCATTTTACAAAAAATAAATAAATAAATAAATAAATAAATAAATAAATAAATAAATAAATAAATAAATAAATAAATAAATGAATAAATAAATAAATAAATAAATAAATAAATAAATAAATAAATAAATAAATAAATAAATAAATAAATAAATAAATAAATAAATAAATAAATAAATAAATAAATAAATAAATAAATAAACAAATAAATAAATAAATATATAATTTACAAAAACACATATAATATAATAGTAACAGTGCTGCTGATGACTTAATGTCATATATTTAATTAATATTATTTACATATAATTAACATTAAGAAGTTCACACTTGACAGTATATCCTAGCTCAGGCGCAGCTCATTGCTAAAAAAACATTTTTTACAGAATAAAATTCTTTATTAATTAGTATTTTCATAGAAACTATATGGAAAGTCTCAATGATGGTATTTTCTTTAATTTTTCCTTAGAGACATTAAATTTTCCACCTCTCTTAGACAAGATGGTAAGAAGTCATAAATTTTAATTGTCTGATGGGCAGAAATTTTTCCCAAAAGTCTTGAATTATGTACTTCTAAAACTATTTTTTTCATTATTTCGTGTATTATAAGAGTGCAATTCATTATTATATGTGTAAATAATTTTGGGTGTTTTTCTTCTAATATATTTTTAATTGAAATATTGTATCACATTACTCAGATCTGTATGCATTAAAAATTAACATAAAATGTTATGCATAAAGCATTTTATTTAATAAAAGAACACATTATAGTTGTTAAAAATTTTAAATTATATAAATTATGCTTTCATTGATATAAATAATATAACTTTAAAATGTTATATTTTTAGAGGTAGTAAGATCAAGTTTATGATTAATTATAATGATTAACTTAATTAACTTATGACATCAAATACTATAAAAGTGATATGACGAGTATAATAATTGCAGGCAAAGGTCATTGAACTCTACATAATGATAATAATGCAATCTGCTGGATATTAAAATTAAAATAATTTGTACAACACATTAAAAATTAAAATTTGGTAAAAATATATCTCCTCAAGAAGTACGTACCAGCCATATTTTCCGGTAGTTTACCTTGAATTTTAAATTACAGCTACGTTTATTATTTTTTATAAACTGAATAGCGTTGGGAGGAAAATTAATGTATGTATTAAACAAAATATTATGTAGCGGTATTTAATATTAAAGCTATTATATAATAATATATATTCTATAAGGCAATAATGAGTACGAATCACGAAGGAAGTTATTCAGTTTCCTCACTAACCAAATTTATATAGCTCAAACCTAAATAAAAGATATAACAATATTAACAGCGGTTAAAATTGTTAAACCTGGGTAACTTTCTGGACAAATCCTTCGTAAATCGCTTCCATGCCATTGACTTAAAATGATTTAACAGTTAAGGTAGAGATAACGCCGAACATCTGTTCGACGTATTTTCCTTTGATTAACATGTAAACCTTAGCAAATTCACAAAAATTCTGAAATTTTTTTGAGAGACAGAGATATTAGTGCCTAAAAGACATAAAAAAAACTTTCAAAACAATTTAATGAGCCGATTTTTTTTTAATTAATTTTCTTAATTTTCAGCATATTAGGGCTTTCCCATGGAGAAGAGACAAACTAGGAATTTAATTTTAAAAAATCAGCTCGTTAAATTGTTTTGAAACTTTTTCTATGGCTTTTAGGGACTAATATCTGCCTCTTAAAAAAAATTCAGAATTTTCTTGAATTTGCTAAGGTTTATATAATAAAAGGACTTTATTGTATAAAAAGGCGTAGTCAGGACTAAAAAGTCCTATCAACCAAAGAGCATATAATACAAACTTTACAAAATTCTGATAACTATATACAAAAAAAAATTAAATTGTATTACATAACAAATCCTTTATACAAAATACATATTTCATGAACCATAAAAAAAGCAAATAATTATAATTTTACAATTATATGTTAATCAAAGGGGAGTAAGTCGAACAGCTGTTCGGCGTTATCTCTACCTTAATTTTCTTTATCGTTTATTTAGCAAAAACAGATATATGACATTTTACATAATAGATTGTACAGTAAACTCCTAAAAGAAATTTGTTCTTATCTTTGGTGCGTCCATCAATATAATTTTATTATAGGAAATGGTTAGCGTATAAAAGGGCTTAAGTCAATTGAACATTACACTGTCGATATTAATTATTTCTAGCTGTTCATATGATGCATAAGAGTTAATTGTTGGATTAGGTTCAATATTAAATTATGGTAAAAAACAATATACTATAGCGCTGTGCATATTTTTTCCACAGTAAAATACAACGCAAAACTCCTTCGCAAATCGCACTAAAAAAATTATATTTATTTTATTTAGTACATCAATTAAGAGTACAAAATTATTTGCAAAGAGTAAAAATACCATATCAACAAAAAAAACAGTATCCTTAATTTTATAGTAATAATAATGTGGTAGGTATGACGTAAAAAGCGAAAAGGCTCGTTTGTAATAAAACTTGAACTTGCTTGCGGAGAAAGTATATAAGGTCAAATGTTCGTCAGCATTTTATAAACCGTTACATAAACAGGTAAAATACCTGAGTTTTAAAAATAAAGTTGCTTTTTTGAGTCACGGCAAAGCAATTACGCCTTCAATGCATAATGAAACCATTTTGACGTGATAAAAGACCTAATTTATTAAAACATATATAAAGAGGACCCTGCGTAATAGCGAGAAAAAAGCAATGCATCAATGAAAGTAATATAATTTTTACATGTAGTTAAATTATGTTAAATACCTTCTTAGAAATACAGCCATGATAATATGGAATTATTTTACTTGGAAATTCTTTATCAATTAAAAATATTGACCTAATGATAGTACGGTTGCTAATTTATATTTATTTATATTTAAGCTGGTATTATACGATAAAAATTAATTATTTATTGCATACAATTTTATTTTTATATACGTATAATAAAATTTCAATTTCGCTTGTTTGTGTTGAGATGAATATTTTTAAGGAAAATTTTGTATGTACAATAAACAGAAAAAAATCGTAGTAAATTAGATAAAGGATGTAACTATATATATATATATATATATATATATATATATATATATATATATATATATATATATATATATATATATATATATATATATATATATATATATATTATACTTAAATTATCAGTTACAGATAAAAGAAGAAAAAAGGATATTATATTCTTATATTTTATACAATACGCTTATATAATATTAATGATATCATAAGTTCCAAAAATACTGAAAAGGGAAAATGTTGTGGATGATGAAATGTCACGCCACTTTTTATTGTCTCCTCCTTAATCACACGTTCTTCAGGAGCCAATCACAATGAGTCCGCACTCCGCAAGAAAAGTATGTACTGTACATACAACATCATCTATAAAGGTTGGACTTTTTTGTTACATCCTTTGAGTTTGTTAAAATATCACCTGATCGACCTAATCCTATCATCATGTAGACATTGTAGACCATATAAGGACATTGAATCACGCATGAATTTCAGAAAAAAATAAAACGCAAAGTGCTTTATTAACATTAAAAAAAAAATACAACATTAATTGAATTTTATAGTTTGTTCGTCTTGATTATATTTAATTAATTTATTCATTGCTTTTTTTGTCCACCCAAGTATGTACATAAATATGATACCACCAGAAACTATGATAAAGATTTTTTCTTATCTCTAAACGTTGAAATTAATAATTTTATCATGAAAGTCTATTATATGGTCTGATTTTTTGCCGTCTGATGGAACTTCACTCACTTAATTAGAATACACATACTGCAGCATAATTAATATCTACAAGATAATTGAAATAATCTAAGGTGATATAAATTGCAGCAAAAGGCGCCATCGTCACATGCATCACTAGAACTATACGTACGGTATTATATTGTACAAAATTATACAGTATATACAGTATATAGTATAATAATTTATATGGCATTATTGAATCCAATAAAAAAACAAGCCTCGAATCCTCATGCACCCGTTATTTTCCATAATAATCGATCAATGAACAATTCAATTATTGAACTTACATGTTTGATAATTAAGTGTATATTAATTGACGATATTTTAAAAGGATGATATTCTAATTATATATCGCTCGTGAAAGATTAAATGATAATCTTCACATGAAGGTTATAATTAAATTTTTGAATTTTAAATAGCAAAAATCTTTTTATTTTCGTAAAATTTTAAATATATTTCAAATTATTGTTATTTAATAACAATAACATTATGCTTTGATTGCATCATAATATTTTATTTTTACATAAAAAAAAAACAGGAAGGATATTGTGGGTGCGTTGACTTTTTTTTATTTGTGTCGCGTGTTATTTCTTATCAACGAATGGTCTCGTGGGCTCGTAGACAGACGTAAACGAAAGGTCTATTTACATCGTTATAAGACCTTTTATTTTTATCAAGAGGAGGATGCAAAAAAATACGTCACTTCTCATGCCTTTCTGAAACGTAATCTCATTGGTCCACATGGACAACCCCATGATTTTCATTGGTTTACGATAGATGTCACGCGTTTTGTAAAAAAATACATAAACGCAAGCTCAAAGTAATATACATGTTCAATTCTATTGTTGCTGTGCATGGGGGCTTAAAACATTACGTACTACATTACGTAAAATTTATAACGTGTGAGTATATTACGATTATTATTGATTATTGATTATTGATCGTGTGAGTGATTATTTTTCTAATTTACTATAATAGTTTCTTCGTGTTCATGTTGATGACCATGTAAAACCTGTAATCATTAAATATTTTAATGAAGGGTTAATAATATGTTACAGTGAAATATCATTAAATCTTTATAAGGTTGTAAGTCACCTAGCTTATCACAGTTAAGGCTTTTCATATGCAGTTACCATGTTATTTGATATAATGTTTACATGGTTTCCTTAGTCAATAAAATAAAATTGTTACCGGTATATTCCCTACAACGGTACAGCTAAGATTAAATTTTCATTTAAATGCATACATGAAATATTGTCAATTTATTTTAAAGTCGGAAGCTAAAATATTATAAAACACAGGGTGCAATTTTACTG
Source organism: Siphlonurus alternatus (assembly GCA_949825025.1). Lineage (NCBI taxonomy): Eukaryota > Metazoa > Arthropoda > Insecta > Ephemeroptera > Siphlonuridae > Siphlonurus > Siphlonurus alternatus. The sequence goes on from OX463783.1 coordinate 8,507,086, forward strand.
CATGAATTTATTTGTACAATGGCTCTTTATAAGTAAAAAATATTCATAAGGATCGACGTTTTAAAGTTTACGAGTTTTGCAATTACGTTTATTGGCAGCTATAGAGCTTGCAGAAAAAAAAAGACTATGCAACAGTCCTATAACGATGAATCCTTATTTGTCTAATCGATAATTATAAAATAACATTTTAAGTTTGAATAAGTCAATATGGCAGGAAGGCATTAAAGCAGGGTAAAGTTTAATTTTATACATTTAATTGGCACTTAATTGATATTTTTAAGAAAATTTTAAGTTAAAAGGCAATAAAATATATTATAGTAAATTAGAATTTGTCTAAAACGAAACAACTTTCATTTTCACTCATCGAAGAGTATTCTTCTAACCTCTTTTAAAATTAATTTTAATGATATATAATATGCCGGCAAGTCAGATATATAGACCGAATTGTCGTAAGTATTATAATGCAACGCGTTCTAATTATATTTTATATAAACTTGCGGTGTCCGGTATATATTAATAATTCATAATTCTTTATTGCTTTATGTACAGTATACTGTACACCTAAGTCACTATGTACGTCATCGAGAAACAACACGCGTACGTTTTCCTCTTTTTTTCATGCCTTTAACTGTATAATTATACATTTAACACGTTTAACTATACCTGTTTTACGTGTTAAACCACCTTAGTTAAACGTGGTTAAGCTAAACGTGGTTAGAAACCTGGATAACTCATGCTTCATGAATCGTGCACAATCCATTTAGTATTTATAAGTATAACTAATTTACGAATCGCGGAAAAAAAAACCTCGGAAAAAAAACCCTTGTATTAAAAAAGCCTTGAAAAAAAACCCTAGGAAAAAAAACCCTCGGGGATAAAAAACCCACGGAAAAAAAACCCTTCGCTGAAGGAGCAGCCCCAAGCAGCATTCGTGGCGTAGTAGCGCGGTAGCGAGGTTTCACGGTGTGGGGGGGAGCTCATCAAAATGTAGAAGAGTCTACGCGGCGATGTTGTAGAAGTTAACTATTATCTGTATAGTAATTCCAACTGTGTTTTTAGTTAAAAATTATTTTAAAAACATATTTTTTCTAACTTCGAATATTATATATTGGATATAAAATAATTAAAATAAAAAAGTAATAAAACAAAAAAAGTCGTCGTCCTATTTTTATACTCGTATTATTTTCGGTAATATTCGAAGTTAGAAAAAATATGTTTTTAAAATAATTTTTAACAAAAAACACAGTTGGAATTACTATACAGATAATAGTTAACTTCCACAACATCGCCGCGTAGACTTCTACATTTTGATGAGCTCCCTCCACACCGTGAAACCTCGCTACCGCGCTACTACGCCACGAATGCTCCTTGGGGCTGCTCCTTCAGCGAAGGGTTTTTTTTCCGTGGGTTTTTTATCCCCGAGGGTTTTTTTTTCTAGGGTTTTTTAATACAAGGGTTTTTTTTCCGAGGGTTTTTTTTCCGCTTACCCTAATTTACATTATAACTAATTTACATTATAACTAATTTAATCTAAGATAAGGCAGTGGAGTTTAAATGGTGTTTAATAAAATATAAAGTTACGGGTTTTATAAAGATAACAAAAACATATTAAAAAATTAGATTAGATAAAAAATATTAATAAGAAAAATTTAATTTCCAAAAAATAAGTAATAACTATAAAAATAGTGTCGAATGAGTTAAACAAATTATTGTAAAATGGTTAAAAAAAGAATCATACCAAAAAAAGCTGAATTGTAATATGGATTGAAATAAAATTCATTCACAAACATGTTACAACATGTCCATTATATCACCTGATGATCTTGCGCTCTAATTGGTCAGTAAAAAATGGCGTGATGGGGGAGGAGGGAGGACATCCGATGAAAGTGGCGCCATTCATATCAGTCCACTCCGCCAGACAGTTTACCGTTTCTGAGAATGTGAGAAATTAGGGATCGGCGATAGTGAAAAAAGTATCGATACTTTTTATATCGAGTACTTTAAAAAGTATTTATACTCGTCAATGTTATCGGCTCAAAATATATCGATATTTCGATATATCGGAAAATATCGGCGGTAATTTTAAAAATATTAAAATTCAGCATATTTTTTAGCTTCTGGGGGGGTGGGGGTAAAAATACATTTTTCTTTTAATGTAGTAAATATTACCAACATTTATTTTTTATGTACGTTATATATAATCATTTTAAAAAAAAATACACAACAAGTTTTCAAGTATTCCGCCATCTTGAAAATACTAACCTGTACCTGTGTACTCTGTATATAAATGAATAATTTGTAATACTTTTGCGGATATATCGGTGAAAGTATTTAGTATAAATCATTCCTACTAAACGACCTACTATAGCTAGCTTATATTAATTAGCTAGGCTACTATAATCTGCCAAAGCCAAGTACTCTCGAGCCAATAGTAAGTAAAACTATCGGAGGTATTGAGTGCCACTGCCAGCTAGTGGAAGCCATCTTGTAGTAGTAAATGGCCAATCGCGTATTTTCGATCAATTAACGAGTAGATTTTCGTATTGGAAAAAGAATTTAAAAACGCATAGTATCGAAATAATCGAACTCATGGACGAAAACCTATTTAATTAATAAATACTTTTTTGTCTTGCCTTGGTTTTTGATTACCGCGACTACCGCGAGTGACTTTTGCATGCATTTTTTGATAAATAGTATCGGCCGCGATACTCATAATTTAGTATCGAATACCCGATAATTATCGGCTTAGAAAAGTACTCGATAGTATCGATATATCGCCAGAAAAGTATCGGGTATCGAGTAGTATCGAAAAATATCGCCGATCCCTATGAGAAATTCAGTCTGTGTCTCGTGATCTTGAAGCGACAACATCGCTTTACTCTCGCTCTCGCTCTATGTGGATTACAGTGAGTACATAATCATTATTATAGTGCTGATAATTATATAAGATAACTTGAAATTAAAATTAAAACATGTATAAATAAATATGTTTTATTTATATGATTAAAACAAAGAGAAGTGTTAAATATAGCAATTAATGTGTAATTTTATATATAGTGTGTTATTAATAAAAGTATGAGCACTTTTATACTTTAATTAGCTTATATTAACAAAAGTTGCAAGTGCTTCATTAATAATTATCATTAAATAAACAAATAGTCTTTGAATTTAAAAAATAACAATTTTATTTAGTTCGTCAAATTCATGAATCATATTTTGAAAATAATGTTTTTCGTTATGTAAAATGTAATTTCCTATTTAAATTATAATATTTTATATTTATTCACTAATTAATTAAACATTTTTTTTTTTAAATTGAATAGTCCATCAGCTATATATCGGTGGCACGTAGAAATTTGAGCCATGTGATACACCAGTATGTTAAACGTACTGTCTGTATCCTCCAAAAACATGGCTGCCATCAAATCACGTACGTGATAACGCATGAGAAAGAAAAGCTGCTTGTCTTTTGTCTTAATTAGAGGACCTGAAATTACTCTATAGTCTTAATTAATGAAATAGAAAAAATATACATAATTTTTTGTTTTTTTTATATTTTTAAAAATATGAATTTTACTCGTTGCAAAAATATTTAAATAAAATTTTATTTATTTAAAACTTTGATCAGATCGTTGTTTATTTTATTCATTTATTTATTTATTTATTTAGTTATTTATTTATTTATTTATTTATTTATTTATTTATTTATTTATTTATTTATTTATTTATTTATTTATTTATTTATTTATAACTCAATAGCAGTGGGATATTAACAAAATGATTTTGAATCTTGAAAATTTACCTATGAATACATAAAATAATTTTTGCATATTATTTGCATATATACCTTTTGTTGGTAGAAAATAAGATGTTTGAAAGTAAATTTTATACTATGAAATGAAATGAAATGAAATGAAATAATCTTTATTTAGCTTTCGCTATTCAGTACAAATATAGTTTATATATTGTTTTAATTAAACAATATAAAACAGGTGGTTCATAAAATTTATGATAGTTCATAGAATTTTATGCCTACAGTACAATATTTTTAGGATACAAAAAACCATCTTAATAATTATACATTTTATAGTTACCAATTATAGCTATATAAAAAAAAATATATATTATCGACTTATGACATATAATTATAATCTTATACATTTAGCGCTAAAATTAAAAATGCGGACAATAAAATTAAAGCCAGTTGGGAAATAATTAAAAGTGGTTGTAACATGTCATCATCAAAAAATTCAAAGTGTATATCAGACATAAAATTTAATGGGAATATAATATCGTCCCCAATAGAAATAAGCAATATATACAATAATTTTTTTGTTAAAACAATAGAAAATTTAATTAACAGTAATATTGATAGTATTAACAAAAAAGAAAATTACGGATTAAATGAAATTGTTGACCAAAAAGAAGTAGTAGCTAATTTTCAATTTAAAAAAATTCATTATTTAAAACTAATTGAACATATAAACGCACTCCCCAACAAAAACGCTGCAGGTCCGGACGAAGTGCCGTATACAGTAGTTAAGTATTGTAAGAATTTGCTTGCGGTACCGCTAACATCTCTTATAAACGATTCAATCGCAGAATGTGTCTTTCCTCGTATTTTGAAACTGTCTTGTGTCCTCCCGTTTTTAAAAGAGGGGGATAAACAAGTAATTGATAATTATAGGGGCATATCGAAACCATCAGTTTTTGCAAAATTGTTTGAGAGTATACTGGATGAGCAATTGACTGAGTATAGAATAGAAAATAATCTTATATCTAAAAATGAACATGGTTTCGTTAAAAACAGGTCCACGACAACGGCAGCTTTTGATCTGTTAAACACTATTTATTCAGCAATCGATAAAAAAAAGTTTTGTGTGGTAATTTTTTTTGATCTGTCAAAAGCGTTCGATACACTAAATAAAGAAATTGTAACTGGTCAACTTAAAAATATTGGTTGTGACACTAAAAGCGTAAAATTAATAGATTCTTATCTGTCTTCCCGTCAACAGTACGTAGAAATAAATAAAACGTCAGAGGGTCAAAAGCATAGTGTTAAATCAGACACCCTAACGCTGTCAGTAGGGGTTCCCCAGGGTGGAAAAATTTCCCCGACTTTGTTTGGAATTGGGACGAATGAATTGCCGAAAAGCATCCCCGATGCTACAATAATAAAATATGCAGATGACACTACAGCCATTATTACTGGTGATTCGGAGGATGATGTAATACAGAAAGCAAATAAAACATTAATTGATATGAAAAATTGGTGTAACCACAACGAATTAATATTAAATGATAAGAAGACAGTGTTTATGCAATTTCACACAGCTAGAAATATTCAATGTCATAGTTATCTACTTAAAATAAAAAATAAAGCCATTAAAAGAGTAGTAAAAACAAAATTTTTAGGTTTTACTATACACGAAAATTTGGATTGGAAATTCCACATGGAAGATGTAATAAAAAAAATAAACTCAGGCAATTTTGTTCTATACTCAATAAGGGACCATGTATCATTAGAAGCATTATTTTCGATTTATTATGCGTACGTTTACTCGCACCTATCATATGGCTTAATTTTTTATGGATCAAATGAGCAATCTATTTCAAGGTTATTTATAGCTCAAAAACGAGCACTGAGAACAATGTTAAGGTTTAAAAAGAGAGACTCATGTGTTACTCATTTTAAAAATAATAATATGCTCACATTACCATGTATGTATGTATTAAGCTGTGCATTATTTAAAAGAAAACATTTCGAATTGTATGAACATCAAAACCATGTATACCAAACTAGAAATAAGGAGAAAACTGTTATTGTAAGTCATAAATCTGCATTATTAGAAAAAAGTCCACTCTACCAATCGGCAAAAATTTATGATTTTTTGCCAGCATGTATAAGAAATATTGAGAGTGATATTCTGTTTAAAACGAAGCTTAAAGATGTACTTATTAAGAAAGAATTCTATTCAGTTAAAATGTTTTTTGCAAATAAACTCTCAGAACAGTGTCTTCAAGATGGTTAAAAAATGTGCAAGTATTTTATAGTGATATAAGACATTTCTTATGTTGATAATGAATTTTATTGTGTATTTTAAGGTTCATATGTTTATTTGTGACGTGATCAATGTTGTATTGTACAACCAGTATCGAAATAAAATTATTATTATTATTATTATTATTATTATTATTTATCTGGTATACACAAATTTTTCTTTAACAAATTCTATACATAATCTTTTAAACATTTTTTTTGTAGAACATGTTTTTATATTAATAGGCAATTCATTAAACAATTTTTTACCACAGTTATAAATTGATCCTTCCGATCTATGTTTGTTAACACTTTTTCTAAAATAATTATTGCAGCCTCTTGTATTATAAATTGTCCAAGAAAGTTATGAAAAAATACATGGGGGGTTGGACAAAATTAGTTACAAGCTGATACTTGGTACACGCGTAGATGGGACCTACCTGAAGCCACTGTAGAAAGTTCCCCAAAGTTCCGTGTGGAATAAGGTCAGAATCCGGGTTTGTCCCGGAATTCAAAAAACATTTTTTTCCCGCGTGACTAATTAGCGTAGCGTTATGCACAATACCTCATTTTGAAGATCATACTATCAGTCAACTGTAAAAAATACTCAACTGCTATTAAAATTATTTTATCATATGAATAATTAATTAAAACGCTAATTATTATGGTAAAATAAATTTTCAAAATGGAATATCTCCAAAAGTCCTGCATGTATCGATTTTGAGTTTATTATCGAATTTAGGGACATTTAAATTTTCAATAGAATGCTTTTTGTTTCATAGTCCGAACTTTTATAGAATTTGAGTTACAGCATGCAGAATTTCGCAATTTAAGGTCGCGCATACCCCGTCCCCGCACACTGGCTCTAGCAGGTATTATAGCAGCCGCGCTACCTCGTCCATGCATTGTATACGATTTATCAACCCAATTTCTTGCTTGTTTTCTTAATAATTTTTTTTTTAAAACTCAATTTAATTTCAGGGGTAGGAAAAATACATTTAGGAGGGGGAAACGGGGGGGGGGGGGGTGCTAAAAAATTAAGAAATTAACAAGCAATGCCCGTATATAAGAGCTCTATATCACCATGCATAATTTTGTTTTATTGTTGATTATAATTTTTTATTACTATTTGGGGGGGGGGGGGGGACGAAATGGGTGGTATTACAATATTTAAATAGATACTAATTAAAGCATTTTAATTAAGAAGACTTTACTTTTTTTACTTTTTTGCAAGGTGAAGATGTAATTGTCAGCCATATTAATTTTTATTTGTTGTTTTTTAATGAAAATGTAAGTATCATACATGCATAGTTTTGTGCTCTGGGTATGTAACTATTATACAGCAGCATATGTTACCGAGTTAGCTCTCCTCTGAATGGTGTATACCTTGATACAGATCGTATTTATAATTATACTACTGGCTCAAATGCTGCTGCCAAAGTTCCAAGAGATATATAGGAGGCTCTCCACCATTTGCATCCCTCCAGCTAAGAAATGTTCAAATTCACCCCATGTCCCCATCACATAAGACGGTGTAATGTGATGCCCAAGACCAGCACGGGTATACAAATTTCGTGTTCCAGGGAACAGAGATAATTACAGAGGTGTTATCCCGAGGTGTACTATATGTCTGTTTTATATGACTTATCAAACCACTGAGGATGTCAAACCGATAACTAAATAAGTAACAAATATGAAATTTAATTATAAAATTAAATAATGTTGCTGCGATTTGCAAAACACGTTGTCTATAGTACATAAGAATATATTATACTAGGACAAAAATGGTACCCCGTCGCATATTTATACTTTAGAATTATAAATGGCTACAAATAAATAATAATACACGTCTGTTGAAACGCATACAGGCTGCAAGGAAACATTCGGTTACAATGTCATACTTCATTCATGACCCATTGATAAGTAAATACAAGTCCCCCTGTCATTCAACATAGGCCACGGAAAGGATTGTTCGGTGACTTATTCATGATTGCCTGTTTTCAGCTGAATACCCGGCATTTCAAACCATGCCATATATATGCATGATTAGTGAGAGATTTTATGCCAGCAACATAAAAGTTGGTACTATATATATCGGCATGGTGTTGATATTTATTCAGTCTATGTAAATTAAGAATCTTTATCTCAAAATTCATTTCATTTTTTATACTTTAGTGACAAAATGTGAGAAAAAAAGTACATGCGCACCAGTAGAGTAGGAAATATAATTAATGTATGCATCACATTTATATTTTGTGCTGCAAATGTTACGCATAAGATATTAAAATGAAATATATATATGGGCGCGATTCACGAAGCAGTTAGCCAGGTTTTAATCCACGTTTAACTAAATGGTTTAATACTTAAACGTGGATAAGCTAAACGTGGTTAGAACCTGGCTAACTGCTTCGTGAATCACACCCAATATAATATATATAGTGAAGCGTTTTCGTCGTGTTACTCGTGTTGCATATAAACACTTGAGTAAAATAATATCTTAATATAATATATACTCATTTTTTTTTAACACGAAAATTTCTAGAAACATATAATTCTGAAAGTGACTGAACAAAGTCTCATATTTTTTTTACATAAATCTCTAATTAATTAGTTATCTTTAAAACTAAAATTACCAACGGACCAAAGAAATCTTATCTGTTGATTTTACTCTGATAAGTGATATGTCTTTAATAGTTATTACAATATTGTAATAGATTATGATTGCACGAATTAGACATTTTGAGTCCTTACTTACCACCTCTCAAATACCACCCCCACCCCTCTCAAGAATTAATGAATTTTTTTTTTTCTTTAAATTCAGAAAAATCATACATGTGATATAGAGCTCTTACATACGGGCGTTGCGCGTTGATTTGTTATTAATTTTTTAGTTCTCTTCCCCCCCCCCCCCCGAAATTTATTTCCTACCTCTAAAACTAAATTGAGTTTAATTATTAAGAGAACAAGCAAGAAATTTGGTTGATAAATCGTATACAAGGCATGGACGAGGTAGCGCGGCTGCTATACCTGCTAGAGCCAGTGTGCGGGGACGGGGTATGCGCGACCTTGAATTGCGGACTTCTGCATGCTGTAACTCAAATTCTATAAAAGTTCGGACTATGAAACAAAAAGCATTCTATTGAAAATTTAAATGTCCCTTAATTCGATAATAAACTCAAAATCGATACATGCAGGACTTTTGGAGATATTCCATTTTGAAAATTTATTTTACCATACTAATTAGCGTTTTAATTAATTATTCATATGATAAAATAATTTTAATAGCAGTTGAGTATTTTTTACAGTTGACTGATAGTATGATCTTCAAAATGAGGTATTGTGCATAACGCTACGTTAATTAGTCACGCGGGAAAAAAATGTTTTTTGAATTCCGGGACAAACCCGGATTCTGACCTTATTCCACACGGAACTTTGGGGAACTTTCTACAGTGGCTTCAGGTAGGTCCCACCTACGCGTGTACCAAGTATCAGCTTGTAACTAATTTTGTCCAACCTATTTCATAATATTCTTGGACTAAAATATGCATTTCACTATTCTTAATAAGCTCTTTTTCAAAATGAATTGGAAATTTATCATTAATAATATCATAAAAAAATAGCAGCACCTTTAAGGCAAACCTTTGTTTAACACTTAACCATTGCAAAGTTTCTAGCATCAATTTTATATGGGTTCTTTTTTTACAACCCAATACAATTTTCATGGCTCTGTTTTGCAGTCTCTGTAACATACTAAATGAAAATTTCTTAATGTTATAACTTCAAAATATCTGTTCAAAATTGAAACACTAAGGAATAAAATGGGCAATGCTTTAAATATGAATTTCCTAATTTACATATAAATTCTTTATATCGGTGAGGGCATTTAAAGTTTAAATGGACTTGACATCCGGCCATCTAGATGGAGGGGAGGGATTGAGGGGTAATGACAACCACTGAGAAGAGTGGGAGGGGAGGAGGGGAGGTGTGTAATAAAAGAAGATAAGATTGAAAATAATATTATGACAAAACAATTGCAGTTTTCAACTATTAAATAACAAATCATTTTAATATAGAATAGAGCATGGATGATTTATTTATCTCTACTGACCCACCGCTGAAAGTAAATAAGCGGCAATTTAATTTTTCACCAACGGTGTCTATCTGATGCAATAATTTTTTTCAATAGTATAAATTATTATTACATGAATTAATTAGCCTTAGTTTAAAAGTACCTTGAAACCATTAATTAAATAGTATTAAACAAAACAAGTGTATTCTTAAATTTTAGACGCTTTCGATCAAAATATATTAGTATTTTTTTTTTTACAATTTAAAGTATTAAAACAATTAAGATAATTAATAATTAACTTTTTATTTTAATTTTTGTTATGCATGATTATTTAAACCACCATGCAGTTTCAAAAGTATTGGAACTTGACATTATTTTTCTTATTATATTGTAGTTTTGTAGTTTATATTCTTTGTAGTTTATTTTATTCAATTTAATTAAGTAATTATTAATTGTAATTTTTAACAACTTATCACTAGATTTGTTTCAAACTTTTTGTATTATTCTTATATTCTTATATCTAATGTAATAACATTGTAAAACTATTGGTTATAGAGACAAAAAAGGCTTTCATGCCTTAACTCTCACCATGTAAAGACGTTTAAATAAATAAATAAATAAATAAATAAATAAATAAATAAATAAATAAATAAATAAATAAATAAATAAATAAATAAATAAATAAATAAATAAAATATATAATATGTATATCTTTTAAACCCTTTGTGGTCACAAAATGTATACTGCATGGTGTTGTATCATCTGTCAGTCAATTTTAAATTATATATTAGATAGGTACTTTAAAAATAATTTTAATTTCCCTGGTTGAAAAAATTACGTCTTTAATTAATCCTTTATACGTCTAAACTTAATCTCATTATGTTTTTTTACCTCAAAAACACATCTTATGTCTCATTCCTCGCTCAAAGTGAGGATAAAAAAGAAAAAAATATGTAATGTTTTATGCTCAAACAAGAGGAAAGAAGACGTAATCTCGTATTTTTTCCGTGGAAATTTGCACAATAAGGAGACGAGGAGAGACTTGAAAGAGAATAAAATATGAAAATGATTTCAACTCGGGTTTTAATATTTAATTAAAAAGAATTAGTTAAAATTTTACTAATAAATTTAGATATAATTTATTCAATTTAGTTTACAATTTGCCAAAGACTTCAACTAATAATAGTACCTCCTTTTTTTTATGATTTTAGTTCCAACATGGACACCCATGATATAAACCATGAGGACGAAGAAGCAGCAATGTCAAGCTGCGAGCAGAACAGAGAAACCCTGGAGCCTGCCGAGGGTCAGATGAACCCTCCTGACTTCAGAAGAGAGAAGGAGAGACTGGAGTCTTTTCCTGCGGATTCGGAACGCGGAACTTGGCCAGGAAAAGAGGAACTTGCAAAAAATGGATTTTATTACAATTTTAGAAAAATTATATCATGTGTATTCTGCACTATGACGATTGTAAGTTATTTGATATAATAATTAAGTTTTATGTCTATAATGGATACATTTTTGTACAGTTAAACATTTTTTTGGGCGCAATTCACGAAGCAGTTAGCCAGGTTTCTAACCTAGGTTGTTTAACACGTAAAACAGGTATAGTTAAACGTGGTTAGAAACCTGGCTAACTGCTTCGTGAATCGCACTTTTTTTAATTCTAATATGGTAAAGAATGTCGAATCATTTATAGAGTTATTACCTGCATATTTTTGTTATTGCGGAATGCGTGTTTTTTTATATACTTGTATATAATTATAAAATTAAATAACTTATAATATATACATATTTATAAATAATCTGTTTTAATTTTTCTGAAAATATTATAACTATATTCTTTGCGCAGTATTAATCAATCTATTTACTGTATTAAATATAATTATTATATTTATTATCAACCGTGATATATTATATGAAACGCTTTAATTGCCTCATGAATATTTGAAAAAATTTAAGATAATAAAATAGAATTGTAGTTATTGCAACCACATAATAAGTAATTGCAACATTGCACGTACTAGTAGTAGGCAGTAGTCAATAAAATAATTACTACAGCTATATTGATATTATAGGCGAAAACGAGATGAGGCATCGTTGTATTTTTAGTAATAACATTATTTAATAACGCTATAGCATTACCAGAAGAAGGGGGGCAAAAAACCCACAATTCACTCTTTTAAAGCGGAAAAAAAAGTACAAATACTGCTTCCAAAAATCTGAAAAAGATTGTAATGCTTTTTATAGTTATCCGGCTATCCAGCAAAATATTTACGTCCCGAAAAATTAGTATGAAAAAATAAAAATATTGAAAGATTTAGTTTAGGGATCTAGCTAACGGGTATTTTTGAGCCCCTGCCCCCCTCCTCAATTAACCCATTGATATAGCGGGGGATAAAAAGATTAAAAAAGACCTTGCATGGGTAAGCTCTGTAAATTTTATTATAGTTGATTTACTATGCTGGATTTTGGTCTTAAAATTAAATATTAAATTGTTATAGCTTCTCGAAAAAAGGCGTACTGACGTATACGTACAGTATGTGTACTAACTTTTACCCGGAAATTTTCAAAATGTTGGAAAAATTTACTTTGTTGCCATGTATATAATTACACGCAGAAAAGTCCCAACACACTTACATGTGTAAAGACGGGTTCTACACTTTTTGCTTAAGAATCCAACGAAAAAAGTGTTAGATCTTAAGCAAAAAGTGTTAGAATTTACGCATTGTGTGTTGCGTTTTCAAAATGTGTAAGAGCTAACACAAAGGTATTAAAAGTTAAGATTTCAATGAGTAGTAGTCTACACATTAAGTGTGTAAGATGTATGGCTACGCCCAAAGTGTGTAAGATTTTAAGATGAAAGTGTGTAAAAAGTCAGTATACAAGAGTGTAACGAGAGAGGTAAAACTATGTTCTTAAAACTCAACACCTTTGGTGAGTAAAAGTTAAGCAACAAAACTGTTTAAAAAGTTGTTTTACACACCAAGCTAGTTAACTTCCTACACATGCATCTTAAACAACAACACACGAAATGTGTTAAGATGGACTTAAGAATAAAACGTATTAGAATCAACACATTGGTGCTTAAAATCTTACACACCTTCTTTTAAAATCCTACACATGCAACTTAAGCAGCAACACACGAAATGTGTTAAGCTGGTTTTTAGAATAAAACGTATAAGAATCAACACAGTAGTGCTTAAAATCTTACACACTTTGTTTCAGTTTAAAGTCCTACACAGTTACACAGTTACACATCTGCGCAAAGGATGCGCGCAGCGTCATCAGAGACAGGAATTTGCGACCGTTAGATCTGAAGTTCTTTGCTGTGTGTTTGCTCGCTTGTGTGTTAGTTCATCAATATCTGGATTTGATGAGGTTTTCGTTTCGTGATAGTTTAAATTTTGTAATATTTTACTTGTGAATGTAAGTGCATGTTGTAATCGAGTTTTAGATAATGCGACAATAGTGTGTGAAGTGTGCGAGTGTGTAGCAGTGTATTGAAACTGTAGATTTGATTAAACGTTCGTTTAGGCGCGGGCAAGAAGCCGGGGAGTCGCCATGGCATAACATTGTGTGCACTGAAAACTCAATAAAAACTCGAGTATTTTAGTGCAATATGTGCAAGAATGCTTTCAGCATCAATTTATGTGCCGTTGTATTAATGAGTGTTTCAAGAAATATTGTCTAAAATATATTAATATATATGTACACCTACAAATGGTTATTAAAGTGCGTACGAAATTTGTCTTTCTATTGAACTATAGAACTGCACAAAAAGTTTTTGTTTAATATAATCTACTTTTTTGTTACTTGCATCATCATTTTTTTTAATCATGTGATATCTGTGTTCTTAAGTAATAAAAAAATTGCATTTATAAAAAAAAAATGTAAATTTTAATTATATTTTATCCATGAAACCACCTTTTTTTAAGCAAATACACAATTATCATAATATAATTTATTATAACTATTTTTTAATTTTAGGATACTTAGGAGGATAGAAGTTGTTTTAAAAAATACGGAAGAAAATTATAAATATAAGAGGAATAAATAATAATTCGAATAATAATTAGGCAGCTAAAAATTAGAAGATGTATTTTAATTTATAATATTCAATATATTATGCTATCGTATACACTTATAAGTCTTCGGAAAGTTAAGAGACATAGCTATAGTATAATACTAAAATATATAAAATCATAAAATCCTACACTGCAGGTGCGTAGAAAGCTACGCACAAAAGCTTAGAAAACTAAACACTAGGTGCGTAGAAAGCTACACACAAAAAGCTTAGCAGCCTACACTCTTGGGGCGTAGAATCTTACACCAAGTGTGTAACATTTTATGCAGTTCTGTGTAGAACTTTACGCTCAAGGGGTGTTGGATCTTACGCTCAAAAATTTAGAATCCAACACACTAAATGTGTAAAAATTTAAACATCTTGATGTGTTGAGCTCTAAACTCCCGTGTGTGTAAGATTTAAGGATTTTTCCTTTGAGGTACAAAAACAACACAGTAAATGTGTTGCTTTTTAGGATATTTGCTTTAAATATTTTTTGAGTGTATTTAAGAACACGAAAATGTAGTTTGTGTTTTCTTTATAAACTAGCAGATGATATGGAAACGATATATAAATGTAATAATTGCCGTATATATATATATATATATATATATATATATATATATATATATATATAATATAGTTTATAATTAATTTTTTCTACATTTCCTCCCCTTACACGCTGCTGATGCAGCACAACACTATGGCACAGCAGGCTCCTGTAAAGTATGCAATATGCGTTGCAGTGACATCATGTGGGTCTGGCCTATTATATTGAATAGTTCATAAACCCACAAACTCTCGCTGTCTTATAACCATATTATATTACACTGTCAACTAATCATCAGTAATCTCTCTGCTGCAGATTGCTCCCTGGGTTAAAGGAGAAACTGTGAAGGATGTCCACGACAAGAATGGCGTCATTTGTCCTTTTATGGAAAAAAAATTTGTCGGAAATGTGCCTTTGGAGTCGGAAAATCAAGGTAATTACAGTTACAAAAAATTTAGATCAGCATATCAATTGTACTATTTTTTTTTTATTACATTTAATGAATTATGTTTGTGTTCGGTGATTTTTTTAGCATTTATTTAAAAAAAAATCAACCAATTTTATTTTTGCTCTACCGCGGTATATACTTTCAGTACTCTGTGCTGTAACATATAATTACGACGTATAACACAATAATCACATTAAACAACATACTATTAATGTATATCACGAAGTTCATATTTTAAAATATAATTTTCATCTTGTAATCCATTATTATATAAATAATAAATATAACATAAAACTTAAGGGCTACAAGCCTCTCACTAAATCACAAGCGTTTGCAGACTATGATTTATGAATTAAGAACCAATAAAGCGATCAGGTGATAAAGCTGCGCACACTGATTCGTATCGTATCGTTATAAGCGATCGTACAGTTCTAATGGACAACATACATGAAAATTTTTATTGCAGAAATGAATAGAGGGTACCAAATTATGCTACTCTGATTTTTTCAGATTTTTTTGAAACCCAGAACTATTTTTAAATAATTATTGAAAGTGCGGCCACGCCCCCTGGAGGCGTCAATAGGCGTCTCATGTCTATCCTTCTTATTAAGAATTCAGGGGTGCCAACTGAAATCACAGGACTTTCAATAATTATTTAAAAATAGTTCCGGGTCTCAAAAAAATCTGAAAAAATTCAGAGTAGCCTAATTTGATGCCCTCTATTCATTTCTGCAATAAAAAATTTTCATATGTATGTTGTCCATTTATTATAGAACCATGCAGCTCTAAAATATTATCATATGATATCATACGATAGGTGTGTGCGACCCGCCTTTTTAAAAAAATGTATTTTTGTGGTCCGTCTCTATTAATTCGGTTATTAAAATTAAGTTGGTGTGTCCACACAGAGGAGGCCGAAGACAATGACGGGACCACCGAAGATGTCGATGACCTTGGCGTGAACGTGGGCCCCACGCCGAAACATCCCTCGCTACGGTCCATCAGAGAGCGTCTGTCGACATTTTTGGGGACCTGGCCGCTCTTCCTGCGTCAAACTGCACCACGGCTCGCCTCTGCTGGATTCTACTTCCTGAAGCGAGGTGAGCTGATTTACAGCAGATTGAGAAAATATGGGGGGCAATAACCTCTACCTAAAGGTCTTGAAAGAATTTAGAAATATTACCACCTTTATCACATTTAAAAGCTCTGCATATGCATGGCTACTGTCCTTTCCCTTAATCCATTAATTCCAATACCCATGCACGCAGCCTTGAAGCTCATATTAGGGGTGTATATCCACAGACACAATAGGATTTTCTCTAATTTATTTCGTATGTAATTATATGAATATTATCACGTTAGTGTGAAAAAATATTAATTAAATATGCATTTAAATTGCTAGTTTCTAAAATATAAATTAAAGTAGCAAAAAGCATGATATAATTATTATTTCATTTAAAAATGGTATCATTATAATAAATAATAATATTAAAATATATAATTTTATATACGATTCAAAATAAAATTTTAAATATATACATGTGTTTTTTTTTTAATATAAAAAAAGTTCCTTACTAATTTAAATTATTTTTAAAACAGGAACTTATAATTATTTTTCAAAATTGTTTAAAAAAATACTTAAACCTATTTAAGTACCGTACTGAACTATGCATAATAAAATTATGTACACTCGTTGCCTTGGAAAATTCCCTTTTGCACCCTTGTTAATAACCATGCCCTGTTTATATACTTGACAGATATGGTAATTACCGAGGCTATAAAGGAATTTCCAAGATGACGAGTGTACATCGATGGAGTATTGTCCTCAACATTTTTTATTGCAGACATGGATAGAGCGTGCAAAGTTATGCTATCCTGATTTTTTTCAGATTTTTTACAGACCGGGAACTATTATTAAAAAAATTATTGAAAGTCCTTTTTGTGACGTCACGAGGCGGCAAGTCCTATCTTTTTCTTAAGGAGCGGCGTCTCGTGACGTCACAAAAATATATTTCAATAATTTTTTAAAAATAGTTCCCGGGCTCTAAAAAGTCTGAAAAAAATTCAGGATAGCACAACTTTACAGTCTTTACACGCTCTATCCATTTCTGCAATAAAAAGAAATTGAGGTCGATACTCTATTTATCAAATTAAGGTGGACAATTAACTGTTTAAGTACACCAATATAATCGGTATAAAATGTAATTTTTTTGTTCTCCATAGATGCTGTCGGATGGCACATTGGATGCTACCTTTGTGGTAGACAGGCCATTATAAAGAAGAACACCATGAAACTTACTCCATGGCAGATCCACAGGACCATCTCACCTAGCTGCCCACTTGTGATGTTGAGACAAGCTCTGCAACTGCCCAGCACTCCTGTGATGAGGGATGAGCCATTTAACTGGCCCGCTGATGATGCAGACCAAGAAGAGGTCCAGGAACACGAGATGGTGAACGAAAACTATGATGGAATATGCCAATCAGGTTAATCCTACACCATTTTACTGTCTTTTTTTAAACATAGTTTATAGGGATTTTTGATGTAGAAAACTGCATGTTTTTTGTTTTTTTTTTTCAACTCTATATATAACTCTCAAAATTAAGATGAAAGACGCTGTCGTCTTTATTTCCTTTGAATTTCTATGACGTCGCAGCATTTCGCAACACAATTATTAATTATATATAAAGGTGTGATATATATATTATAGGGTTCAAAAATGTTAGAAAAATATCAGTACAAGTATACATAACTCAAGTTCCTCTATCTAAATTTGCCCACTTGTCCGATGCTTTTTTTTTTTTTTTTAATTATAATTTAATACTGATGATTATTGAAATTTGTATCATTTTTTTTTACCTTATATTGTAATATAAACGTAGATTTAAAGTGTACATGTTTTCTAACGGAAGCAGTATTGAAATGTATATTAAATTTATTAGATGAGCTCAATATCATGTTTTCATTGATTTATATATTTTAATTAATTTTCATTTATTTTTTTTTATCTTGATTCATTATATATTATAAAAAAATGACTGTTATATTGTAAATAATAAATAACACTTTTATATTTTTTCTGTTTCAGTTGGTATGCGGGGAAACGCTGAGATGATCGCAAATACTTTCCATAACTCCACTAGGGCCGGATCATGTAAGTTCCAAACGTTGTATATTTGTTACATTACGTTTACATGACGGTGTTTAATGCGTATTCGTTGACGACGGATAATGTTATTCTTATGAGACGTCGTCAACGGATACGTATTAAACACCGTCATGTAAACGTAGTGATTGTACACTTGTCGCCTTGGAAAATTTCCATTTGCAGTCTTGTCCATTTCCATCATGCACATTGAGAATAACACAGGGCATGATGATTAACAAGGCTGCAAGTGGGACACTTTCCAAGGCGACGAGTGTAACAGACATGCCAAACTAATTATTGTAATGCATGCATGCATGCATGCATGTTTATTATTTATAACTTATATATTATACGTTAATTTTATATTACGTTATCATAATGCATTATTTATTTAAGTAAGCTATAAATAATTTTCATTTGTATATGAATATATTGAAAAGTAATTATGTGTAGATTAAAAAAAGAAAATTAGTTAGGGAATTAATGGCAAAAATCGCGCAATTGGTGATACCGGGCTGAAATTTTCAGTACTTGCTAATAACATCATTTGCATCAACTTTTTTGGCGGATCCCAAAAAAAAGTGTCATACCGTGACCTTGAGTGACCTTTGAACTTTGACCTCCGATTGATTTACGTTTGATTTTTTTACAAGGAATCTAAGGCAGATACGAAAAAAATTGTCATTAGCAAATATGTTTGTACTAACACGGAGAGTAATTAGCAATTTTTGGAAAAGACCTAAGTCCATAAAAAACAAAATGGCGGCCGATGAAACTTTTATTGACCTCTTTTTTGGCAGCTTTCTTGCTTATTTTAACCAAACTAGCAAACTTTTTAGCTTAAATTAGCAACTATCAATTGTCTACTATCATTACGATTAAAAAAAATCATAATGCTTGTTGATAAGAGAATAATAACTCGAGATATTGTAATTTCTACCGTAAAACGAGCACTTATTCCCTATGCTCTATTATAATACGTTTTTTTACTAAAATCCATACTTTTTGTGACAAAAGCATTAAACATACAGAAATGATTAATTGCATCATAAGAACCTTAAAAAATACTGTACCCTAAAATTTTGAACCACCCTTTGACCCCTGGTGACCTTTCAAAATGGCGGATGTGGAGAACAGGAAAGTATTATTTTCTGGCAAACCAAAGGTCGGGATAAAGATATATTCAGCAGAAAAGATGCTTAGATGGTTGCAATTATTTAAAAAGGGTCCCTAATTATTTTCAAAGTGCAATGTTGCCAAATATAGCACCCCTAAAGACCTAAATTTTATTTGACTTTTTTTCAGTTAAAATCGTATAAAATCCATGCTTTTGAAAGTGGAGCTTCTAATTTTCAAGCATGATTAATTAATTGGGGTCACGAGAACAAAAAAAAAATAATAACCCCCCCTCCCCTCACCCCCACCCCCCCAAAAATTGAAACATTTTACGCCTCCTGCCCAGGGTTCTTTAATCCATGATTGACTCGGGGAATTATATTATATTTTTTTAGGCCATATAGTCAGTGCATTGAAGTAATTGCAGTTAGTAACCATTTGTCTATAGTATACGTATTTCTACTAAATAAAAATTAAAACTAAGAGTAATTTTAAGAAAGAGTTCCCTAATTAAAAAAAAAAAAAGATGGGTTTCCAAGTCTTCCTAAAATCTGAGTAATCTATTTCTCGATAAACAAGCATAATATGAATCACAACCCTCTTTACTCTTTAAGATACCAACATATAATTGAGCCTCCACCTTCACTCTCCCCCATGTACATCGCCCCCCTAAATTGACTTTACAGAACATGAAGCACCTCTGTCCTCTTCCATTATATTAAAAATCTCCGCTGGATCACCGTTCTTGCTAATCATATGTTATCAATTAAAGGTTACACTCTATACATACGAATATATAATCAATTACAATAATAAACCTATATAAATCTTACTATCTTAGTCAAATTATAAATGCATTACAATTAATTTTTATACTTAAATATATTGTAAATTTTTACTGGTACGGGGGGAAATACCTAGAGGGACATATCCCACTTATTGGGTTATTACCAACATGCAAGTTGTCTCATAATTAACTCCCTTTAATCGTTTAAAACAACCCGGCAAGGACAATATTGAAGGAACCAGATCCAAAATGTAGTTCAATGTAGCTAAAAACCTAACATTTTGAAGTTTTGAAAAACCTTTCTTAATGAGTGAGGAACTGAAAAATGCAAATCAACATATTAGTGTCCCACTATCATCCCGGAGTTAGGGATGAAAATCAAAATGTTTAAAATTAACATAACCGACAAAACGACAGAAATGAAGCCCGGCAGTAAATTTTTAGTACTATTTTTTGACGCAGATTCAGCAAAAATTTAATTCTTTTAATTCACCTTCTCTTATTTTAGAATGGAAATTTGAAAACAAAAAAAAAAAAAAAATTTACACACTTCTCTAAGCAGGTTTGAAAGTGAGTGCTGGAAATGTGGAAAATAATAAAATATAGTAATTGGGATTTTTTTTTTTTTCCTTTTGTTGTTGTAGCTATTATAAATACGCAGGACTAACTTTTGATGTTGGTACCTTCAATATTGCCCAGGTGCGGATCCTGGGAGGGAGGGGGGGCTGATATGTTTTATTTAACAAGGGCAATGGCAATATAGGCATTTGCCACACTCCATTTTTTTCTTTTAACATTGGCCTTATGGAGGAAGCACGTCCCCCCCACCCCTCTGCCCCCTCCGATTATTATTTTTTTTTTTCTGGATTCACGGCTGATATTGTGATATTGCCCTTGCTGGGTTGATTTAAACGTGTATATAAAGGGGGTAATGTATGCCTCCGTTGCACCCCCCGAAAGTCGCTCATAAATTAACGTTGCAGATTTGGAGCATTGTGCGTATGCACGAACAGGTACCTTTTCTATTTTAGAACCCCGCTGGATCTCCGATCGTACATACTTATTTTATACAAATTGTACATATTTATATATTGTACTGTGAACGAATGGTTAAAAGCATTATCATAAAATTAAGTGAACATTATTTATATAAATACAGTATTTTTAGCATATATAATATTTTATAAAACATTTTAGGAAGACTTGGAAACCCATCTTTTTTTTTTTAATTAGGGAACTCTTTCTTAAAATTACTCTTAGTTTTAATTTTTATTTAGTAGAAATACGTATACTATAGACAAATGGTTACTAACTGCAATTACTTCAATGCACTGACTATATGGCCTAAAAAAATATAATATAATTCCCCGAGTCAATCATGGATTAAAGAACCCTGGGCAGGAGGCGTAAAATGTTTCAATTTTTGGGGGGGTGGGGGTGAGGGGAGGGGGGGTTATTATTTTTTTTTTTGTTCTCGTGACCCCAATTAATTAATCATGCTTGAAAATTAGAAGCTCCACTTTCAAAAGCATGGATTTTATACGATTTTAACTGAAAAAAAGTCAAATAAAATTTAGGTCTTTAGGGGTGCTATATTTGGCAACATTGCACTTTGAAAATAATTAGGGACCCTTTTTAAATAATTGCAACCATCTAAGCATCTTTTCTGCTGAATATATCTTTATCCCGACCTTTGGTTTGCCAGAAAATAATACTTTCCTGTTCTCCACATCCGCCATTTTGAAAGGTCACCAGGGGTCAAAGGGTGGTTCAAAATTTTAGGGTACAGTATTTTTTAAGGTTCTTATGATGCAATTAATCATTTCTGTATGTTTAATGCTTTTGTCACAAAAAGTATGGATTTTAGTAAAAAAACGTATTATAATAGAGCATAGGGAATAAGTGCTCGTTTTACGGTAGAAATTACAATATCTCGAGTTATTATTCTCTTATCAACAAGCATTATGATTTTTTTAATCGTAATGATAGTAGACAATTGATAGTTGCTAATTTAAGCTAAAAAGTTTGCTAGTTTGGTTAAAATAAGCAAGAAAGCTGCCAAAAAAGAGGTCAATAAAAGTTTCATCGGCCGCCATTTTGTTTTTTATGGACTTAGGTCTTTTCCAAAAATTGCTAATTACTCTCCGTGTTAGTACAAACATATTTGCTAATGACAATTTTTTTCGTATCTGCCTTAGATTCCTTGTAAAAAAATCAAACGTAAATCAATCGGAGGTCAAAGTTCAAAGGTCACTCAAGGTCACGGTATGACACTTTTTTTTGGGATCCGCCAAAAAAGTTGATGCAAATGATGTTATTAGCAAGTACTGAAAATTTCAGCCCGGTATCACCAATAGCGCGATTTTCGTGAAATTTGGTTGTTGATTCCCTAACTAAATACTAAAAATATAATGATAATTATTGTACAAGAGATTACAGCTTGAACTAGCTATCCGACACTTTACTTTTAACTAAAACTTTAAACTGAATTCGTACGTACACTACAAAAAATAAATAAAATTTGATGGCATCAAATCCGTTGATTTTGTTTTTAAGAGAAAAAATATTTCTCTACTTGGAATAAAAAATAAAACTCTTACTATATGTAATTTAATTAAATTAATAGCTTCTATAGCAACTGAGAAAAAAATCTAAAATTCGAATATATTTCAAAACTTAATAAAAAAATCACTAAGTAAAATGTGACTTCTTTTTTAATGTGACTGACCCAAATATAATTGTTCTGCAGCCTTTATGAACACGAACCGAGTTGCTGACGTCAAGTCGTTCCCGCAATTTCCATTCTACGTTGACAAGCAGCCTCGTCTTGAATCCTTTGATACTGACTGGATCCACATGCTTCGGACCTTCGTACTATCAATGGTGAAGAGCGGCTTCTTTTACACAGGTATATGTACTGCATGTTGTATACAAAATTGTACCTAACTTGTAAGTAATATTTCACTTGCTCATAAACACAGAAAAAAATGTGCAGTTTTTGATGTTTTTAAGTTCTGCTAAATTAAAATTAGTACGAAATACACTATAGGATAAAAAGTCATTCCCTTTTTGAGACATTTTTCTATTAATTAATTACAGCTTTATTACGTTGAATAGGTTATATATTTATATTATAATGATTAATGTTTATTATACTGTAAATTATGTATGTAATAACTAATAACAAACGAACAAAAAAAAAATAATATTAATTGTTTTATTCATTTTAAAGCATTTTTGTTCATGTGACTTTTTATGTACAGTATAATGTTAAATATGAATTACTCTTTCTTATGTTATTTAATTTTATTTATATTAAAAAAAATTGTCTATTTTTAGCAAATTAAAACAGCTGTTTTAATAATAATTCACGTAAAAAAATCATGATGATGTTTTATGTATATATAGTAAGTTTTATTTTAATACAATGTTTGCTTTCTCTCTATAAAGGGGTGGATTGAAATTAGAGTTTCATTTCAGAACATTTTTTCCTCTAATCATTTATATTATGTAATGTATAGTGTGACACACAAAAATTCAAAAGAGACACATATATCATTCAGGAATTGGGAGGGGGGGGGTAACAGACTTCACTTAACCCTCATCTCCTCCCTCCGTCATAAACCGTATATACAGTTCAACAAAATTAACATTTTTACCGGTAGTTCAAGGTTTCTAAAAATTCTAAATTTGAACTTGAAATTTCTGAGAGAGGAATTTCAACCTCAAGTTTTAGAGTTTTCATGATCATATTTCAATCCTTCCACTTTCTTCCAATATTTTTGATAAACTGTCTAATCGTTCTACATTTTTTCTCAGGTAGAGGCGACATCGTGCAGTGTTTCGGATGTGGTGTGGAGATATACAACTGGCGCTTATACCATCACGTCCCGGATCGTCAGCACGCTCTCTTCAGTCCTCAATGTCCATTCTTGTTGAAGCGTAAGGGAAAGAAGTTCGTGGTGGATGTACTGAAGAAGGCTCCCAGGAAGATTGTCATGATGGACAATAAAATTTTGAACTGATCAAAATATAGCTGAAATTTGTAATAACAGCAGTCTTTCAAACCTTTACTATAACAAAATTGCAGAATAGCAATCAGAAAATTTAAAATTCCGTTATAGACTTTTAAATCGATCGGAAATTTTGAATTTTCTGATTGGTCGAGAGCTCTTACGATTCTGAATCAGTTTTGGACACCACTTCATTTTACCCCCGGAAATCATGCCATTTCGCTCCATTTTCATTTCTCTTTCCGGTTATTAGATGAGAAAAACAAACAATTAGACCAGACGTAATTCAAGACTGCTGTTAGTATGAGAAAGCTTGCTCATATTTTGGGTTAAAATATATTTTTGGTGATGGCATTTTTCTTTTTCTTCGAGCTTTGTAGTTTATTTTTTGGTCATGAATTACATAAGCATATATCAAATATGTGCCATGAAAATGAGTCATTTTATAATTGATAGTGCTGCAAAATTTAAAATTATTTTTGTGACTAAATGTCACTCTATATAATATATATACTTATACTATTTTTACTATATTATATTATTAAACTCTAATTACATATTAAATATTATCCGTTTATTGCCAATGTTATTTTGCTTGCCATATTAATATTTTTATTTAAGTCTAGAGGCCCACATTTCAAATTTTATTTATTTATTTTTTATTTTAGAGTTAATTTGAATATTAGAAAAAAATATCTTCCCTCGCACTATTTTTTTTTTGTGCTTGATTTAATTTTTTTCTTTATAACAGTAAATTTTAAATTTAATGCAACGATATATTATTATAAAGTATTATGTAAATTGTGATACTGAAAATGCATTTGTATAACCAATAGCACAATTCAGTATTTAAATATTTATATGAATGCAATCGGAGTAATTTCACATTTTTTTTTTAATTAATCCATAAATTCTTTAACTTAAATTTCAGCAAGCGATATATTGAATCATAACATTTTCTTGTTCTTATATTAAAATATATAAAATCTGGCAGTACTTTTTACTTTATACTTTCAATTTATGCTTAAACATAAAATATAATTTCAATGACTAATAAGTAAATGAATAATAATAATCCTATTTTAATCATATTTCTATTTATCATGTATTATAATTATTTTAATTATACTTGCTACTAATATTTATACCTGCTTAATTTTACTTTATTATTAATATTAGTTTTTAAAATATGCTTAATATTAATCTATATAATATATATAATATAATTTACTAATATTTTTTATCATTTTTATATCATATAGACATATAGCTTTTACAATAATTAATTCATCTAATATTAGTTAAAATGTAATTTTGTATGAATTGAATGTACTACAAATACTGATGTAATATTATTAGCGAAAGCTATCAATTAAATTCCATTTCATTTCATAATTATATTCATCATTAATAATGAAACTGTATTACATTAAAAAAAAATATTTTGAAATATTTAACCAAATTTGGACGTAATTCTACATTTTAATTTGTTCAGGCTGGTTATTTCATTAAAAGTATTGTAATGAGTATCAATCCATGACGGTATTCAGAGCATTCATTTTTCTGCATTATTATTTGTTCTTCAGCAGGAAATATCTTCCTTAAAAATAAATGAGTTTTATGAGTTGATAAATTTGTTTCTCTTTTGATTTTAAATGTAATAAATATTTTCCAAATATTTTCTCTTTTTAATTCAAACCTTTCTGCAGACGTATTTTTTATTTTAAGGTAGAGATAACGTCGGTCAGCTGTTTTTTTTAGCTCCATTTGATTAACATGTAAACCTTAGCAAATTCACAAAAAATCTGAATTTTTTTTGAGAGGCAGATATTTTTTTTTTTATTTTTTTTTTAATCAAACCCTATTGGGTACTTTTATTTACTAATTACATACTACTTGAAACCCCGAACCTTCCGAAACCCTAACTTGAGCGTTTCGCGGGCTCTTCCGGAACGGGGGCGGCCACGGCCTTGCAAATCCATCCCGGCATTTGCCTGCGGCTGAGGGAAACGTGGAAACCTCAGCCAGGATGGACGCTACAGCTTTTGTCAATGAACCGGAAGTGCAATGGTCCAAAGCCAGGGGAACCACATATATAGTGGAAAAGCGCAACGATTTACCCCTGGGTGGGAAACGTGGTTTTTGTTGAAAATGGTCACCCATCCACCTACTAACCACGTGCGGCGTTGCTTGACTTCGGTGATCTGACGAGACCCGGTCAAGTGCACTGCGCCACACCTCCTTTTTTTAATTATTTTTTTAGTTTGTCTCTCCATGGAAAAGCCCTATGCTGAAAATTAAATAAATTGATTAAAAAAAATCGGCTCGCGTTAAATTGTTTTGAATTTTTTTCTATGGCTTTTAGGCACTAATATCTGCCTCTCAAAAAAATTTCAGAGTTTTTGTGAATTTGCTAAGGTTTACATGTTAATCAAATGGAGCTAAAAAAACAGCTGACTGACGTTATCTCTACCTTAAGTTTTTATGAAAAAGAAAATAAAGAGGTGTCTGTCCTGACTGAGGTTTTCCGCGGTTCCCTCAGTCTCACCTCAGTCAATGATGGAACTCGTAACAGGCCGTGGACACCATCCTTTTCCTCCCTTAATTATCCTTACTATACCCCATTACCCCACTTCGAGTTCCAATTTAATCTCACGGAGGTGTATCATTGCATGTAAAAGAAAGGTAAAAAAAAAAAAATAAAATAAAATAATTAATATAATGTTAAAAAAAATCCCACACATGAAAATTATGAAAATTTAAATTGTTCTCCTCTACATTCACTATTAGTAGCTAAAATATTAGGTATTCTAACTTCAAATTCGATCTAGTTTTTTGATAATAATATTTAAAGGTGACTAATTTAACACGGAAGTTCCATTTCTCCATGTTAAATTATTCAACTTTAAAAATTCATAACTCGAAAACTAGATCGAATTTTCATACCTGATATTTTAGCTACTGATAGAGGAGATGTAGAGAATAATATTTTAAAATATGTTGCATTATTTTTTTTTATGTGCGTTTTTTTTTTTTTTTTTATTTTTTTAACATTGGGCGTGTTACCTTACCCTTAATATAACTGCATTTATTTAACCTGAGTAAAATGCCACCTATAGCTCTTACATTTGTACCAACAAAAGTATGCATGAAAATGCTTTTATAATAGTATGTACGCCTGGATATAAACATTATAATTTAATAAGTAAACACAAGAACTTAATAGATGCAAAAAAATAATAATAATTTAAACTTTTTAATATAATTATTCAGATCTGATTAAAATAAATAATATTGAGTTAATATTTTTGTTAAGGCTTATAACTATTGATTGATAAACATAATCGAATAACATAAAATTGACTAATTTTGTATTCGATTTATTAATTTTGTGTTTATATTTTTATCAATTCATTAACATAAAAAATTCTATATTTTATTTTACTTATAACTTATAATAGTAGTTTAGGTAATATTCCATTGTATATAAATAAAATTGCCAAAATAAGTTAAAAAAATATAATTTTAAATTCCACCAGTCACAAATTTTCTAGTTCAAAATTTAGAAACAATTTTATATAATCTCAATTGTTTTGCAATATGAGAAATTCAGTAAATTGTAAATTCACAAAGTTTTCTTCATCTCTATCAAACATTTTCATCAATGTTTTCTAATAATTGAAAGGTTCAGTGACCCTGCCAGAGAAGAGCACCACACTGTGATCATCTGAGGTCCGATGTAAGATGTAGAACAGGAAGGGATGGTCCACAACCACGCGGGGTGGAGGTTGAAGAGACGCCGAGAGAGGAACCAACTTGAATCCTGTGAAAATAAACATTATATAGATTTTGTTTTTGTTTTAATTTACCTGTAATTCATTGTATAGGAACATTCAATTCACATCGTGAGTATGTCAAGTAGCAGGTGTGTCATGCAAGGGATTACAAACATATTATTTCTCATGAAAAATTTTTAAAATATATGCATCTGTTTTTAAGGATTTTTATGTATATTTTAATTTATTTATTTATTTCATCTAGTGCTGACCACGGATTATAGGTGGCCCCATTATAAAGGATACAATAAAATGCAATAAACACATAATTACATGTCTATTATAACAGTAAGTAAAGTATAAAATTATAATTATTGGGTGCGATCAACGAAGAAGTTATATAGCCAGGTTTCTAACCACGATTAACTTACTACGTTTAAACATATACCTGTTTTACGTGTTAAACCACCTGACATGATGGTTATAATCTAAACGTGGTTAGAAACCTGGCTAACTGCTTCGTGAATCGTGCCCATTATATTTACAATGGAGTATTGTCCTCAATTTTTTTTATTGCAGAAATGGATAGAGGGTGCAAAGTTATGCTATCCTGATTTTTTTCAGATTTTTTTGAGACCTGGAACTATTTTTAAAAAATTATTGAAAGTCCTTTTTGTGACGTCACGCGGCGGCAAGTCCTATCTTTTTCTTAAGGAGCGGCGTCTCGTGACGTCACGAAAAGGACTATCAATAATTTTTTAAAAATAGTTCCCGGGCTCTAAAAAATCTGAAAAAAATCAGGGTAGCATAACTTTGCACCCTCTATCCATTTCTGCAATAAAAAAAATTGAGGACAATACTCTATTGTATATTATACTTCAAATATAATTTATTTGGAAGTATATCAAGTATATATGACAGTGATAAACTGAGAGGAACAAATACTTATTTTTTTGCAGTCCAAGGTACATAAGCAAGCAAAGGAAATTTTTTTTTAAATAATTGTTAAATTCTGGTTATATGATTGATTTTATACTGGCACTGGCAGTAATGTTTGTTCAGTTTGTTGCAATATTATATTGTATAATTTCAATCATAACCATAACAATTAATTTTACTGGTAAATATTTTATTGAAAATATAAGATAATAATATAAAAGTGTGTTTTCAAAGATTAATGTTAGTATTAAAAAAAAGAATTAAACTTATAGTAGATGGTGAACCACTCTGAAAATTGTAGTAAACCTTCCTGACACCATGAAATTATTTTTCCGGAAATAGACTAAAATCGGAGATTTTTTTTTTAGATATTCTGCATGCTTGCATGGCTTTTAGTCAAATCAGCATCTTTTTCACACAAAAAATTAATTACTCAAAAGTCTCAAAACTACACCGATTTTTTTTATTTTTTTTTATCGGCAAATTTATTTTGTTTTTTATTTCATGGACTAAAATTATTTTCAGCTTACCATCGGAAAATATTGAGCAATGGCAATCCTTAAGAAAATATATTTAATGTTTCAAACACTTTATAATGGACAACATATTTATGAAAAAAATTTATTGCAGAAATGAATAGAGGGCACCAAATTATGCTACTCTGAATTTTTTCAGATTTTTTTGAGACCCGCAACTATTTTTAAATAACTATTGAAAGTCCTGTGATTTCAGTTGGCACCTCTGAATTCTTAATAAAAAGGATAGAGACTGGACGCCTATTGACGCCTCCAGGGGGCGTGGCCGCATACTTTCAATAATTATTTAAAAATAGTTCTGGGTTTCAAAAAAATCTGAACAAATTCAGAGTAGCATAATTTGGTACCCTCTATTCATTTCTGCAATAAAATTTTTTCATGTATGTTGTCCATTAGCATAAAATAAATATGTAATAAAATATGTGACCTGATTCGCATGTATACATATTATTATATGGTATAATGAAGGTAGTGATCGACGTTTATTATATTTGTGACTGTATGGATTTGTGTTGCTTTTGTTAGAAAAATCAACGATATAATAGCTATCATAGGTATATTCATAAATACGCAATCAGATAATCGATAAATAAGATGTTTATTGTTGAAATTTTTATTTATTGTTCTGTTACGTAATAGTTGTAAAATAATTATATGGATTTATGGATTTTCTTCGCCAATCGAGTAACAGAATGAGTGTCTTCTACAAAATGAAATAAGTGTCTAATTTTATTTAATATCAGAATTTATTTATGTATTTAAGTACTTTGCTTAAGATAAGATTCTATATTTTCTTATATACGAGTATATAAAGAAAGGATGCTTTTAAGTTTAGTATGCTAGATGGATCGTTGAAAGATATACAATATCTTTATTTACTCAGCTTTCCTGTATAAATATACAAATCTAGTGCCTGCATGCTTATCTAAATATTGCTTCAGATAATGTTAAATTTTGATGGTGAAGACTTTCTTCAATATACTGTAGCAAAACTATGAAGTTCAGTGTGACCATGAAGTGATTACATCAGGTATTTATTTTTTAAATTTTAAATTATACCCCAAAGAAATA
Organism: Siphlonurus alternatus; assembly: GCA_949825025.1. Lineage (NCBI taxonomy): Eukaryota > Metazoa > Arthropoda > Insecta > Ephemeroptera > Siphlonuridae > Siphlonurus > Siphlonurus alternatus. Next base: position 8,537,646 of record OX463783.1, read on the forward strand.
TATATTTGAAGTTTTATGTAAATTTATTTATTTATTTATTTATTTATTTATTTATTTATTTATTTATTTATTTATTTATTTATTTATTTATTTATTTATTTATTTATTTATTTATTTATTTATTTATTTATTTATTTATTTATTTATTTATTTATTTATTTATTTATTTATTTATTTATTTACTTTTTTTTATTAAATTTAAAGAGAGTGAGGATCTGCAACAATAGAAAATCTACATGATATTTTTTTTTAGAAATTTATAGTGTGGCAAAATATGATATTTTGATTTTTGTCATTTTTTTTTTTTTTTTAAGCTTAGAATTTAATCAGGGGGAAGGGGGGCAACAAAACTTGCAGAAATTTCACTTTTTTTTTATAGTTCCGAGAGTAAAACAAATCTGAAAAAATTTCATAGTATATATATAGCTGAATTTAGAAGCCTCTGTTCACTTTTGCAATAAAAAAATTCCATGTAAATTTTCCGTTTGTCACATCATTTGTACTTACAACGCTTTGTATATAGGAGAAATTGCTTGTTAAATATTATTATTATATTAATATTGATTTTTTTCTTTTTTCGTTATTATATAAGTGACATTTTTTTAATATATTTTCAAGCTTTTCTGATGCAAATAAAATTTATAATGTATTTTTTTAAATATTAAGAAACAAGGAATACTGATAGCCTGAACTAAAGGTAATACGATTTTATATATTAGATATTATGACCAATATTACCTCACTAGTTATATTAAGTAACCATATAAATCTCCGAATTCAATCAACTATTTTAAAGATCAAATGATTTCGATCTATATATTTTTTTTATATAAAAACCCTAATTGGGTTTAATATTTAATATATTTATATTCACTAATTAGTAATTTCTCACTAAGTTTGAAAACCCCGAACCTTCCGAAACCCAAACTTAAACGTTTCGTGAGCTCTTACGGAACGGGGGCAGTCACGGTCTTGCAATCCATCCTGGCATTTGCTTGTGACTGAGGAAAACGTGGAAACCTCAGCCAGGATAGACGCTACAGCTTTTATCAATGAATCGGAATTGCAACAGTCTAAAGCTAGAGGAACTATAAGGCATATTGATCATTGAGGATCCTATAAATAAGTCTCATTATCTTACCGGTGGCTACCGCAGCCTCCGTTCCTTCTTCTCCGACCTGGATGAAGGTCTTCTGTACCATGGCAGAAACTTTGAGGGGAGGTCGAGTGGAGATGCCTCTGAAGTCAGCCTCATCGGAGAAAATGTTGGACATTCCCAACTGGAAAAAAGACGAAAACGATGAATCACTAAAATTTAAATACCAAAAATGAATTCTCTTGTGTATCCTCTAAATCGATTCCCATTTATCCTACCTTTTCAAGAGATTCCTTTAGATGCAGGATATTTTCCACCTTGAACTTCGGCAAGAACAGTTTTGCCCGAATATTCTTCTCGTGTCTGTTGAGAGCGCTCAGGTCCTGTGTCTGCATGTCGCGCTCCAGCTGGGCCAGTCCCGTGCGAGAGCCGGGCAGCAGGATCACCATGCTGGTTCTACCACCCTGGGAGAGAGATTTAATACATAAATTTCTTCGTGAGATTTGAAGTATTTGGTGACATTTGATTAATTCTGGAGCCTTAAAATGTTAGGAACTCCGTATAACGACGTGTGGGGGTGAATATACTTTTAATAACCCCTTCTTTCTCGTGAAACCATCATAATTAACTGTTCGATAGGTTTAATTATAATATAGATATATGATAAAGAATGATAATTAAAGAGTCCTAAAAATAAGCTATTGAGCGAACAAAACCAGATAATATTTCAATAATGGACAACCTAATACAGGACTTTTTTTACAGCAGAAATGAATAGAGGGTACCAAGTAAAGATTTTTTTTGAATCCACGAACTCTTTTTAAAAATTATTGAAAGTGAGGCCACGCCCCTTGAAGCCGTCAATAGGCGTTTAGGCTTAAGCCAGTTAGGCCCTCTCCCTCTCTCTCTCTCTCTCTCTCTCTCTCTCTCTCTCTCTCTCTCTCTCTCTCTTTCTCTCTCTCTCTCTCTCTCTCTCTCTCTCTCTCTCTCTCTCTCTCTCTCTTTCTCTCTCTCTTTCTTTCTCTCTCTCTCTCTCTCTCTCTCTCTCTCTCTCTCTCTCTCTCTCTCTCTCTCTCTCCTCTCTCTCTCTCTCTCTCTTTCTCTTTTCTTTTTTTTTTTAAATCCACCAGAGGGCTATGGCAGAACTTTCAATAATAATTTTTAAAAAATAGTTCCAGGAAAAAAAAAAAAAATCTGAAAAAAAAAATCACATACTATAGCATAATTTGTTTTAACCTCCATTCATTTTTGTAATAAGAAAATATCAAGTCCATTCTACCTTTAAAATGCTGTGATAAAAGAAATAAATTTAAGACAAATTTATTAAATAGAAATGCAAAAAGAGCTGAATTTGATGTTAACACTTTTGATTTTAGTATCATACCTGGTAAGGCAGTTCGATGAGCGTGACATTCAGGTTCTCCAATGCTGGGGAGGTCCCGATGGAGGTCATCCTGTTCATGAACGGAGTCACCACGCTGGTGTCTTGTCCCTTGTAAAACGTGGTATTGTAAGTGTCCAGGGGGTCGAAGGGTCGCAGCCAGCGGCCGTTGAAGTACATCGCGTTCACCAAAACCATCCGGGTCTGCCCATCTCTGAACGAGTCTGTGGGAACAAATTGTTATTTTAAGAGTCTGTTTCACATTTTGATGAGTTATCATGCATGGAAAATAAGGATATATTTATTTAAAGGAACTTTCTACCTTTTCTTTCTCATGTAGTTAATTTGACGTATAGAATTTACAATTTTTCCTTAAATCCTATTTTTCCCCAAGTCCTATATAATAGAATTATAAATAAAGTTTTAATTCCTTTTATTAATTTATCTAATTTGTCTTCACCTTGTCGGACGAGGTCCTTGATCTTTCCGTTGGTGACCTCTGACACCCAGTCGTTGATAACTGTCGGCGTGGCTGCGTTGTTGAAGTTCACAGACTGCAGGCTGGAGCGGAACAAATCGCGGGCTGACGAGGCGAACGTGGGGTCGAGCGAGAACCCTCCAGTCTGGGCCGCGTACACTCGGTTGGCAATCTCCAGCTTCAGTCCGTCGCTTGTCTCGCTCTGAGAGGAAATAATGTTAATCTTTACAAGTTCACAACAATACCTCAAAATCACGTACAATTTAATTTTTTTCAAATTACCTTGAGCGTATCGATGAGGTCTCTGAAGCCGTTGTTGGCCAGCTGTTGGTCCCGCGGCAGGCTGAGGGCGGAGGTCAAGATGTCTGCCGTGGTGCCCCGGGCCCCCAGACGAAGCAGCCCCAGACCGAGCTGGGCACTCAGGGGTGACGTCACCAGGTTGCCAGGTGTGGAGGAACCTATGACCTGTCAAGGTCAAATTAAATTAAAATTACATTTCATGAAAATAACTTTATTCGGTGAACTTTAAATATAAAATTAATGAAATGTCTAAAAAAGATACAATCTTTTAACATGAAGTATAGAAACTTTTACTTCCATTTGGAACATCTAAAACGAGTGTACATTCAGGCGCGGATCCAGGAAAAAAATGTGCTGGGGTAAGGGGGGGGGGGGGCTGCCTCCATAAGGCCAATGTTAAAAAAAAAAAAAATTTGGAGGAGTTTATGCCTATATATTGCCCATGTAAAATCCAAAATTTCAGGCCTGCATGGATCCGCGCCTTTGTACATTTATGTATACAGTCATTAACTCGGGAATTTTCCCTTTGCAGCCTTGTTAATCACCATGCCCCGTAAGAATAACACTTTTGGTGATTAACAATAAAAGGTTGCATGTGGGAAATTTTTTTAGGTGACGACAGTACAATGTATATATTCTTATGGAAAAAAATATAAAACCATTTTAATATTTAATGCATGTTTGAAGTTATTTGCACATTCATTACAATGCAGTTTATAATCAGGGAACAGAGATATCTCTGTTCCCTGATATAATACTGTATTGAACTATTGTGATATTAGGAACATTATTAAAATATGTATTATAGAAACACATATAAATAATGAAGAGACACAAAACCAAATTAAATTAATTAATTTTAATTAATTTAAAGGCCTTATGAACCTTTTCACAGTATTATGTAATACACGGTTAGCTTTGCTTCGATCAGTGTAATTCGGCTGCATAATTTTTTTTGTTTCAGGAGCACAAATATCAGAGATAATAGCCGATGAAGAAGCACCTGTGACGTCACTCACGCTCATTCAGCGGCGACAATATAGAGAAATCCCTGCAAAAGATAGGTTCACTCCCGCTGCAACCACGGCCACAATTTTACTTCTAGAATTTTAAAACTTTACCAGGGCAGTCTTGATAGTATTTGTCAAATAGACTGAAAGAATTTTTTTGGTGGCGTGTGTACAGACTGAGTTATTGCGGTAGCAAGATAAGCCAAAAATTTAACATTGTTTTCCTATACAACATTTTCGCTCCTCTTTCTACCGCAATAACTCGGTTTGTATGAATGCATATCTTTCAGGCTATTTGAAAAATACTATCAAGACTGTCCTGGTAAAGTTTCAAAGTTACAGAAGTCAAATTGAGGCCGTGGTTGCAGCGGGAGTGAACCTATCTTTTGCAGGGATTTCCCTATATTGTCGCCGCTAAATGAGCGTGAATGACGTCACAGGTTCCTTTTCATCGGCTATTATCTCTGATATTTGTGCTGCTGAAACAAAAAATTTTATGCAACCGAATCATACTAAAGCAAAGCCTACCGGGTACTTAATATGTGAAAAGGTTCATAAGGCCTTTAAGCATTTATGAACTCGAAGTAAATATATTTTTATATTTATATAAATAAGAAAATCTTGCTTGTTATTATACATAAATTCGCATTAGATACCTTCAAGAAGTCTCTGCTAAACTTGGAGTTGCTCTCAGCAATGGTCCTCAGTGTCTCGGTGTTCGCCATGACTTGGAGGGACACCAGGCAGCATATCACTGCATGGATGGAAATAATATGTAATTGTAATTTTTTTGCCATTTTTTTAAAAAAAAATTGTATATAGCCTTCAAAATTTTAGTGACGTACTTGTCAAGCCTGAATATATATATCTTGCATGGTCACACAAAATACAAATCAAGGCAATTATATAGTATAATATAAATAATGATTTAAGGTAGAGACAATACGGATCAGCTGGCCCAATGCTAAAAAAATTCCATTCATAAAAATTATGAAAAAAAATTAAAATGTTCTCCTCTACATCCCCTATCAGTATAGGTAAAATATCATGCATGCAGATATACAAAAACGAGCTAGTTTTCGAGTAATTAATTTTTAAAGTTCTCTAATTTAACATGGAAAAATGGAACTTCCATATATGTTATATTAGTCAACTTTAAAAATTAATAACTCGAAATCTAGCTCGTTTTTGTATACTGTACCTGATATTTTACCTATACTGATAGGGGATGTAGAGGAGAACATTTTAAATTTTTTTCATAATTATTATGAATGGGATTTTTTTTTAGCATTGGGCTATTAGCTGATCCGTATTATCTCTACCTTAAAGCAACAATTAATTGAAAATATGATGTGATTTATGTATTAAATTTTTTATAAAAATCTTCAAATAAAATAAATTCACGCAAATGTTACAACGATGTTACAATATGCAAATGAGTTAGCAATCTTTAACCTTAACTCTAGGCAGGTGTATTATAGATGTTGTGGCCTTGACTATACTTAGCACTAGGCTTAAATTGTATTCTTTTCAATGTTTTTGAGTTCTAAAAGATGAGAAAACTTAACTCATAACGTTATACATGTTATAATTTTACCATTTTTTTATATGCTTTTAAAAGCACCCTGTATTTAGTAAGCGGCATTAAATAAATGGAATGGAGTACCGACCTAAAAAATTTTATTGCAGAAATGGATATTAGAGGGTGCAAAAGTATGCTATACTCTGAATTTCAGATTTTTCTGAGACCGGGAAGTATTTTTAAAAAATTATTGAAAGTCCATTTTGATGACATCATGAGGCGACTCTCCTTAAGAAAAGGATAGGACATTAATGCCCGTGACGTCATAAAACAAACTTTCAATAATTTGTTAAAAAATACTTTCCGGCCTCAAAAAAATCTGAAAAAATTCAGAGTAGCATATTTTTGCACCCTCTATCCATTACTGCAATAAAAATAATTTGAGGTCGGTACTCCATTGTAACATTCTGAATAATTTTGTTCTCTCAAATAAAAAAAAAGAGAGAGAAAAAAAATATTATTAAATAGTTTAGTTACATAAAATGTATTTGGAAGCAGTGAAAAGCATTTTAGCACAGAAATTAAAATTTCAATGAAAAATAAATTACCTAAATAATTTTAATAATTTACTATATTAATAATGTGAATTTTCACATGAGTGCTAAATTACTGTATATAAAACATAGATGCTAAAATGTACTGCGTGAATACTGCATTTTATGTAATTCCGAATTAATTTAAATAACTTACGAAAATTAATTAATAATTTTAGTGTATTAAATCTCACCCAACATCACCAGACGATACATGATGATAATTCCCTCAGTGTTCACTGGCTATTGAGATGGTAGAGGAACTGAAAGATGGAGAAGATGAGTACGTATTATAAAACTTGTTTTTCCTTTTAGCAGACCGGTTTATGCTCAAGGACTGGATGCTTAAGCAAATATCAAAGGTCACAAAATATGTTCGGCTCTTGTTCATATATTTTTTTAATTTCTACTTCCACCTAGGGTGGCGTATTTGCTCGGCTAATGTTTTTTAATATGAGGTTGTGGCGTAGTGTAATGAACGATTATCGTTAGATCACCGATGTCAAATAATGTTAGTATTTGTGGATGAGTGACCATTTTATGTAAAAATTATGCTGCTCCTTCCCTTGGGGGTAAATTTATTTCGATTTTCAAGGGCGTATACAAGAAAGGAGGGTTGGAAACATAAGAGCTAGCCATTAGTAAATATACAAAAAAATAAATAAAAAAAAATAGCTATCAACAAATCATATAATTATACTCGTCAGACCTCATATACAATTTTATGACAAATTTTCTTATTTTTTTTTTAAATTTATTTCCGAAATACATCTTGAAAATGCATCCAATATTATATTTATAGAATATATTATGATTAAAGAAATTATATAATATTATAGTACTAACGTAAGTGCTCTAAAAACAAAAGTAAGTGTACTAAATACTAATAACAGTACTACTTAAGTATTAAAGTGTAATACACTTATAGCTACGTATTAATTACACTTAAATTATATATAATCAATTAATCATAATATTGAACGCATTTTAAAGATCATGTTCAATATTTTGATTAATCAAAATAGTGAACATATTACTTGACCTGAATTCACATCAGCAACTCATTTTTTAATAACAATTTTCTATATAATATATGAGCTTATATTTTTTCTGCTTTTTTGTAATATACTTTAAAATATTTAATAATGCTTGGTATAATAATTTTTATGAAACATAAAAATAAATTAACAAAAATATTATACAGGCATAAAAAGAATTAAGTTTGACAAAAAAAAAAAAAAAAATGACTTGAACCAGTTGGAATTATTAAATAAATTTCAAATGAATGACGAAGTGCATTGGGGTATTACACGTGTTGAATAAAATATTAAGTTTTGTATTAACTGATCGATCATTAATTTTTTTTAATAATATTTTTTCATAATTTACCCTCAAAACAGACACGTGGTTTTCCATCCAGTGCACAGTGATATAAATGTATGTGCATGTGAATGTGTGGTTCGGTCTCCTTGCAGGCTTTGGACATCACTTTGATCCATTGATAAAAAAAATGAGAGGTGTCCGTCCTGACTGAGGTTTTCCAAGTGCGATTTCCTCATGCAGTGTTATATACGTACGTGTGACCTCTATAAGCTCTCGTCAAACCTCGTGCAATTTTAGCGAATGAACGCGTAACAGTTTTAGGCCGTGGCCACCATATATCCTTTCCCTCATCCCTTTTTGTCACTTTAATTGTGTAATATACAAAACTAAAATTTTTAAGATGAAATAATAATAATAATTAAAAAAAAAAAAATGATTTCCCATGGTATAAGACGTTTTTGTTTTTTTTTAATTTTTCCTAATTTTGGGGTGAAATAATATAATTATATGACTACTTAAAACCCATGTCATTTCCATTACTTCTGAACCTTAATTGTGCATAATATATAAATTCATATGTTGAAAAATTTTATACCATCTAAATTGAATTTTTTATTCAAACCCAAAGTGACACGTCTATGATCGAGATATGGAATAGTTTGTATTAATATATTATATTTAATATATATAACAATGTTCCATAATTTACCCGTGCGCCTCCACAAGCTTAATTGAGCTAATTAAAGGCGGATTCAGATGGCGACAACGGCGATGCGACGCGATTTTGACGTACAAGCTGTGAAATCCTATGCGGAAGCGAATTCGCCATTGCAGTGGTAAATATCGTGTTAAATTACGGTGCTCTTTTTTTTTAATTGCCAAATATGGCCGCCAATGGATGCTACAGCAAGTACGCATTATTATCCTCGCTTTTAAGATCTTATATAAGTTATATAATTATATAAGATGTATATTATAGGTATAGCTTACAGGCTATATTATACATACACACATGATCGAGATTGGAGCTCGATCAAGCTTAGGCGGGGGTATAAAGTACTTATGGGAAGGCATTATTAGCTTTACAATGGGAAGGGGAAGCTCACAGTAGTGTCCCTATAAAAAAAATAGGACAAAGAAAAAAAAGATACAAAAAAAGCAAATTTTTTATTTGGATGCAAAAGTCATATAAGTCAAAATTAATTCTCATTGGAGGGAAAAAAAATCCAGAGTAAATAATTTAAATTATCTTTGTGACCCCATAGTACAATATATCCATATATGCTACGATAGGGATTGAAAAATTGTAATGAATTCTGTAATGAAACAAAGTACTGAAAAATCCATTTATAATTGTGGGAAGTCTTTATTTAATAAATTACCTGATGATATTAAGAATTGTGAAAATAAAAAACAATTTAAAAGATATTGTATATTATACAGTTTGTAAAAGACAAGTTTCCTTATAGCAGGTAAATTATAATAAAAAAAATCTATATATATTAATAGACTGTATGTATAATAGCGAATATAATTTAGTCGATTTATTTGATGGTCTATTAATTATAATTTGTATTTGGTTAATTTTACTGTAGGCATATGTAATATGAAATTATCTAATATATAATATATATATATGATATACATATTTAATGTGTGTATTTATTATTGATTATAATAGAAAATCAATAATAACAAATTAATTATAAATTATGTTATTATTTCTGTCAATGTCAATAATATATATTAATATGTCAAGGTTATTTTAAAGTTATGTCAATTTGTAAAATATGTAATATGTTTTATAATCTTGTATTATTGCAAGCTAAATAAAGAATATTTCAATTTCAATTTAAAAAATATTCGATATTTCACGTATTCTTATGAACTAAAATGTTCTTAAAATGCCCATCAGATGTCACTACTAGTACTAATACACAAGCAAGGTGGCTGGATAGTAAGGTGGGGACACGGAGCTGCTGCCCCCTCGCGGCCAGTGAGGAACTACAAAAAAACAGTTGAGGATCGCGTTTTTGGATCCAATTTCATCCGCGAAAAGTTCAAACGGTGCAATAGAAATCCATGAACATCGGGCCGATGAACCATTAAAATTCTTTTAAATTGAGTCTATCTTCTTCAAAATTTAACATTGAGTTTATTTCTATCACAATTTTACCCACAGTTATACTGTAAATACGACTTTTGATGGCTTTTCCAGTTCCATCGTTTGAATTTTTCGCGGATGAAATTGGATCCAAAAACGTGATCGTCAACTGTTTTTTTGTAGTTCCTCACTGGCCGCGAGGGGGCAGCAGCTCCGTGTCCCCACCTTACTATCCAGCCACCTTGTACACAAGCAAGAACACAAGGGACTAATACACGGAACTTGAATCACCCTCTCTCTCGGTTTCTCCTCAACCATGTGACCGGCGGTTGCAGGTAGGATAAGTAGAAGGATAAGTAGAAGAATGGGTACTACTTAGCGGGAAAAAGAACCCTGACCTACGACAATCCTGATGCCTCCCACCACAAATTTACCGGGCGCCAAATTTGATAATGACAGTACGAGTCAAATAATTTCTCTTTATTACTCTTTCAAAAGTCGATAAAAAAAATGTAGGAAGCACAATAAAATTCATGTTTATTTTATTATTGTATTTTTTTACAATAATATTTTACTATGGAGGGAAAATGCATATTTTCTTTAATTTATTAAGTTTTTGCTTTGACTTCGTAAGTTTCTGATGCTGAATAATCAGCTGATATATGTGGAACCCGATTGTGTAGAGTACCCTTTCTTCTACAATTCTTCTACAATCCTAGTTGCAGGTTATGGTGTTATATGCATATGGGTCTCATGGTTTTGTTACTATATGGTGAGAAAACATCCGCTCTGTTAGACTTTTATGCATTAATTTGGATTACTCTAAAAAGGTATTTATAAAAAACAGAACGTCTCTTAATTACGCGTCTTATGTATTGCGCATGATTACACCGCGAAATTCAATAATCATAACACAATATTTTACCTAAGTCAACAAGATGTATATAATTATACATCATAAACACACCTGCATTCTGGCATATATATCATATATGGTGTGTTGGACTTTTTCACTTTTTCTGTTAACTATTAACTCTCTCAGTATAATTATTATATTATATACAGTGATTACAGTGTAATCAATATAACATAATATAATATATTTTTGTACAAAGTTAAAGTATAAATAATAAAAACTTTAAATATATATACAAAAGCTGTACGTGTAATAAAATAAAATATTTAAATCATAATTATGCATTAGCTAGAATTATTTAGAATATTTTATAAATATGCTTAATATATATTATAACAAAATATAATTAAAAACTATAGTGTTTTAAAATTAATTATTATATATTATCTATTACTAATTATATATGGGTGATATCATAAATAACACTTTTTTTAACTTTTGATCCGCGATAGATTATTATATTTATAATGTATATATTACAATTATATAATCTTATATTATACATGCAGTAAAAATATATTATAATATACTTACTCGCGATTTAATAGAAAAATTATAATATACAATACATATATATTTTTTTTTTTAATCAAACCCTATTGGGTACTTCTTTTTACTAATTATTATTATTAGTCTTTTATTAAACACAGAAAGTGTACATATTAACAGCACTAGAAACATACATTATAGAAAAACATTACAATAGAACTAATTGTATACTAATTATATACATACTACTTTCTACTTTGAAACCCCGAACCTTCCGAAACCCTAACTTGAGCGTTTCGCGGGCTCTTCTGGAACGGGGGCGGCCACGGCTTTGCAAATCCATCCCGGCATTTGCCTGCGGCTGAGGAAAACGTAGAAACCTCAGCCAGGATGGACGCTATACAGCTTTTGTCAATGAACCGGAAGTGCAATGGTCCAAAGCCAGGGGAACCACATAATGGAATAGCGCAACGTTTTACCCCTGGGTGGGAAACGTGGTTTTTGTTGAAAATGGTCACCCATTCGAATCAACTACTAACCACGCGCGGCGTTGCTTGACTTCGGTGATCTGACGAGACCCGGTCAACCGCACTGCGCCGTATATACTGCATAAACAAACTAGCTGTATATAATCGACACTTTTAATATTAACATAATACATATATATATACATATATATATACATATATATATATATACAGTATCACAAACCTTAGTTTACGTATGGAAGACATTTTGAATAGAAAATAGTACCGTTTTGCGTTACGATCTTCATTTTTTAACGATAGGCGCTCGATTAGAAAAAAACATCACATCCCTAGCTTAGTTTGCCGGTTTATGAGAACGCCACGGCCGTGGGCGCGGCAATCCACTTGCCTAGCGGCCATCCCAAGTATCTAATACACTTTTAACCTATTATTAGTACTGACATCATGGTTTAATGTTCATTAATTTAGCGAACTTTAAAACCAGAACAGAAAAGGCACGCTGCCATGATTTTTGTTAATGTGACGTCACAGGAGCTCGAAATCGATTAATTAAATCGAACCGAATCGAACTAAACCGATCAGCTGAGCTGAAAAAAGGCGTTCGTTTTAAAATAAAAGACAGATCGGAATATACGTCTATATACGCCTCCAGAAGCTATAATAAATCCAGAATGTTACTTTTAAATGCGTAAGGGTGCCTATTTTTTTTAATTTCACCACTTTTTTTCAAGTTTTTAGCATTTTTGGTGTCGACGTGTTGTCACAACAGCGGCTCCATGCGGCCCCACTGGCCCCAGGCTTTCGTCTGGAAGAGGTGCAAAGTGGTCGAAGTGGTGGCGACGCGATTTTGAAATCAAATTAAACTTACTTTTTTATACTTTTTTCCAATAGTTATACATATTATAGAAGCATGTAATATTTTTAAAAAATTCCATAGTTTAAAATAACCTTGTTGTGGGACATTTTTAAAAAATTAAGATTACTACGCCTTGGCGACGTCTAGTCTGTGATCTCAGGCGTAATCTAAGGCTTGTTTAACTGTATATATATATATATATATATATATATATATATATATATATATATATATATATATATATATATATATATATATATATATATATATATATATGATTTAAATTTCTTCAAACTAAGCTTGTCTAGTTTCAATAGGAATAGATGAATTATTACATATAAAATTTAGCACCTCCTATGTAGAAATGCCTCGAATCCTACAAGTTGTTTCATATAATATTTAAATGAACATTATTTATTTTCTTGCATTCCTTAATTGTAAAATAATTAATAATGTACATGATAATTAAAATTAATAATAATACTAGATTTTACTAATTTATGCTCAATGTTATAATACATATATGATTACAACATTACAATCTCTTTGAAATATTGTTTACTTATGTTCAGTATCTTTTAGTGATGGTATTATACACACAATCACAGTTCTAGTTAGTCTTAATTGGCATATTAAAAATTAATTAATTTAACTGCTCTATTTTGGAGAATATTACTTATAATTATTAATCACGAACTCCAGTTATATAATATACATATATAGCCTCTCACAGCTTCAAAACAGTCTCTTTGCAATTTCTGATAAGAGCTATATATTTTATATTTTTCATTTGATTTTTAATGTTAAAAATATAAGCCCCAAAGACTTCGGAGGGAAGTCTTTGATAAGCCCCTTTGAGCTCACTGCATGCATTATAATATATAGGTTAGTGGTTCACGCCGTGGCGGCCTTGCCCACAAGTTTTTTTTATTTTTTACCGCGACTATATAGCAACTAGCCATCAATCAAATGCGCTAGAAACCCAGTCATTGCAGTTGCTGCGTATGTCCTTGTCAATAATACCTTGTACTTGATGTTAAGGTAGAGATAACACGGATCAGCTGGCCCAATGCTAAAAAAATCCCATTCATAAAAACTATGAACAAAATTTGAAATGTTCTCCTCTACATCCCCTATCAGTAGGTAAAATATCAGGTATACAAAAACGAGCTAGTTTTCGAGTTATTAATTTTTAAAGTTCTCTAATTTAACATGGAGAAATGGAACTTCCATGTTAAATTAGCCAACTTGAAAAATTAATAACTCGAAAACTAGCTCGTTTTTGTATACCTGATATTTTACCTACTGATATATTATTATTATTATTATTATTATTATTATTATTATTATAGGGGATGTAGAGGAGAAAATTTTAATTTATTTGTTTCATAATTTTTATGAATGGAATTTTTTTAGCATTGGGCCAGCTGATCCGTATTATCTCTACCTTAATAAGTCACCGCCGGTACATATTAATATATATAAAATTAAACAATATCGCTATCGCTCGTCGTAGCCATGCAAGGTGGATAAAGGTTGATTACCAACCTAAAGTATAGGTCGTAGCGGGCGCTGGATGTTCGTCGCGAGTCGACTATAGACCGCTAGACCAAGAGGTCCCAAAATGCATTGAAGGCGTTACCACCCCCCCACCCGTCGCCGCACCCTCCCACCCCAAATTTAACATTGCGGAATAGGGTACCCCCCCCCTCCTCCCCCCGAGCCGCGCGCCTGTTCAATACGGCAGTACTATTGACGTCTATAGCACGGTCCCCATCATTATAATTATTCCTTATTATATTTCACTATTTTAATCACAGAGTATTATAGTCAGAAATTGACACATTATGAACAAGGGTTGATTTAAGGGACCCCACAAACCCTTGTAAAATGGAATTATACTTATTACAAGTATATGATTCCTATGATGAATAATAATGCTCTATATTTCAAAAAGTATATAATAGATATCCTATTTTTTTATGTATTTTATTACTATCAACGTACACTGAAACTAAGTTGAAAAACCATGTGTTTAAAAGGATCATCATGGTACCATGAACCCTTAATAACGTGTAAACTTACTTGTAACATCTGTTCTCAAGCTTCAATTAATAACTGCATGTTGCATATCATGACGTCATAATTGTGACCACGAGTCCAACTTGTACGCTGCAGTGACGACGATTTCATTCATTAATCTAACAATGTAATAGCTTCTGTATTTTCATGTTTACATCTGAAAAGTTCCCGAAATTATGCTAGATTAAAGAACTGTATATCTATTGATATCGTCGATTAGAATAGATAAAATAATTGTGATTGAAGATCATGCAACAAAATATAATGTTTCATCGTGCTAATGACTCATGTTTTTGTTGATTCACCTATTAAATATATGAGTTTGAATAATCGCCAAGCAAATGATATAAAAGATGGTATTTCCTTGTTTAAAGCCCATTGTTTGAGAGTTGCTGGAAGAGCAACTTATTATGGAAGAGGTTGAGATTGCGATTTTTTACTTCACTTCATTTCGACCTTTAAAATTGAGGTAATTAATAACTTATATATTATACTCAGCATATATGTGCAAAAAATGTATTATTTTGGGAAAAAGCTAATTAAGAAAATTAAAATATATTTCAGTTTTTAATTTTGTTAATTATCATTTTGCGCTAGGTTTTCCAATTTAATCAAAAGGCAAATTTTACGTACAGTATTATAAATTTTAGTATGTGTAAACATGTAATAGAGTAAAATATTATAATAACAAGGAATAATTTTTGCATAATAATTGTAAAAAAAAATGAAGTCCAAAACTGTGGGCATTAAATATAAAATAATTTATACACAAAATGTTTAAATTTATTCCATTTATTATAATATATTACAAACTATTATATAATTATAATTATTAATCAAAATTAAATTTGAATTTTGCTTAAAAAAATAGTTAAATCGTGTTAAGGGTAAGATAACGCCGCCAATGTTAAAAAAAATCCCTCACACAAAAATTCTTAAAAAAAAATTCAAATGTTTTGCTCTACACCCCCTATCAGTAGCTAAAATATCAGGTATAAATACGATCTAGTTTTTGAGTTATAAAATTTTAAAGTTGACTACTTAATAACTCAGAAACTAGATCGTATTTGTATATATTGTACCTGATATTTTAGCTACTGATATATAGAGGGTGTATATATATAGGAGAACATTTTAAATTTTTTTCAGAATTTTCGTATGAGGGATTTTTTTTTTTTTTTTTAACATTGGTGGCGTTATCTTACCCTTAATAGTAGAAGTATGAAAATTTATTTATTATTTTCCTAATATTGTTTTTATAATATACTGTTACGTATATGATAATTATGTACACCGCGGACACCTTGAATTTTATATACCCCCTCTGCTCTGTTAGGGGGCGTAAAATTGTTGTCATGTGCGAAATCTATTGAAGCGTACGTAGTTAAAATTATTTTGTATTGTTCAACTGCATGGGTACTTCTTTTAAAATTGCAAATCTGTATCTCTCTGTCTATTGGAGCTGCAGCGTAAGCAATTGAAGCAAAGGTAAAGTTCATGCTATGTATAGGTGTACATTTATATATCATGTACTGCCACACAAGCTTTTAATGAGCCTTTTAACCACTGCAAATTAAGTTTAATATGATTTCATATACATGTATCATTATTCAGCTGAGAAACGATAAAAATTGATAACTATAAAGTTAGTAAAGTAAATTATAAACCATGCAGTGTACCTTTTCTCCTTTAATATACTTACCTGTTTTCACGTATACTACTTATTTGAACATATAATGCAAATACCTACAAAGGTATTAAAATTTAAATATTCAAGGAATTCTGCCAGGTATGTCCGATCCCAAAAATCGGAAATACCATGTGAATGAATCACTACAGAGGTGCAGTGCGGAGGTGCTTTGAAGGCTTTCAGCTAATTTTGCGGTGTTCCTACCTTTTATAAAAGTAATAACTAGTAATATAATATATTGCGCGCGCAGTATATATTGACAAAATATAATATAAATCAATACAATAATTAATTAAAAAATGAGGAAAAAGGTTGTTTTAACATAGTTTTAGAGGTCGTAAAATATTCTTATAAAAGCTCACTGGTTGGAGATAGTTTAAATTAATAGCTTTAATTTATAATTTTAAAATAAAATTATTAACTAGATTGAAAATAAATTTGAATACAATTTTGAGTATATATAGTGGCTCTTTCTGGGAAAAAATTTACAAACTGACACTTGGAAGTTTGTTCATGCAATCCACAATATGTGTGTTTTTTTTTTTTTTCACATTTTTATTTTTACTATATAATATATATTATAATATATAGATTTTATAAAACATTCTATCATAATTATTATAATAATAATAATAATACATACACATAATATACAACCATATTTATTCAGTATTTACAAGCAAATAATTTTAATAATGTCTCGACTTCATAATAAATTTTAAGTTTTTTTTTTTTTTTTTTTTTTAAATACTTTATTTTTTCTGTATTAAATGTGATAACTTTTTTACCTTCTTTTGTACAATATATAGTTTGTATTATTTGTTATGATTATAGTGAAGTTGAACATACATTTATATTTAATGCATTAGCTATAGGTCTTAATTTAAAATGCTAAAACTGGGGGGGAAGGGGGGGGGGAGGAGCCCTGATCTCTTTTCATGGCCAACCCGACCCCTTATATACTGCTGTCTAGACAGTCTCGTGTTTCCCATGCAAGGTGTATATTACTAAAACGTAAACAAATTCAGTTCACAAGCTAAAATATTATTACATATTAATTTTATTTTATTTTTTATTCACCCAAGTACATATATTATACATATAAATATAAGATATATTGTACTGTATATAAATAATATAATATATAAAGTTATACTTTCACTTCCACGTTCTTTTAATGAAAGAATTTGTAAAACAAAACTGCTGAATGTTAATATACATTATGTCGTATTTGCTGTTAAAAATTTACTCACGTGTATAATTTTATAGATAGAAATTTAAAATCGGATCGAAATATTTTCCTTTGCCTCGGAAATTTTGTAAGCTCAAAACTAGCTGACAGTGGAAATTCAATTCTTTACTTCCTGTTTTGTCGTTTCAATGAAATTCAATCCTTGCATGGTTGCATTATTACTTAACAAGTAAACTGCTGAACAGGCCTTGGACTATATATACTAAAAAAAAAAAAAAAAAAATGCAATGTCAGCGTAGAAAATATTTTTGCAATGTATAAAACTATATTCTATAGTAAAATCATTGCAATGGGAAATACCATGCAGAGAATATTTCGCTTTTAACTAAAATATATTCAGAAAGAAATCGTTTCTAAATTTGTTGTAAACATTTTTGAATAACAAAACTAAATATGGTGATATATAAGATAATAACAAATACTACTACTATAATATAATAAATTTATTATATTTTTTACTAATTCGTGTAATGGAGTATCGACCTCAAATTTTTTTTTTATTGCAGAAATGGATAGAGGGTGTAAAGTTATGCTATCCTGATTTTTTTCAGATTTTTAGAGCTCGGGAACTATTTTTGAAAAATTATAGGAAGTTCTTTTTGTGACGTCACGAGAAGCCGCTCCTTAAGAAAAGGATAGGACTTGCCGCCGCATGACGTCACAAAAAGGACTTACAATAATTTTTTAAAAATAGTTCCCGGGTTTTAAAAAATCTGAAAAAAATCTGGGTAGCATAACTTTTCACCCTCTATCCATTTATGCAATAAAAAAAATGAGGTCGTTACTCCATTTGTTGCCTATTTTTAGTACATGCTAGGAACAATTAAAGTAGAGTGAGCGATTTCATTTTTTTGAACATTTTATTTTCTAAAAATAGTTTTACTCACCTTCTATTGTGAAATGAAAACCAAAAAATTCCATCTCAAATAGCTTCACCACAAAAAAATCCAAAAGTTGGTGTTTTTGAGGCCTTTAACATGGCATGCATCCCTATAATATGGAACAGAAAACAGTTTTTTACTCTAACTTCGTCTGAACTATGGTATTATTTAAAAAATACCTACACGTAATCTATAAGATGAATTTTTTACTGGATTTTCAATTTTTTTTTTTTTTTTTTTTTTTTTACGGAGCCGTTTTTCCGGAAAAAAATATTGAAATATTTGCTGGTTAATTCCCATAAGGATTTTCAAGATTTTTTTCCGGAAAAATGGCTCCGTAAAAATATATATATTGAAAATCCATTAAAGAATTCATCATATATAGATTACGTACGTATTTTTTAATTGGTACCATAGTTCAGACGAAGTTGGAGTAAAAAGCTGTTTTCTGCATGTTCCATAAGGATACATGTTGTTAAATGCCTCCGAAACACCAACTTTGAGAATTTTTTTGTGGTGAAGCTATTTAAGATTTATGGAATTTTTTGGTTTTGATTTTTCAATAGAGGGCGAGTTAAACTATTTTAAAAACAAAATATTCAAAATAAAAAATGAAATCGCTCACTCTACTTTAACTGCTTTTTTTTTTATTCAAATTCAATATAATAATATCATCATATTGTACAATGTATATATATTATATAATTTCTTTTAATGTTATACATGACATAAAAATTTAGTTACTGATGTACCATTCATATATGGATGTACAGTACCAGAAAGGAAAAAAAAAATATATACATAAAAATTTGTGGGAGGTGTGGTGCAGTGCACTTGACCGGGTCTCGTCAGATCACCGAAGTCAAGCAACGCCGCGTGTGGTTAGTAGTTGGATGGGTGACCATTTTCAACAAATACCACGTTTACCACCCAGGGGTAAAACATTGCGCTTTTCCACTATGTGGTTCCCTTGGCTTTGAACCATTGCACTTTCGGTTCATTGACAAAAGCTGTAGCGTCCATCCTGGCTGAGGTTTCCACGTTTCCCTCAGCCGCAGGCAAATGCCGGGAGGGATTTGCAAGGCCGTGGCCGCCCCCGTTCCAGACGAGCCCGCGAAACGCTCAAGTTAGGGTTTTGGAAGGTTCGGGGTTTCAAAGTAGTATGTAATTAGTAAGTAGAAGTACCCAATAGAAGCTTCAAGTCAGCTGATTTTTCGGTGATCCCACCCGCTATACCAAACCTATGTAAAAAAAAAACGTGAATTCGTTTTTTCACTAAGAAAAAGATTTTTCAGGGAAAATTCCTTTACGGAACTTTGGTCCAAACTGAAAAATACAGTAGATAATTCAAGATTTAGATTTTTTACTTGATTTATAACCGAGAAAAGTTAAAAAAACACTTTGTTTCATTTTCAAGTGCAAGATGAACCTTAGCGACAAACAGTTGCGCAGCAAAAGCGCATCACTTGAGGGTTTGATTAAAAAAAAAAAAAAAAAATCACAAAATAAAATTAAATGAAATGAAATTATAAAATTAGTAAAATTTCGATACACAAAATAATTTGTACGTTGAAAGAGTGAAGGGTGTAAGAAACATTTTGTAATTTTTGGTTTAAATGTAAAAAAAAAAAATCAATTAAAATTTTCAATTTTTTTTTTTTAAATTAATGATGATGACAATGATGTAAACATTTCTGTCTTTTATTATATGTTAAAATTACGTTTCCTATATAATTATAAATGCTAATTATTTTCAGAAATAATTTCTCCCCATGTTCTTGTGAAATGCAGAACGCTGATGACGATGTTGAAAACCAAGAAGGTGAGATCACGTGGTTTATTTTTAACTTTTAAGGGTAAGGTAACGCCACCAATGTTAAAAAAAATCCCTCTCACAAAAATCTGAAAAAAATTTAAAATGTTCTCCTCTATACCCCCTATCAGTACCTAAAATATCAGGTATACAAATACGATCTAGTTTTTGAGTTATAAATTTTTAAAGTTGACTACTTTAACATGGAGAAATGAAACTCCCATGTTAAATTGGTCAACTTTAAAAATTCATAACTCAAAAACTAGATCGTATTTGTATACCTGATATTTTAGCTATTGATAGGGGGTGTAGAGGAGAACATTTTAAATTTTTTTCAGAATTTTTGTGAGAGGGATTTTTTTTAACATTGGTGGCGTTACCTTACCCTTAAGTCATATTTGTTACGCACATGTCATATGCGTTGTCATTACGTGATATCTTTGCGTCTTTTTTTTTTTTTTTTTTCTTCTTCATGTCAGCTAGAGTTCCAAAGAAGTTGTACTAAAAGCATATAGCGTAATCGCCGTAATTCCTAGCTTGTTTAATATTTTTCATGGGCGTTTATTTTAAAATTTCTGACTATATTATATTATATTATATAAGGTTGTATATTATTATATTTTTTCATGGAAGCTAATAAAATAAAATTAAAATATATGATTGGTTCATAGAAATGTAGTAACATTTTTGTAATGAAAAGTCAGTTTATTATGCTCCTAGCTGGTTGGTACGCCTAAAAGTATTAAAATAATGTTTAAAAAAATGATAATGAGTATACACTGTATATA
The DNA here is from genome assembly GCA_949825025.1 of Siphlonurus alternatus. Taxonomy (NCBI): domain Eukaryota; kingdom Metazoa; phylum Arthropoda; class Insecta; order Ephemeroptera; family Siphlonuridae; genus Siphlonurus; species Siphlonurus alternatus. The sequence goes on from OX463783.1 coordinate 8,558,708, forward strand.
AAATGCGATTCGCTGTCTTAAGTGTAGCACCGGTAGTTGGCAACACTGACGTATCTTCACCATGTTAATTTTTCAACCTTGCTCCTCGGAGTAATTTTTATGCTAGAGCTAAGCTGATTGCAGTAGTATCAAGGTAATTAGTAGCCCAAGTGCACAATTTAGTTTAGTAAAACCTGATTTAAAGAAAAGTATTTTTTTAAAATTTAATTATATGCATTTTTTTAAAGTACAAAAAAATACTTTTTTTAAAAATCAAGCTTTATTTAGCCAAATTGTGCACTTGGGCTACTATAATTACCTTGATACTACTGCAATCAGCTTAGCTCTAGCATAAAAATTACTCCGAGGAGCAAGGTTGAAAAATTAACATGGTGAAGATACGTCAGTGTTGCCAACTACCGGTGCTACACCCAATGCCCTTAAAGGTATACAGGCCTCAAATTACAAATTAGACAGACATTAAGTGTTGCTCAAGTTTATAATCAACATTCGTATTATTTTTACCTGCGCGCGGTGCGTCTGTGCGAAGTCGCGCTGTAAAGAAAGTTCTTGCTGACGTCACAACTCACAGCTAGCACCGATTAGCATTGAGTTGTGACGTCATCAAGGACTTCGTGACGTCATCAAGGACTAAATTTCTTACTTTGAACTGCGACTTTGCACGGATGCATCACGCGTGGAAAAAAATGATGCGAATGCTGATACTTTTGAATACTTTAAACCCACTTGGTGACTGTCTAATTTGTAATTTGAGGCCTGTATGCCTTTAAAGGGACAGGGAACCCTAAAAATAAGTATTTTTTAATCAAACGTTACACATCAACTTGTAGTATGAATACATGCCGCACGGTGGCGAGTGCCTCAGGATAAGACGGTCGCGAGTAACACTAAAGAATTGCCCTGCGGCTGTGTATATTTATTTAATTTTTATCAGAGTCTTCTGCGCGCAATGTTTTTAACAAAACATTGTTCAATGTCTGTCGCGTGGCCCGATTATTGCGTGACGCTTTAGTTCCATTTTGCGCCCGCCAGAGTGACCAGAGGCGCCACTAGCGAGCGGTTTTTGTTGACTATGCGCCATTGTTTAACATAGGAAATTCGCGAGTTGACGCCTAAATGTAACGATAACTTCCAAAATATCACACCAAAAGTTTAAAAAAATATCATTATTTCGTACTACATTGATCCAGGTAATGTAAAAAATTAATTATTAGTAAATATAACGGTACTTCATCTTATTTTTAGCACATAGAAAAGACGACGCAGACTGAGGTTGGCGTTTCATTGCCTTTAATGTGATTCTATGCAATCATAGATGTTAGATGTGACTCCAGTCACTCCAGCATTAAAGTCTAAAAGCATAGAAACTTGTAAATTATCGAATTACTGCTATATCTTCAGGATATAAGAAATTCAAAGGTACAATTTTAAAACCCTATTATATTGCTTTTTATTTTTAAATAAATCAACAAATGGACACTGGTGCGGCTGGTAAGGGCAGCCAAGTCCTGCCAGAACTGCTAGCTAAAAGATTTTAGAGCTTACAAGCCCTTGGGAACACAGAAATGATATACATTACTTACACCATGGTTATCGCTCCACATTTCTTCGACCGTTTCAATGATAAAAAACCGTTAAAAATTCTTAATTTTTTCTATAAAATTGCCGCGCATGTTTTTTTCCATTTCACTTGAATTTTGAAAACATGTCCTCAATTTTCTAATTATTTCTATTAGTTTTTCATGTTATTCATAATGCTTCCCTTGATAATTACCGCTCGCTGGTGGCGCCGCCACCGGCAAAAAATTGTAAACAGCGGAGTTTGTTTACTTTTTTCCTTTCTCGCGTTCAACAATCGAAAATTACACCACGCGACAGACATTGAACAATGTTTTGTTAAAAACATTGCGCGCAGAAGACTCTGATTTTTATAAATTCGGGGGATGGTCCGAAAACGGAAATTTACTCATTCTCGCATTAACATATCTTACAGAAACTTTTTATGCATACATGATTTTACTGTCCCATGTCCCTTTAATATTGGGGAAATACCTTTACATTAATTGACAAATATTTTATCAAGTTTATTTCGTGACGTTTTATCAGATGCTACACCACATAACACAATGTGTCATAATTTTCAGACGTTTATAGTCTTCAGATTGCATTTTATTAGCTCAGTCGTTTCCAGCAAATTTCAGAGATATTAGAAGGATTTGACACTGCAGCATTAATTGTTATCGACATGATGTCTTCCAGTGATATTAAATCATGATGTCTTTCTTCTTTCCAGGTGCTGCAGGCCAGAATCCTCCTGAAAACCCTCCACCCTTGGGACCACAAATACCTCAATCCTCGCCGAGGTATCCACAACTTAACAATTACCAAGATCGTCTAAGAACTTTCGGGCCATGGCCAGTGTGTCTTACCCAAACTCCGCATGCTATGGCAGAGGCAGGCTTGTTTTACACAGGTTTGTCAATTTGCAAAATTTCCATTAAGCCAGTTAAATACGACGTGTGGTGGATATGCAATTTTTTACTTTTTAATTTCTTATATATATATATATATATATATATATATATATATATATATATATATATATATATATATATATATATTATTGGTCACTTTTTTTACAATCAACCAAGGTTATACACAATAACCTTATTGGTTGAAGACATTTACATGAAAAATATGTTTCTTCAAGACCTAGAATAATTATAACACTAGAAAATTGAATCATTTATGATTTCAAACTAAAACAAAAATGAAATAAAAGTTGACTGATTGACAGATAATTGTTTTCAAATTCTTTCACAATACACTTAAATACAATTTTTTTTTATCCTTTAATTATCAAGTTAAAGATTTTTTTTTTAAAGAAAGTACATTATTTTCTGTAATTTAAAGTAAATTTTATCCAAATTAAAGATTTTTTTTTAAAAGAATGTACATTATTTTCTGTAATTTAAAGTAAATTTTATCCAAAATTAAACCTCATTCTCTAATACAATATTATATGTCCTATATAAATTTGAACATGATATTAGAAACAAAGACAAACAATATAACACATGTTCATTGATGTCCATCACCTGAAACAAAGTGACTTTAGTATATTGTTGTACTCTCAATATAAAGTAGTTATTAGTTATTTTAAATTATTTTTAATTCTTGTATTAAAAATATTACTTTTATAATAAGTAAACTATTCAGATAAGTTAATGCATTTAATTATATACTACCTAGTATTTTTTATTATTATCATTTTTTTTTCTATTATGCATAATACAGAACACCCATTTAAAATTAAAATTTAAAATTTATCTCCTAAATATAGAATTATTTATTTTAAATTATAAATTCATTAAATTTTAAATTCAAAACATTGTTCCCGTTCCATAAATAATGATAATGTAACAAAAATTACGCTGAAAGGGAATTGTATAATAGTCTCAATTTTTATTTTTGGAGGAGAAAAAAAAAATGACTTTGTATCAATCTTTCAAATACATTGCGGATTTTACAATAAATGCACATATAATATAATTTGTTGTGTTCACGTAAATACATATTGAAGGATATGTATTTGCACCAATACGTAAATACATATTTACGAAAATTGGAAATGTACCAATTTTCGTTTCATATTTCGTACAAAATCACATACGAAAATTTTATTAATAGATGTATATTTAAAAAATAATGTGTTAAATTCGCAGTGTATTTGAAATATGCATAAATCAAGTTATTTATTTATTTTAATTAATGAAAAATGCATTCTTTGACAATGAAACAATAAACTGAAATTGCTTTCCCATCAGCAGGCGTCGTGTAGAATGAGCAGGCCTCTCTGTGAAATTTTTTATTTTCATTTCATGTATTCTTTGAAACAGCTGCAACATTTAATTACCCTCGTTTAATTATGGCTGCAGCGACAGAGACGCATGTGTGTCTAATTTGCATTTATTTTTTTATATTCCAGTCTGGCAATAATAAAATTAATTACGTTCACCACGCCTTCATATCAAAGTTGTGACTATATATTATATAGGTTATAATTTGTATAATAAAATATATTGACATATTATTAAAAAAACAAATTAAAATCAAATATGTCACTTCTAATTAAAGACCGGAAATCTATAAATAGTAAACTAATTTTGAAGAAAAAAAGTCGTAAAAAATGTACATTAAAAACTAAAACGTATGTCTAGACATCTAGACGGAGACGCTATATAAACTGAAAATAATTTATTAAAGGCGTATTCACATAGCGATCGATTCTCAGTATGCGACGCGAAGCGATTAATAAATACATAACATCGATTGGCGGCCATATTTGGCGCTTAAAAAAAATTCGTCTTAATATTTAACACGATATTTGCCGCTGCAACCTGGCGATCGAATTTGCTCGCCGCATAGAATTTCTTAGCTTTTGCGTCAAAATCGCGTCGCATCTCCATGTGAATCGACCGTTTTAATCCTTGTAAATGTATTTAAAACACTATAAACACTTAATTTTCCTAGATTATAATATTTGTAATTTGTAATATTATGAAAAATATTTTTTTAGGTAACTAATAATTAATAAAGCTGCAGTCGCCATTTCATCAAAAGCACTTTATATATATTAATATTATACAGTATAATATATTATATATAATATATTATACACTTCAATCTTTCAAAAACTTAAAATCGTAAATAATTTTTTTAATGAAAATACTAATCGTGATGAGCGGAATTGCTGGAAATAATGAGCATAATTTTTCATCACAGAAATTAATCCTTACCTATTTTCACAGGCCGAAGCGACTGGGTAGTTTGCTTCCATTGTGGTGGTGCCCTGAAGGACTGGGAGGCGAATGTTGCACCGCGACCGATGCACCGACGATTCTTCCCTCACTGTCCTTTTCTAGGACCTTCAGCAGAACAGGTGCGTTCGATCATAATTAATTTAAATAGACCTTAATTGGCTTACGTCTGGCCGTGTGAAGTAAAAGGCGGATTCACATGAGCGAATTGCGTGATTTTGACGCAGAAACTGTGAAATTCTAAGCCGTAATTAAGTGAATTATTGGGTTGTGGCAGTGGAATTAGGAATTTGCATGCCATTTTTTTTTTTTTTTTACTCGTGAAGTCGAAAGATGTTGTTGAAAAATACATCCCTGAATTTTATGCGATTTTTTCTAGTAAAGCATCATACCAAGAATGGAGGTTTAAAAAGTCACGTGACCTGGAGGCATCGTCTATGACCTATGACGTCACGTTGCTATGGAAACAAATAAACAAGCAATAATTAGCCAAGGTTTATAACGTTTATTATATTTGTTTCCATAGCAACGTGACGTCATAGGCGATGCCTCTAGGTCACGTGACTTTTTAAATCTTCATTTGTGGTATGATGCATTACTAGAAAAAATCGCATAAAATTCAGGGGTGTGTTTTTCAACAACCTCTTTCAACTGAACTAGTAAAAAAATGACATGCAAATTCCTCATTGCAACTTTTTTTATTCACAAAAAATGGCCGCCACTGCAAGTACGCATAATTCGATCGCTATGTTCTGAAAACTGCTCGTGTAAATCCACATTTTTTAATTTGTAATTTTGAACCCTAGTATTACCAATAGAATTTGTGTCACACACTACACATATACCAAGGGGGAGGGGGGTCGAAATGACTCGCTATTTAAAAAAATTGTTAAAAAAATCAAGTTTTTTTTTCACTAATTTTTTTGCGGAAATACATTGCTGAATGGCTAACTAAGGAATGGAATTTTTTTCAGAATTTTTGGAGCAGTATCTCATACTTTTTCCGCGCTTTAAAAGAGTTGCTGTCTTCTCGATCCCCCCCCCCCCCCCCCCCTTCCATCTTTGTAATGCTAGGGTTAATCAGAACGGGAAACCAGTAATCAATATTTCAATGACATTTTCGTAATCACTTTTTCCTTTTCCGTTCCGGAAATTCCGGAAATGAATCATTTCTAGATAAATACGATTTATATATAAGGCGTGAAAGATTATCAAACAAATTTTTCATCAGTAACGTCACGCGAACAACCCATGAGATTTAGTTAATTAAAAGTTCGTGACGTTAGACAATCAGTATCCCAGATAGAGTTTTTAGCATATTATATCATAGATTTGTGTGAATTAATTATTATCTCGTGTAATGTCTTAATTATTTCACATCAAAAACAGATGTTTAACGAAAACGTTACCATCAAATTTTTATAAGTTTTCGATCCGTTATCAAAATAGAGTTAACAATGTTATAAAATTTTACTTAACTACAATTCATTATCGACCTCAAAATTTTTTATTGGAGAAATGAATAGACGGTGCAAGTTATGTTACTCTGATTGTTCCAGATTTTTTAGAGCCCGGGAACTATTATATAAAAAATTATTGAAAGTATACAAAAAAAAGTGACGCCTCTTGACGCCTCTCTTAATAAAAAGATAGGACCTATAAGGGGCGTGGGTTCAAATCCGACCTCGGCAAAACTTTTTAGCAATAACTTTATTCCCAAGCTCTGAAAAAATCGAAGTGGCAAAACTTTGCCCCCTTTTTATTCATTTTTTGTAATTAGAATTTTTAGGATATTCAATTGCCCCAAAATACCAACCAACCTACCAGAATTTTTAGGTCGATACTCTATTAACAAAAGATTTGCATGAAAATGGTGCAATTAATATGTCCATAGCCCTCTGGGGCTATGATATGTCATATATATTATACATGAGTTGATATTTGGGCCATATTGACTCCTAGTAAATTTACTTGTTGTCACTTATAAAAATGAAGTATTTCTAGTTAAAGATACATAAGTGGTTCTAACATTTCTGACTTTCTAATATCTATTCTGTTTCATTTCAGGAGAACCTCAATGTCGTCGCTGGGTAAATGTTTTTTTAATTTCTTTATATTTTAATCTAGATCTCTGTCCAGTAGTTATATTCATGCAATGGACAACCTAAATGATTTTGTTATTACATATTAGAAAAGAGGATCACAAGTAATTTTTTTTTATTTCAACACGCAGGCATTAGCGAATAATTTCTTGTTGTATTTTTTACTTTTGTACGATCACGATGACGTGATTTTAAATGAGGTATTAGAATGTGAAAATTTTAGTGGCTTAGTTAAAAAAAGGGGTTTTTACTGTGGGGATATGGTACTGTGAATTTTTTCTGATTTTTCTGAGACCGGGAACTATTTTTAAAAAATTATTGAAAGTCAATTTTGATGACGTCACGGGCGGCACTCCTTAAGAAAAAGGATAGGGCAGTGCCGCCCGTGACGTCATAAAATAGACTTTCAATATTTTTTTAAAAATAGTTCCCGGTCTAAGAAAAATCTGAAAAAATTCACAGTACCATATTTTTACCACTTCTTTCGATTAAGCCACTAAAATTTTTATTCACATTCTAATACCTCATTATTAATGATTGTTTAGTGCTTTTTAGCCATCTGATTATTGCATTTGTATATGTATACCAGTATCAAACCATTCTGGAGCCCGGTGTAGACCTTTCTTTTTCTCCAGAATGTTTTGATACTGGGTATACATGTATACATTATATACAAATGCAAATAATCAGATGGCGAAAAAGCACTAAACAATCGTTAATAATAGCGAATAATGTTACGTCATAACGTCTTTTCTTTCATTTTGAGGGTTTTAAGGGTAAGGTCCAATGATAAAAAATATAATAATAAAAAAAAATCTCTCACATGAAAATTATGAAAAAATTTAAAATGTTCTCCTCTACATCCCCTATCACTGACTAAAATATCAGGTACTGTATATAAATTCATAACTCAATAACTTGCTGAAATTTGTATACCTGATATTTTACCTACTGCTGGGGATGTAGAGGAGAAGAGGAGAATATTTAAATTTTTATCATGTTTTTTTTTTTTTTTTTAACATTGGGCGTGTTACCTTCCCCGTAAGAGGGTTATAAATTTCTAAAAAAAATATATAAAAAATACAAAAATCAAAGTCTTCTCTCTAAATTTGCAATGTAATAATTTCATTGAGGTTGTTCATTTAAAATTAAAATGAATTTAATTTAATTTTTTTATTTAACAAATGATTTAAAGTGGAACAAAAAAGAAAATTGATTTTTAATGCATTTAATTGAATTATTCTAAATAATTAAATAGTTCATTTCAAGTAACTAAATTTGGCAAAGGAAAAAAAAATAATAATAAATAACACTTTGATATGATTTCTAGAAATCCATTTAATTATTTTCAGTGTGTTGTATTTTTTTTAGATTAATTAATCACTGAATATTCATTCTTATTTTTTAAAATATAGCCTAGCTATATTAATTAAGACAATGTTTTAAAACAATTTAGAAATCGCATTGAATTCTTATTGTATATTATATATCTTTTTCTCTCATCATTATTACATACAGTAAAAACTTGTTATAACGTAAAAACTCGATATTGAGTAAGCAGTAAATTATAAAAGGTCCTGTAAAAATATAATTAGTATTGCAGGTATAGGAAAAACTGGGTCCCTTGACTTTACGTAAAAACGAGTTTTTACTGTATCTAGGACTTATTTATGATATCTAAGACTTTTTGAAGTAAAGAAGAAAAACACGTTATCTTAAAGTCCGTATATATAAGAGACAGCAAAAGTAAAAATTGTCGTATTTATTCCCGTAGATATATTATTTCATAAATAAATCTTTATTTCACTACAAATAATTTGCTACTCACATTTTAAACAACTTTTCGTTTTATTCAGCGCTGCAATAGCCAACGTGGATGCAATGAATTTACATCAGGGTAAGTTATCAGTATTTTCATTTTTTTTTATTTTTATTATTATTCACTAAACTAATATGCAGTTCCCATTATTTTACAAAGCAAATTTATAATATAAATTTTAAATATTTTATTCAGTATCTATCGCTAGCTAGCTGTATTGAAATCATCAAATATTTTTTAACGAATCAAAAATTGGGAAGAAAATAATATTATAGGCCTTCTTTCTTTAAAAAAAAAAGGCATTTTCAATTTTACATTCAGTTTTAATAATTTAGTGTGATACAATTTATAATAAAAAACTGCATTTTCATAAATTTATAAAATGCAGTGTAATAAATTTATACGTAATTTTACTGATTATATATGCTTTTATGCAATTAATTAAACTGTAGTAAAAAAATTGAATTAAGAATTAATGTTTTTAATTATTAAGCTGCAACCCGATGTTTTTTTTTTATGTAATGTATATAAAAAAAATAGTGCAGAAATGAAAAAGGAGTACGAAATTGTGCTACTTCGATATTTTTCAGATTTAACGGAAACTTTTTTTAATCAAATATAATAGTTTTCAAGGGTAAGGTAACACGCCTAATGTTAAAAAAAAAATCCCACACATGAAAATTCTGAAAAAATTTAAAATGTTCTTCTCTAAATCTCCTATCAGTAGCTAAAATATCAGGTATACATCAAATTCGAGCTAGTTTTTGAGTTATGAATTTTTAAAGTTGACTACTTTAATCTTCGCCTTAAAATTGAACTTTTAAAATATTTTTTTAGAGAAATCTGAAGCATATAACATATCAGAGTAACATAATTTTGTATACTCTATCCATTTATATTAAATTTATTTATTTTATCTTGACACCCCATTTTCAATGTGTTTCTAGTCCCCATCACTTAACATAGCTCATTGTTATCACCTCAATAATGCTGTCTTTGCTTACTTGCATCACATATATACAGTAAATAGCAAATAAATTAGAACAACAATGTCCTTTGTTATCACCATATAAAGTTGAACTCCCTTATACTTTTGACTTATCACAATGCTCTGGCTTGTGTGCAATCTCAACAATGATAGCTATATACTTGATTGCTAGCTTGAACTCTTTATCTCTCTCTCACTGGCATGGTATCTTGATGAGGCAACACATATATAGCACAGTGATAAGATAGAAGTAAAAAAATTCAACTTTGTTTGTAATAACAGAAGACCATTATTGTTGTTCTAATTTATTTGCTGTTGACCCTACATCCCTCGTCTCATGTTTTTGAGCTCCATCGCTCTCATGCTATAAAACTCTGGCTTGTTTGCATGCAAGTTGAGGCGAGACAAATATAAAATGGAAATGTTTCTTATCTGGTTGATTCTGTGCAAGAAGAGGGGGCGTAAACATGCAACACTATCACATAGACCACTTGATAAAAATTAAAATTGTGTGTCAGTGAAATAATATCATTATTTTATATTATAGCATTACCAGCAGGAGAAAGGGGGTCAAAAATTATTCATAAAACTTAAAAAGGAGAAAAAATTGTTAAAAAAAAATGCTATAACAAAAATATTAAAAATTTAGAAACAGAGAGAAAACATTTCAGAATAACAAATTAGTAAATAATTAAAAAAAAAAAAACAGTGTTCAATCCCCCCATTCCCCCACCCCTATATACCCGTGGTTATGTATGGAATAAAAAAAAAGAGCTTTGTAATTATAATGAAAGATGTTTAGTAGGGCATATTAAATAGAATTAGACAGATGAACAGAATTAATATGTACTTATTTAGTCACTTATTCATTTATTCCGATTAATTTATTTATTTGGACAACTAAACTAGACATAAAAATTAATATATTTTATTATTTTCAGTTGTTCAGCAAGCGGTGTCGCCTCCAGTACCAGTGGCTGCACCTCCTGCTCCAGAAAATGCACCACAAGAACCGGCAGCACCGATAGATGAAACTAGATTATGTAAAATATGTTTTGCAAGGGAGTTAGGGGTTGTTGTATTACCTTGTGGTCACATGATAATGTGTACTGAATGCGCACCTCAGTTTCATAATTGTCCTTTGTGCAGAGCAAGGATAGCAGCAAAAATACAAGCTTTTTTGCCTTAAAAATTTTATAATAATTAAACGATTAACATCTTTCAGCTAACGCTGATCAGAGTGATCAGTAACAAAATTTTACCTAATATAAATTTACTTAGCAATTAAGCTTTTTTGCCTTAAAAATTTATATTAATGAAACAATTAACAGCTATATTGTAACGCTCGCTGTAACAAAATTTCATAAGAAACTATATAGAGTATATATATACCAAATGTGTATAATATATGGTTTACTTTGTTTCTTAAAAATAATAATAATACGCGCATATTACCTACATTTTTTCCCTTAAAATGAAACTCGAATTTTATAAAATATTGCTAAAATTGTCTTGATATAACAGTGTAAAAAATTTCAGTTCTCAAAATCCATAAAAGGATTGTAAAATTATGCAATTAATTTCTGTGTTAATTTTGTTTATTGCAAAAACAATCATTTGGCGAATTTTAGTGACTGAGGTGTGTTTCTTGGAATGAATGATTAATGTATGCATTTGGTGATTGAAAGTGGCAGATTCCTAGGGAAGTTAATGGACAAGTAGCATCAATTTCTTTTACTAGCTCAATCGAAAGAGGAGGCCGAAGAATACACCTGTGAATTTTTTAGATTTTTATTCATACTGCATCATGGCTAAAATAGAGATGTAAAGAGGTCACGTGACCTGAAGGCGGCGCCCGTGACGCCTATGACGTCATTGAACTGTTTGGTCAAACAAACGATCGACTTTATAACGCTTCTAAACAACCACGTTCCTATATGGAAACAAGCATTGTTTACAAGTGTTATATAGACGATCGTTTGTTTGCCCGGACAGTTCAATCATGTCATAGGCGTCACGGGCGCCGCCTCTCGGTCAAGTGGCCTCTTTACATCTCTATTTTAGCCATGATGCAGTACGAATAAAAATCTAAAAAAATTCACAGGTGTATTTTTCTACCTCCTCTTTCGATTGAGCTAGTAAAAGAAATTGATGCTACTTGTCCATTATGAACTTCTTACCCCGGATTGATCACGGTATAGGTAAAAATATGCATGGGTGGTTCATTTTTTTCCCCAATTCTTTTGTTGCACACTCTCCTCCCATGAGTATTTTCCTGGCTATGCCGCTGGCGTTTGGTTATTTTATTTCTTAATTTTAGTGATGTAATGGGGCCTTTATTAGAATTATGTAGTTTTATAAAAGTGTTAAAAATTCCTCAAAATATCTCAACTAAAATATTCATATTAATTTTAGAGACGTTTGAGATACAGTGCAAAATCTTCGACCTATTAACTTAAGCAGGGGCGGATCCAGCTCACGGCTTTGGGGAGAGCAGTGCCCTTTTAAAATGTTATAATTTGGAGTGGGAGGGGGGGAGCGATCGCCTTCATCGCCCCCCCCCCCCCCCCCCCCCGGATCCGTGCCTGACCATAATGTAATCAAGGGTAATGCAGTTTATTGGTTTTGTAATTCATAGTAATTATCGTACAGATTGATCTTAAAAAGTTAGGATCGAAGTAGGGTGGCTTCAATATTATAAAAAACGCCTAATCAAGCATCAACCTAAACCCACTTTTACGTGTACAGTCCTTCATTCCCCAAAATAATTGTAACAATTTAATTGTTAGGGGTCAGTAAAGAAAATAAAGAAATTTGTACCACTTCATTCAATATAGATTTTTTTCCCCTGAATTAAACATGTTCTAAAACATGGGCTAAATATATATGGTACTAAAAATTTTTGACTAAATTGCTGATATTGTTATTAACATTGATTCAGTTCACATTTTAGTTCTTTATCATAAAATGTACTTGATTGATCCCGGAATAAAAATCTAAGATAAAATGGGACTAATGTGCTCTTGTAAGTGCTCTCACAATTATTTACAATATATATATTTCACAAAAATTTTACACAATAATGTCCATGAGCCATGATTATTTTATCATAATCTTAATGGCTGGTGCATGAAATACAAAGTGTTTCATTTATTAACAAGCTCAATCATTTACTTTTTATGTAAAAATCTATATACAGAAAACTATAATCAACATTCAATTTCAGTATTAAATAATTTATATTATGATTATTATGATATCTTGTAAGTACAAAAATATATGTATGATATATATATATATATATATATATATATATATATATATATATATATATATATATATATATATATATATATATATATATATATATATATACATATGAAGCCTCTGCCATAATTGAAGGAGCCTGATATGTTAATTCGAATTAAAAATAAAATTTCTCTTCTCCATACAAATTTTATTAAAAGCATGGATGTCTCAATAAATTCTGAGTATCCTGAAAAGCATGAAATTAATGCCTGTCTGATTTTCTGGAGTGGCATCTCCAAGACACAAAGATGCTCGAATTATATCTTTTGGATTGTAAATTTGGGGTATTCATTTAGAATACTAGGGGTTGCATTCTTTAGATGACATTGATTATGATTAGTTATAAATATTTTAATCTCCGCTAGACAATACTAAACTTGTTTAATTATTTTATAGATCAATAAAATAATATTAAATCTGTAGAACACTTTATACGCTCAAAATTACAATTCCCCCCCCCCCCCCCCCCCCCAAAAAAAAAAGAGGAAAAATTGCAAATCTTATAATAATATTTATGAATTAAAACTATAATAATACTGTATATTTACCCTTAAATTCTTGAGGGGGAAAAATGCAACATTATAATTATTTGATTATTATATCAAATAATTTTATATAATATATAGTTGAACCAGCCAGCAAGAATCGTTTTCTTTTTTCTTTCTTTTTTCTATTCTTATTTTATTTGTTTCATTTTTCTGTATTGCGTTTTTGTGGGCAAGACACATAATGCTTACATTTGATTCATTTTAATCATTTCTTTTATTTTATAAATTGTATTAATATCGATTAATAAAATATATATAAACAAAAATTGTACTGAGCTTTACGCTGCAATAAAGGATAAAGTCTCCTTTCTGAAATGCATTTTTTTTTACCTTATTAATCTTTAAAAAAAAATTATTCCCGCCTATATATTTATTTACACTTTACAGTATTTCATTATGGTTAATTGGTTTATAATTATATGTAGACCTTAAAATCAAATGGTGCTCGATCGTGAGCGTTGAACCGCGCGGTCTTTCGTCAACTTCCTTCATCAATTTTATTTGTTGATTTTATTAAAATTTTACATGATTGTAAAAAGAATAATGCACATTTTGTAAAACATAATTATTATATTTATGTGCTACAAGTTATTCAATTTTACCTTTTCAATAGTAAATAATATCGTATGTTAGCAGACAGTGAAAATTTTATTTATTTATATAATATTTGTTTATTTATTCAAAATCAGGAACGTGAACACATTAAGGGTAAGGTATTATAACGCCACCAATGTTAAAAAAAATCCCTCTCACAAAAATTCTGAAAAAAATTTAAAATGTTCTCCTCTAACCCCCTATCAGTAGCTAAAATATCAGGTATACAAATACGATCTAGTTTTTGAGTTATGAATTTTTAAAGTTGACCAATTTAACATGGGAGTTTCATTTCTCCATGTTAAAGTAGTCAACTTGAAAAATTTATAACTCAAAAACTAGATCGTATTTGTATACCACCTGATATTTTAGGTACTGATAGGGGGTATAGAGGAGAACATTTTAAATTTTTTCAGAATTTTTGTGAGAGGGATTTTTTTTAACATTGGTGGCGTTACCTTACCCTTAAAGATATAATTTAATATAATGTTGATAACAAAAACATATCGTATAGAATGTATAGATAGCTTTAAATTAATGCGCTCATGTCAGATCATTGAACTTTGAAGTACGACTTTTTTCAATACCACGCACGTACCACATAATTATATGTAATTAAGCCACATTCTTATCATTTCCTTATCACCTTTTTATGCGAATGTTCGAGAGTCCTAGGTCAATACAAAAAGTCTCACTCTCGATCATCACGTCATTATCTTAATTAATTTGTAGATATTACATTTTATAATCAATGACATTCTTAATTAAATATTTTACGAATACTTTATTTTCACTATCTTTATCTTTAACGATCACGTTTTTTTTCTTTTCATGGAATCACTCAAGCAAATAAATTGAAAGATTAATAAGATTATATATAATACAAAATTAATTCTTTTAATTATTTAAGTGTCGAATTAAAAAAGTCTTTTACGGAAAAGTTTGATGACATGGAGTTATAATAGTTACGTAAATATACCTCGTCTTTTTTTTATCTATCTAATAATTAATCTAAATCATGATAAATCATCATGATGCAAACTTTTTATATTTATAATTATGCCTATATACAAATTATACGTATAATTTTTTAACTGATTTGAACCCTGATGCAGATTCGAGGGTATAATAATAGTGCATGAAGTGAGTGCCATGAATTTAACGTTTAACTTTCTGGCTCATCTTCGTGGACCTGATGCAAGGACTATATACAAGAGGACGGCCTAACTTTTTTACCGCCAACGCGCCACCATTTCCTCAACCCACAGTGACGTCACGACGTTTTGACTTTTCTATATAGCGCATTTGATTTTGGCCTAGAGTCAGCTACAAAGATCACTGCGGTCAAAGATGCCGCTTTATTAGCCATCTGTCAAGCTGTCAAATCTTTGACATCCTCAAACAAACCGCCCGAGCACGTGGCTCATTTAGCCGACTTCCCCGAAGGTTGGCGAGAATTGTCGAGTATCGAGGTTCTTCAATAAGTTGTCCTATAGGCCGTCCTCCCAGTATTTATATAGTCCTCGGACCTGATGGACTAACATTTTAAAATTTGCATTTATAGTATTTTTGTGGGTCTCTATAGCTTTCAGAAACCGCCTATATCATTTCTGTTTCATAAAGGTATATACGTATATTGAAATCAATTATATATATAAAAATCCTTATAATCTCTCTGGTCTTTAGAAATTAAAAGGCTATTAAACTTTTTATAGAATCGATAAGACGTAAAATATTCATATTATAAAAATAATAAAAAAAAATCAGTTACTAATTTTTTATATATATTTGCATGGATCTTGAGATGTTCCTGCACACAATAGACAATAATGGTTGCATTTTTTTATTTCATAATTAGAAAGTACACATAAAATTATGCTTTTTTGAATTTTTTCAGATTTTTTGGAGTGCGGGAACTAATTTTAAAAAAATATTTAAAATCTCTGAATTAGGGTGTTACACCTGATGGGACAACCGTGACGTCATTTGTCGTGCTGTGATTAGCTATTGATGTCATCACGGTTGCTGTGATTGGCTATTGATGACGTCACGGTTGTCCCATCAGATGTACCACCCTAATTCAGATATTTTAAATATTTTTTAAAAATTAGTTCCCGCACTCCAAAAAATCTGAAAAAAATTCAGAAAAGCATAATTTTATGTATATTTTCTAATTATGAAATAAAAAAATGCAACCATTATTGTCTATACACAATAGTACGTCCACCATAGCTCCCATTATATGTTCGCATTTATAGAAATATATAATTCACTGATGTTCAGTAAAACAATATATGCAATAATATATATAGAAGCACAAAACGTAGTACTTAATATGATCTTTTTTCTTCACTGTTCACTTTTGCATTATGACTTTCAGTTGCATTATTATATAGGCACAGATACACTCTAAGCGACACTGGTAGACAGAGGGCAGCGGGAAGGGCCCGGGTTATAACCCCAAACCTCCAATCACGTGTATAGTATTATACGTATATATAATATCTAAAAAGACGTACATAATTATAGGCTTTAATTATGACATTACCATTTTCCCCTACGTTTCTTATGACACATCCTTCCCCTTCTTCCGAAATGCACTGATATCAGATATTTTTATAATAATAATAAATTATATCCTGTATTTTTGTTTATTTTATATTTAATTCACTATATGTAGCATTATTGGTAAAGAATACCAGTAATACCATGCATGCACGCTTTATAAAATTTGAATATAAGGTCGTTGAGAGCGTGGTGCAGTATACTAGCTGTTCTCGTAACATCACTGAAGTCAAGCTATAATGTCAAGCGTGGTTAGTACTTGGATGGGTGACCATTTCAAGTAAAAATTACGTTGCTCCCTCCCTGCATGGGTAAATACATCTCGCTTTCCATGGCACCCAGTGCAGTGATGCACTTGTGTGTTGGTTATTCACCAGACTTTGGACATCGATCGCTTCTTGATCTTATAAAAAGTATAATACGTAGAGGAGTCCACTGCCTGAGGTTTTCCATGGTTCCCTCAGTCTCAGCTCAGCAAATGCTGGGATGCGTAATTAACAGGCCGTGGCAACCATGATCCGTCGTTCCTTATACATTATCCCTACCTATTATGTAAAAAAAAAGTAATAATAATAAAATAGTCTTTGCCGTGCAATCATGCAGTTCATTGCACTTTGCATATAAAATAAGAAATTCATATTCTTATTTAAAGCATATATATCATTTTGTTGCACTAGATGCCACCAATAATTTATTTTCTCCATTATTATTTGATAGACACGAACGAAACTTCTAACATTTTTTTCCATTTTCGGAGTTGTTCTTAAATGCAGTCGTTAATCAAAGGCTTCCCCCCCCCCCCCCCCGTAAACGATGAAAACATCACCCCTACGTCCTGAAAATAAGAGATAATTTAAAAAAGTAAAAAGGACAATCAACCTATTATAGCTATAATAGAGAATGCAATAAATATAATATATTTTTTATAAAAAAAAATGCAAATTGACAGTATAATTCAAAGTAAAAATTCTGCTTTTTACTTTTACCACCAAAGATAAGACTCTTTCGTTGTATAATTTTCCTGCAAGGTCACACGTACGTTCTCGCAATGATCTAATTAAAGTTCTGTCTAGGACTTTTCTGCACCAGACTCGAGTGGCGTGATCGATCAATATCATCCGTTTTTACCACGCAGTGACCTTATAGTGGCAAACATATGACGCAACAGAAAAAAAGTCCAACTCTTAATATAGCCTGAACATGTGATGTTTTAAAAATTAACTCAAGCAGCACTTGTCTGTAGGCAAATTAATTTAAAATTCCCTCCCGGAAGTAGCCGGAAATGTGTATAGTTTGTGGCTATTCTGTTTGTAATTCAGTTTTGAAACTCTGCAGTGTTTTATATATACTGACCTATATGTATAAAATTGCATCGCTGAAATATGAATAAGAACACCAGAAACTTTACACTTCCGGCTACTTCCGGAAGGAATATTACATAAAATGACTGTATTTAATATTTTTTATTGCTGTAGAAATTATAAATACTATATATATATATATATATATATATATATATATATATATATATATATATATATATATTATATGTAATTTCTATAATTTAATGTATTTTTAATTAATGTTTAATTCTTCAAAGTAATAAAAGGATATAAAAATTCCATATCAAAGCACGTACTGTTAATGCTTACGTTTAAAAAAATAATATATATATATATATATATATTTGCTGTCGTTTCAAAAAGTTGAAAGAGTTTTACATTGTTTTTATACTTACTTTTTTCCCTCTTAATTCCTCTCCTCCTTTAGTTATAGTAAAAACAACAACAAAAAAAACATCACTGTACATTCTGGTAGGCCCATATGCAGCTATATATGTAAATATAAGCTCAATGCAGATTTTGCCACCCGTGGACCATGCAGGCCTGGACTCGTGCTGACAATTAAGCTCGACTTAATAAATAAACATAAAATACAAAAAACATCATATCCTATATACCTAAAATATGCTATACAACTAGGTACAATATATAAAGGGTATTTTATTTTTCTTTTATTCTTAATATGACAAAAAGTATTTCATCATATATTGCAATGGAGCGGCCTTCAACAATTTCTGTCTTAGACCTCAGATTTTCTTCGCATGTCTGCACGTGAAGAAGAGAGGTCAATGGAACGTTTCAGAGTATTAAGAGAGATAAAAAATAATAAATTTTAGGTCTTACATTTTGTTCTTGCATCAAAATATGAAACACACTTCATTAAAAAATGTTGAAATATATTTAATTATATTGTTATGTATAATAATAATATTCAAATATATGAAGACATTTTTTTCATTGATAGATCGATGAATTTCAGCAAAAAACAATTTAATATTATATCGTCTCTCGTCCGTAATAATATGAGGTATCTGCTATTTCATTGAGCTTTATTTTATATATACCTATTTACATCTCATAATTGCGCTCACCTAAGTCACCTATAATATAGTGCATTATTGCTCATTATCATTGCACACGAGATCGTGGTAGCAGATATTTCATTATTGTGAACGAGCTAGGGAGGATATTATGATGATTGCTAATCTTATATAATCTATATAGAACAAACAAAATTAAGCAATTTTGGTTCCTAATTACAATTTTGATTTAAAGGGATGAAATTTTGGCATGTAATATTGCATCTCAATTTTGAAATTTCTATAGACATGTGAATTGAAATTTAAAATTAAAATTCAAAAATTGTTTGCTTATTTCTAGCTCAATATAATTTCAATGTTAGAAACATATATAATTTTATTTATGATTTTATTAATTTTATTTTATACAGAGGAACTTTTGCTTTAAATATAATATATAAACTTTACAATTACGTTTTCTGTTAATACATTGCATTATTTTTAATAGATTGTTTTGGTAAGTTTTAAAGCATGCAGCTTCAATCTTCAATATTATAAAAAATATATAAATTATAATTTGCCTCTCAATTAAAAAATATTTAGGGCTCGTCGAACAAAATTTTACTCAATTCTCAGAATCGTTAGATTCTATAATTAATATATCAAAGAGTTGGACCAAAAGTGAAGGTTAGAATTCCTCACCATCGCATGATCCTTATCAGATTTTTACTAAGAACATGTTATCATAACAAACATGTGGCGAGTGACTGCTGATGATGATCGAGGTCTCAAAGAGTCTCACGGTAAAGATAATACGGATCAGCTGTTCACCGTAGTCTCCTTTGATCTATGATTAACATGTAAACGTTAGCAAATTCACAAAAATTCTAAAAAAAAATTTTGCAGATTTTAGTGTTTAAAGCCATAAAAAAAAAATTCATAACAATTAAACGAGCCGATTTTTTAAATTATTTTTTTCTTTAATTTTTAGCTAGCTTTCTCATAGAAAGACAAATTAAAAAACTTAATTAAAAAAAATCGGTTCGTTTAATTGTTTAGAATTTTTTTTTATGGCTTTTAGGCACTAAAATCTGCCTCGCAAAAAAAAATTCAGAATTTTTGTGAATTTGCTAAGGTTTACATGTTAATCAAAGGGGACTACGTCGAACAGCTGATCCGTATTATCTCTACCTTAACAAAAAGTTACATCTGAGAATTTTGTCGCGTCTAGAGCGTCCTGAGTTGGGCTGGCCAACAACGGGTGGTCCGGCTTGGGGTAGCTCTAACCCCGCACATTAATGTGCTACCTCATGTCATGTGGCGAGCTGGGTTGCATGTTACATAGCTAGAGGAGTCCGGCTGCAGTGTGTAACTGCTTACGTTGCAATGGGTTGACTGCACGGCCGATTTTAAGTGGCGGAAACGAAAGAGGAGGTGCTGAAATGCAGGTGTGAATTTTATGCGAATTTTTTGAGCACTGTAACTTTGTATAAATGCAGTTTTAAAAGATGCATTTCACCTGGAAGCCATCGCCTACCGCCTTTGACGTCATCGAAATGTCAGGTTCGGTTCACTATAGATATGCATACCTGTACTCACCTGCATAACAGGTAGCCAATCAAAAACAATCTAGCCAAAATTCAAAATTTCAAATGCCTAGCCTGATCGAAGTGGATGAGTTTTAAAACTTAAAAATGCACATTATTCCATGTACGCGTACTGTAAAAACACACTGGGAGATAAGTAATATTACAAACGTACCTTTCATCATATTTAAATAATAGAAATTGTTTCTCAAATAGTTTCATTTTATTGAAGAGAAGATGCAATATCAAGTCCTTCCACCACACTCGCTTTTTAAATGATTGGCGCCGTTAGCAGCAATCAGCCAATGAAAATGTGTAAATTTATCATACTGGTCTCCTTCCGTATCTGCTGAATATCTATTGAATTATTATATTAAACCTAAAACTGAGTCTCTTTTCTTATCTACGAAGATAGTAGGATGCCGTAGGATTCATATTTAACTTTATTAAGACCCTTGAATCATAATTTTTAAATGTCTTTTCAACCCCCTATTTGCTGCTGCTAAAACCATTAGTGGAATGATTGAAAAATAAATACAGTTTTAATTTCGACTATCCTAGCATGGGCGTCTGTGGCCTAGTGGAAGTACACTTGTCATCCACGCAGAAGTTTTAGGTTCAAATCCCCTCTGGGTCATTTTATATTTTTAGTAGCACGAGGAAGTTTATTTCACATTTTTAATGCAGACGGGGTAAAATAATATTATTATTTCTTACAATATAATTATATTATATTATTATAAGTCACACTTTTCCATATAAATACGCACTTCAAAAACTTTGCAAAAAAAAAAAAAAAAGCGTCATACAATGATAGAAAAATTAATAACAAATCATAAAAAACAAAACAATTTTACCCCGTCTGCATTAAAAATGTGAAATAAACTTCCTCGTGCTACTAAAAATATAAAATGACCCGAGGGGATTTGAACCTAAAACTTCTGCGTGGATGACAAGTGTACTTCCACTAGGCCACACAGACGCCTATGCTAGGATAATTGAAATTAAAACTGTATTTATTTTTCAATCATTCCACTAATGGTTTTAGCAGCAGCAAATAGGGGGTTGAAAAGACATTTAAAAATTATGATTCAAGGGTCTTAATAAAGTTAAATATGAATCCTACGGCAACCTACTATCTTCGTAGATAAGAAAAGAGACTCAGTTTTAGGTTTAATATAATAATTCAATAGATATTCAGCAGATACGGAAGGAGTCCAGTATGATAAATTTACACATTTTCATTGGCTGATTGCTGCTAACGGCGCCAATCATTTAAAAAGAGAGTGTGGTGGAAGGACTTGATATTGCATCTTCTCTTCAATAAAATGAAACTATTTGAGAAACAATTTCTATTATTTAAATATGATGAAAGGTATGTTTGTAATATTACTTATCTCCCAGTGTGTTTTTACAGTACGCGTACATGGAATAATGTGCATTTTTTAAGTTTTAAAACTCATCCACTTCGATCAGGCTAGGCATTTGAAATTTTGAATTTTGGCTAGATTGTTTTTGATTGGCTACCTGTTATGCAGGTGAGTACAGGTATGCATCAAGATTACTCTACATAAGGTTTGACGCTCCGCCATCTTGGCGCAGCTTTTGTTGGAGCCTGTGACGTCACGACCAATCACTGACTGCCACGAAATAGGCTCGAGAGTAACAGTTCTCTCTGATTGGTCCTGCGCGAACTGGACGAAAATGTGAACCTAAGCGTCCAACCTTATGTAGAGGGACCTTGGGTATGCATATCTATAGTGAACCGAACCTGACATTTCGATGACGTCAAAGGCGGTAGGCGATGGCTTCCAGGTGAAATGCATCTTTTAAAACTGCATTTATACAAAGTTACAGTGCTCAAAAAATTCGCATAAAATTCACACCTGCATTTCAGCACCTCCTCTTTCGTTTCCGCCACTTAAAATCGGCCGTGCAGCCAACCCATTGCACGCTGCTGCTGTGAGGCACCTCGGCCCAGCTCGAGGTAGATTGAAGGGAGATTCAAGATGGCGCGCCATAGTGAGCAACGTCGACGTGACTCTCCGCTCAAATTGTCTGTCCTATCCTGGTAACTATCCCTACCCTATTCTATTTATTAATCGTCTTGATTTCTATACCCCTATCCCCAGTGAATTTGATTCATAATTATCATTCATTCTCGCCTCACCGCACCCCCACAATCACTACTTTTCCCTGCTCACGGTCGCCACAGGACGACACGTGATTGCTTCAAACCTCCTGTTACATCTTTTTTCATGTTGGCGCCTGCATCATCAACCTACATTCTTGCACCCCACGCCACATAGTCATACTTGACCCTAAATCACCACCACATACCTTGCATGCTGGCATTCCCATCATCACCTTCCCATTTTGCATACCACATCCCATAATCAAAATTTCTACCCATTGTTCATCCATAATCCTTTACAAGCCCCTCCTAACTTTAATTAGTTAATTACAAGGACAATAAAACTAGTATTGGGTGCATGCCTGTTCGGGCTATTCTCATAAACGGATCAAGAAGAAGAAGAAGAGGTAGATTGAAGATGGGAGCCTCCTCTGATGGTTGTGACTGTAGGCACCTGTAATTTATCCCAGGTAAATACCTCTCTCCTCGTTTGAACATGTTGCTACATTCATGATGTGTGATGATTGTTTTGAATAAACCATGGTCCAACCTTTGTTGTGACTTTCATTTAAATTCTTACTCCTTCTCACTCTAATTAGGCTAACTTTAGGGACGCTCCGTCCCGGCAAGCAGGACACCCTTCAGGTGGCTGCGACAATTTTCTGAAGTCAACTTAAAAAGTAATATTAATAAGAATAAAATTTATAAAATAGTTTTTTATATTTTATTTTTGTATTTTTTAAAAAGAGACAAAAAAAGATAAGGAGAGCCCTATTGGAAATTTACAATTGTAAAATTCACAATTGTATGCTCCATAAAAATACCATTGCGTTTTGGTCCTTTTACAATGGTAATTTTTACAATTGTAAAGGCCTTAATACAATTGTATTTAACTACAATTGCATTTATTACAATTGTAATAATTACGATTGTAAAATTTACAAAAAGCGGTCACCGATCTAACTACTAACCCAAACCTGCGTTGCTGTACTTCGGTTACCACTGTTGATCATACTCTTACCATTGCGCTGCCACTGCTTTCTTAATAGGATGAAGAACATTGAGGTATATAAAATAAATAAAAGTTATGGGGAAATGACAAGGGGGCATTTCAATATAATGTCATATAAATTTTGATTCTAGGGTAAAATTTGATGGCGGTTCTAATGGTGACCCTTAAATTTGCGACCCTTTAACCCTTCAGGGTCAAAAGACCCTGAAAAATTTTTTTTCCTAAAAAATTGCAAAACTGAAATTAGCAATCAACTTAATATAACTTAGAGCTCTAATTCACTAATTTTAAGGGTCGACCCTTGGGG
The DNA here is from genome assembly GCA_949825025.1 of Siphlonurus alternatus. Lineage (NCBI taxonomy): Eukaryota > Metazoa > Arthropoda > Insecta > Ephemeroptera > Siphlonuridae > Siphlonurus > Siphlonurus alternatus. The sequence goes on from OX463783.1 coordinate 8,582,854, forward strand.
TTTAGCGGGGGTCTTTTTTAAAAGTATGCAAATTTTAATAAAAAATTTGACAAAATATGTGAGGACTACATACAGGTTCAACATTAAGTTTTTTTAATCTTAATGACCCTTTAAGGGTCGACCCCTAACATTTGATTGAAAAATTATTTTTTTTTCTAACTATTTTTTCATAATATATATTATATAATTTAACATACATCTCTGAATTATATTTTTACCTTTTTCAATGTGACCCTTTCAGGGGTCGACCCTTGATTTTTTTCAAATTCATATTTAAAAAAATAGTGATATATACTACGAGACAGGTTCATGCAGCTATTAGTTAAGTGCCTTTGATGACATAATACAACCACAATGACCTCTTAGGGGTTGACCCCTAATTCATTAAAATATAGTATAAATTCAAAAAAATTGTATTTTTTTTTATATTTTTTGTTACACTATATATGTTAACATGCATCGATTTGATCTGACTTAATTGTGACCCTATTAATTAAGGGGTCGTCGATCCATGTTTTTTTTTTCCAAAAGTAATTATTTATTTTAAATATATATATACTATCAATTAAAGCTTCATATAGTACCTTTGTATTTTTTGTATCTTAATTAGATATTACAGCCAAGTTACAAACTTAGCATAAAAAAATATTAATTGAATGAAGTATTAAGAATTTGACAAAATGTGTACGTGTAATATAAATTAACAATGAAAATATCAACTTTTTTTTTAGCAATTATGTAATCCAAATACAATTGCAATCCAATTACAATTGTAAAAATTACAATTGTAAGCACAAAAATCAATTGTAATCTAAGAATTACAATTGTAATCTAAGAAAACAATTGTATCAGAACCTGAAAGCAATTGTAATCTCAAATAATACAATTGTAATCATGAACATTACAATTGTAATCCAAATGTTACAATTGTAACCCAAGTTTTACAATTGCAATCTTAGTTTTACAATTGTAATCAGTCAAATTACAATTGCAATTTGGCTGAATACAATTGCAAATTTCCAATAGGGAGAGAGAGAGAGAGAGAGAGAGAGAGAGAGAGAGAGTAAAAATAATATAAAAAAATGTTGATATAAATATAAACTTTGTTAATTTGTTTATTCAGAAAAAAAAATCAGTTAATATAATATAATTATGACGCTCTTAAAAAAATTTGGCTGAATTTTGACATCTTATAATCAGTGCATTTTTAACGCCTTAAATCATGCTTTTTTCAGGTGTTTCGTTGCGCATTTTCAGTAGTCAGTATAAGCTATATTATACTGACAGTATATGCTGACTACTTAATATTGACTACGAAACACCTGAAAAATCATGAGTTAAGGCGTTAAAAATATACTGATTATAAGATGTCAAAATTCAGCCAAATTTTTTTAAGAATGACAGTGACACTTTAAAACAATTTGTACACTCGTCGCCTTGGAAAATTTCCCACTTGCATGCAGACTTGTCAATCACCACACATGCTTGTATTGGGAAATTTGCCGAGGCGATGACTGTATAACAATACACCCTTAAGAATTTGGAAAACTCGTAAACGACTGATGGTTGGAAAAGTATTATAGTTATGGTAATGGACAATTTACATGACATTTTTTTATTGCAGAAATGGATAGAGGGTCAAAGTTATGTTACTCTGAATTTTTTCAGATATTTTAGACACCGGGAACTATTTTTAAAAAATTATTGAAAATCGATTTTATGACATCACGAGGAGTCTGTCCTTAAGAAAAGGATATAATAGGCGCTAAACGCCCGTGACGTCATAAAACTGACTTTCAATAATTTTTTTAAAAATAGTTCCCGCTCTCAAAAAAATCTGAAAAAATTCAGAGTAGCATAATTTGGTACCCTCTATCCATTTCAGCAATAAAAAAATGTCATGCAAATTGTCCATTAGTTCTTATACTTATTCAGTAGAAGAACCCTTGTATATTATATATAATTTATATTATATATAACATATAAATTCAGATAGGATATATCGTTTTTATAATTATATTAATTATATTTTCTGATATTATTTTATCATGATATTTAGTTGTTTAATTAGTACACTTCCTTTTTGGTTGGTATATTTACGAAATATAACACTGAAGACATTATAGCCGTTTTTCATGAGGCATTTTTTATAACATGCTGCCATGCATAAAATTTGAATTGTTTGAATTTTTCTAATAAAAAATTGTCCCTTCTTTTGCAAAACTGATATCAGTGAATTTTACTGAATCATAGCTGCATGCGTAAAACTTATTTTAATTATACGATCGATGCAATATTGTCTCTGTATATGTAATAGTTATGAAATGTTATCATGATTCATCATGATCCAGGGGGGGAGGGGCGATCGCCAAAAGGTCCCAAAATACATTGAAGGTGTTACCAACCCCCACCCATCGCCCCCCTCCCACTCTAAATTTTAACATTGCGGGATATAGAGCACCGCCTCACCCCTCCCCTCCAGAGCCGCAAGCTGGATCCGCCCCTGTGATTCATGAATATTTTTCCAGAAAAATGATATTGACAAATACATATTAAAAGTCTATGACTGCATATTATATAATAGATTGTCACTTAACTATAATTTATAATCATGGGTTCTATTATAAATTATTCATTTGAAAATGTAATCTAATATATGTAGATCATTTGACGCTCAGCTTTTGGAAGTGATTTAAATTCAAATTTTTACAAGTGAGTCAATGTTGATAATCTTTGACTTAATTTATTGCATTATGGTGAGTATAAAATAATATAGTTTTAAATTAATGTTTTAATTAATTTAATTCCATATGCAAATTTCTTTTGAACTTCGAATCTATTTTATATTTCAGAGCTCTATCAGTTACAGTTCCCACTGCGCATGTTTTGTTTTCTAGGTTATCTATTATCTCATTCTTTATACTTTTTGCTTCATGAATAATTATAATAAAATTATATTTAATATTATAATATAGCATGTTGTAATTTCTTTCTCTTCAAATATCATTTTATATTTTTGATTTCTCATTTTTTTTAAAAGTGCAATATTTTTGGCGTTTAAATTATTATTTTTCTATTAATAAATAAATATAAACCTCATATTATAATCATTTATAAATTGTTGTTTGAAAAAATATGAATTATTTTACTGAACAGAAATTATTTATTAAACTTTTTTATTCTATTAAGATTTATTATATATAATGACAACTAGTATAATATTAGATTTAAAAATGTAAAAATAAATATATTAAGTGACACCAATAATTTTTTTAACTCATTAATATTGATTAATTAAATTCTTGTGTAATTCTTAATTCTTTTTTTTAATTATAATTTTTACTATTCAAATTTTTTTTTTTTTATATTCTGTGTATTCTTATTTTTTTCAGTGCATCAACGATTCGCCAGGTGAAAAATTCAGACGAAAAATATAAAATGTTGTATGTATGTTCTTTAAATAAATTTGCATTTACTCAACTGGTGTTTAATTCATTTCCTGCGGTGAAGTTGTGGCAGAATTTGCACGATGGCTTCATTGGAGTGGAATGTCGGTTCTTGAAAAAAGTATATGATATATCATATAACTATCTACGCGCATGACCATGACGCACTGAAAAAATATATATATATGTGTATAGATTTGCAGTGTTACCACCAAACATTTAATGGAGTATCGACCTCAAAATTTTTTATTGCAGAAATGGATAGAGGGTGCAAAGTTATGCTACTTTGATTTTTTTCAGATTTTTTAGAGCCCGGCAAATATATTTTAAAAATTATTGAAAGTACAGAAAAAGTGCCGCCTCTTGCCGCCTCTCTTAATAAAAGATAGGACTCAAAAGGGACGTGGATTCGAACCCGACCTCGCCAAAACTTTTTAGCAATACTTCCCGGTCCCTAAACATCTGAAAAAAATCAGAGTAGCATAACTTTGCACCCTCTATTCATTTCTGCAATAAAAAATTTTGAGGTCGGTACTCCATTGTTAAAAAAAAATTGTTAAATAATAATTATGATTAATTAAGCTACAAATTATTAACTTTTGATATAATTTTATAATAATAATTGTTATAATAATTTCTGCATGCATGGGTTTCTTCATCAATAAATAATGAATTTATTCGTACAATATGAATACAGAAATAAAAATTATATATATTCTGTAAAAAAAGCATAAAAAATAATATTCTTAATTTAAATATATTAGTTACATATAAATGAGCTGCAAATTCTTTATTTAAAATTTTAGTTTAAATATACATTATTCAATAAAATATTATATTTATTACGCGTGCAACAATTTCATAAAACAATTAACTTAAGGATATATGAATCTCAGTAGATTGATATCTCGTAATCGTACCGCCTGAATGCAACAAGACTTGCAGGGGACTTAGAACTCACCATCAATAGGTTTCATACAAATTTTGAAGCGAATCTGTCTTATCAGTTTTGTGAAAACTGAGGTAGAAGTTTAACATTGGTCTTATGGACGAAAACCGGAAATGGAGCTGTTGTAAGAAAACTGCAAGACTTAATTTGCTCAAACCATAAGCGATTACGTTTTAGAACATAATAGAATTTTTAAAATTTATTTCATTCGATTCGTTTGCAGGGAAATATTCTTTGACTCCAGCAGTAACTGAGATTAATCGTTAAATTTTTAATATTTCGTTGTATGACGCAATATACCATTGAAAAATATATACATAGAATTTTTATCACGTACTATCTGGTTCCACGTAGTAACGTACGTAGAGTGAGAGATAGCAGGAAAGTCTATGACAGAAACCATGTGAGATTGTTATATAAATTCCTCTGACTCACTATAAAAAGGAAAATCCCTACCCACTGAAACCAGACTTCCAGCAGTTCAGATTATCAAAGTTGCAAGTTCTTGCTCGTCTTTTCTTGGAATTGTCACTGCCTATATATTTATATAATCTGCTACATTCATCTTTAGAGAACACTTCGCGTTCAACTGCAGGTGAGTTGAAATAATTCAAATGCGGAGATCATATTTTAATTTAATTATTTTTGTAACGATTTAAATTTCATGTACTAAATTTCTGTGTAATTTTTTTCCCTTTTACCATGTATATGTATATCGTCATGCAGTTTTGTGCATAATTTCATCATCTTTGCAGCCTTTTTTTTTTTTTTTTTTTTTTTGCTAATTTGATATTTTGTGGGAGGTCCTAGTTTCTATTATATTAGTTTTTATAAAAAAAATATATCAATAATAAAGCAAAAAGTTGTGTTCAATGTAATATTATTAACATGAAACTATAATATATATTATATAATATCATCCATACTTGTTTTTGTTGTAAATTATATAGTAAACAATTAAAAAGGGAGTAAAACTTGGTAAAACCCGCGGAAATAAGGAAAATATAAATTAAGCAGCTATAATAACATTATATTATTATATTATTTTATATTATATAAAATTAATATAAATAACATGATCAGAACATTAAAATATAAAAATAACAATAGTTAAAATTTTATATTTTATAATGTTAAATTCTGATCATGTTATTTATATTAATTTTATAATATAAAATAATATAATAATATAATGTTATTATAGCTGCTTAATTTATATTTTCCTTATTTCCGCGGGTTTTACCAAGTTTTACTCCCTTTTTAATTGTTTACTTATATAATTTACAACAAAAACAAGTATGGATGATATAATATAAAAAGTATATATATATTAATATGATTGTGTGTTTTTACTTAATTGTGATCAGTGTGTCGCAAAAGATTTATTGCTTTTGAGGATATAAATTCAATATATTTATAGCATAAATTTGGAACATGAATAAAATTTAATAACATAAAAATAACAATTAACCGCCCATTAGGTAAAGACTTTAAAATAGTGCGAGTGCGCCCTATATACTGTATATATAATATAATAATGTATACCATGCAGTACGTATCACAATTATGTGCTTTCTTGCTATATTACAATCTGAAAGTCTTTTTAAAAAACTTTACTGATTTTGTTTTTTTAATTTACATGAAATTTCTAATTATTAAATAAAAAGTCACCATTCTTATTATCGATTATTTTGTTACAGATAAAACACATTCTCGAGATACACTTCGTGACACATCTTCTGTCATCTCTACCAAACAAATCTTCAACGAAATGGCAAAGCATCAAGCAGTGGATCCTAGCAGACAGTGCCACCTTTGTCGAAGCCGCGAACTATCAGCGATATTCCTTCCGTGTGGACACATGATTGCTTGTCAATCATGCAGCGCCGGCAAATCAAAATGTCCACGCTGTAACAAATCTGTGAGCTCGGTGTCGTACGCTAAACTGCCCAATTAAGACAGTAATACAATATTGAGGACTGAAAAGTATAGGGGTCAGTCAGGGCCATATAGAGAGTTCAGGCAGCAGGGGCCAACCTTGAAAGAAGCCACTGTGTTAAAAATAAAAAAGGGTCAGTCAGGGATCCCTGACCCACAGCCTTATATGGCCAGTAAAAGCCTGATTGAGGATCGACGTCTTCCATAATATAATTTTTTGGGACAACACAAAAGCATGATATATGTATATATTATATGCTCCCCAGGCGCGGATCTAAGGAGGGGGGGAAGGCTGTAGCCCCCTTCGAAATTTTGGATTTAACATGGGTAATATAGGCATTTTCTCCACTTCAATTAGTTTTTGAATTGGCCTAATGGAGACAGACCCTCCTGAAATTTAGTTCTTCCGCGCCTAGCATGCCGTACAGTATTTTTTTTTATAAGTTTTATAAGTGCACTTCAGATTACATAACCCAAAAATTACAAAAATTATCACTTATATAGTTTCAGCTCATTGAGTTTGAGTTATGTGAGAGCTGTACGTGCCATGTATTTTACACATAAAATTGTAAAAAAAAAAAAAAAAAATGCCAGGTCTGTCTTATAATGTCTACTTAAAATAATTATGAAGTGATTGAGTTGCAGTTAACAATTGCTTGTTTAATTATTGATGCAATTGATTGTATAATACAGTATAAAAACGCAAAAATTATAATATACACATTAAATTATACGTGCCAGCATTTAAATTTTTCTAAAACAAGAAGTGGAATTCAAGTTGATTTCTTACAATTGAAGAAACAAAATTATGTTTTGTTCAGACCTTCAAATACATTTTTGAAATGATTATGTCAAGTAATATAATATATATTATATATATATATATATATATATATATATATATATATATATATATATATATATATATATACATATATATAATAATATATATAAAATGAATCTCATATCATATAATCATGTCATATGTATTATATTAATTATATATTTTTTATAACTAATTTTAAAATATTGTAATGCAATGAATTATTTTGTTCATAATATTATAAATATGTTAAAAATTATTTTTATATAAATAATAAAAAAAAAAAAAAATTATAAGTTTCACTGTTGAATTTTTATTATTATTCCAAGTTCTATAAATTTAAAATATTAATATATATTATATTTATTAGATATTTGTAACTTATAATATAATATATGTTTTAATTTGTTTTTGTGATTTTTATTTTTAGAAAAAGTTCTATTTATAAATATCTTATATTTGTACTTTAATTAAGTGTAGGGTAACACGCTCATCAATTGCATGTATATAATGTTCAAAATATTTTCACACATGAAAATTACAAACACATCTTAAAAATTTTCTCCTCTACATCCCCTATCAGTATAGCTAAAATATTAGACCTGCATACAAATTCGATCAAGTTTTTGAATTATTAATTTTTAAAGTTGTATAATTTATGGGTAAGGTAAAACGCCCAATGTTAAAAAAAAACATTTAACATGAAAATTATGGAAAAAATTTAAAATTTTATCTTCTACATCCCCTGTCAGTAGCTAAATTATATATCAGGTATACAAATTCGAGCTAATTTTTAAGTTATGAATTTTTAAAGTTGACTCATTTTCATTTAAATGTAAGTTTCATTTCTTTATGTTAAAGTAGTCAACTCTAAAATTAATAACTCAAAAACTAGCTCGAATTTGTATACCTGATATTTTAGCCATATAATAAAGAATACAGAATATAGAATAATAACGTTTTAGCTATACTGAAGAGGGAGGGGTAGAGAAGAACATTTTATTATTATTATTATTATTCATAATTTTCATGTGAGGGATTTTTTTTAACATTAATTGGGCGTGTTGCCTTCCCCTTTGCATGGAGAAATTGAATTTTTATGTTAAATTAAGATATACGTTTCATAATTTTCATGTGTCCAATGTAGGAAATTTTTTAACATTGGGCGTGTTACCTAGTTACCCTTAATTAGATGAACTATATATTTAGTACTAAAATATATAAAATTTAATAGCGCCATAAGCCTCCATAAACATATAATAAATTATAATAATATTGGACATAATTTCATATAGTATATCAATATTAATATCACGGCATCAGCTTAAGGGTAAGGTAACCCGGATCAGCTGACCCATGCAATGTTAAAATAATCGCACATATGAAAAATATGAAAAAAAAAAATTAAAATGTTCTCCTCTAAGTCCCCTGTCAGTAGCTAAAATATCAGGTATACAAATTGAGCTAGTTTTCGAGTTATGAGTTGACTAATTTAACATGGAAATTTGAGTTTTCAATGTTAAAGTAGTCATCAACTTTAAAAATTCAGAACTAAAAAACTAGCTCGAATTTGTATACCTGATATCTTACCTACTGATAGGGGATGTTTAATTTTTTTTTCATAATTTTCATGTGTGGGATTATTGGGATTATTTTAACATTGCATGGGTCAGCTGATCCGTGTTACCTTAACCTTAACAACTCAATGACACACTAAACGTGGATATAATGTTATCATTAATTTACGGTCATGACGAGTAACATTTTTTTACCTTTCTGGATAAATTCTTATTTGTTTTTTTTTTCTTTTTTTATTATTTAATTCATAATAATTGTGTTTACAATTATTATCCAGCAGAGATTATAAACTTAATAATTTCATTTGCAAATGCAAATTTTTAAAATAAAGTTATCATTAAGAAATAAACAAATATTTTTCAAAATTTAAAACTTAGAGAACAATTATTTATTAATTGTAAATTCAACTAAAAAAATGTACTTTATTATACAATTTTAGAAAATTAAAGATTTTTTTTTTGTGAAAAAAAAAAATTAATTTACTATTAACTTTACTGTTATGTAATATATTAATTGCACTTTAAACATTATAGACAACTATTATTTATTTGTCACTAACTTATTTGCTTCATTTTCTACACACATGTTATTTACAAAAATAAGATATAGAACTTTTCAGCGTTTTTGAGAGTTCAATCAATATTAAATTAGTTTTGATTATAATTGTGCATCTTTATTCTTTATGTAGATTTTAGCTCTTTGTGTCTTATAACTACACTCAATTTTTTAAATAAAATCATATAATAATATAATTACTATTTTATAATATGTAATATTTTTATTATATTGTACACTTGTCGCCTTGGAAAATTTCACACTTTCAGCCTTCTTAATCATACCATCTGTGTTATTCTTACGGGGCATGATGGTGCAAGGCCGAAAAAGGTAAATTTTCTGAACCGACGAGAGTGTACAATAAAAACAAAAAAATTGGATAAAAAACAAGAAGGGATAAAAAATAACACTAATTTTTAGAAATCAAGTATTTTTTTTATTTATTTTTTTAAAATTTTGAACTACATTTATTGTTATGTACACTCTATTGGAATAAAAAATAATATCTGATCCGGCCATGTTAAAAAGTACAACCAGTTCGGACATATTTATACTTTTTAACATGGCCGGATCAGACATTATTTTTTATTCCAATAGAGTGTACATAACAATAAATGTAGTTCAAAATTTAAAAAAAATAAATAAAAAAAAAATAAGCACGTCAAATCATAATATCCAAAACATGTCAGTGAAATATGGATTCAATCAAAATTATGTAATTTATATAATTATTGTAACATGTAATGCATGCGCTGCTGTGCCTGCAAACATTTGAAATAAAAAAAAAAATTAAAACAGTTTCCTTCCTTATTTCTAAATAAATTTAATGTTAATTTTAATTAAAATAATATTAAAAATAAATTGCAGTTGAATGTTGTTGTATTATATGATTAATTAGAATAAGGGATATTACTTTGTATTTTATGTAAATAAGAATTATATTTAATTAGGAAAACAATAATTTTATTTATAAAATAAATTTATTTTACAATTCTTTTCATTTTGATTCAATTCGAGAACACATCAGCTTATTTTGCCACTTACAGAATAAACAAAGAGTGCATGAAAGCTGCCAAAAGACCTACTAGTAGTAGTAAGAGTTACACACAAAGCTAATGTGTATATAGTGTTACTAGTACTACATTATTGTTATACACTTTCATTGAGATGCATTTAAGGGTAAAAGGTAACACGCCCAATGTTAAAAATATTTCCATACATGAAAAATATGAAAATGTTCTCCTCTACATCTTCTATCAGTAGCTAAAATATCAAGTATACAAATTCGATCTAGTTTTTGAGTTATGAATTTTTAAAGTTGACTATATATAAAATGAGAAACATGGAGAAATGGAACTTCCATGTTAAATTAGTCAATTTTAAAAATTCATAACTCAAAAACATAATTGAATTTTGTATACATTACAAGTCTGATTTTTTTAACTACTGATAGGGGATGGAGAGGAGAAGATTTTAAGATATGTTTTATAATTTTAATGTGTGGGATTTTGTTTTAATATTGGGTATGTTACCTTACCCTTAATTTATAGGTGGATGAAAAATTACAATAGCCAGAGTATCCATAATAAAAAGATTGCACGTACCAATATGAAATTCCACTTGTTTTGAGACAATTTGTGCAGTATAATAATGTACTTTGCTATATATTGCATAATAAAATGCAGTGATACAATAATAATATATGAACAATTTATTTTATAGTGCACTTTATAGCAAACATAATCATTATAGGTAAATAATAGTACAATTTTTATTTAAAATTAATATATTCTAATAAAGTTCCAAGAAAAAAATAAACTAAAAAAAAATATTACAAAAATATAATGTATATTTAATATCAATAAATTATATTTTTTAATCACAATTTTTACGAAAATAATCATATTTAATTGTAAGAAATGCTAATAAATGGTGTGATTATATTTTAAGGATTATTGTCACTAATGCAATTATTTTTTTATGGTAAAAAAATATAAAATTTAGATCAGAACATAGAGAACAAAATTACTGTCCACTTTCTGAAGTAAAAAAAGTAATTATTCAGTCCAGATTTTGAGATATTAATTTTTTTAGTTGAAAAATATGCTGATTTGGCTTGATTTGAAAATGGCCGCCAGATTTCCAATGATATCCTCATTATTTATATCCAGAAAATCTCAAAAACTAGACTGACTTTTGCTTCATTTTTTTTTTTGCTGAATTTGTGACAGTAAAGGAAGGTTTACAACAATTTTCAGAGTGATTCACCATCTCCTAAGATTAGTGACAATAACCCTTAAAATTAATATACAGAAGCACCAGCTCCAATACTGTTAAATAAATACGTTTTATTTAGTAATATAATATGTTGAAAATGTAAATTTATATGTCTTGATTTTTAGAATTATTAAGACGCGGTTCATGTGAAAATAATATTCAACATTTCATTTAACATTTTTTGTATAGAAAATTACATCTAGAGATTATTTTAAACATAATCTCTAAACTATTTTTGAATGGTTATAATCAATTAAAACATAAGATATATAATTAATATAATTCAGTTCCATTTCATGGTTCCGAAAAATAAAAAACTATTTTTTTGTAAAAATGGGTACAGTGATTGTTTGCATGGATAGAACCAATGCAAATTAAAAAATGTGGATTAAACCCCAAAAATAATGTATTTAGTATTTAGACATAGATTTCATACAAATATGTAATATGCATTATACCCTAAGAAAGTTTCAAGTCAATGCATCAAAAACTTCAGCAGAAAAAAAAAATGTAAAATTCCAAGTTCGAGCCGGCCTTTCACCCTTAATACAATAAATAAAAATAGTAAATATTTTTATAATTTGTTTATTATATGCTTATAGTTTGTGCATTCTGGCCGACTTCGGGGCGTGACGTAAACGCAATTAACCTTTTATATACACCACATGACAATGCCCATAAGCAGAGCAGTATTTTTTTTTATTGTGATTATTATTTTTACATGCAGGGATACACGAAAATGATGTTGAAGCTTGAAGCGGGGTAGTGGGTAGGGGATAATGGAGGGAAAGGATGATGACAATTATTAATGAGGTGACATTTGGCATTGTTGCTGTCCTGAGGTGCACAATATATAGGGTATTGACCTCAAAAAATATTATTGCAGAAATGGATAGAGGGTGCATGCATGGAGGTCTTCAAATAACACAAATTACAACAATCCCAAAATTAAGACAGTCTTGATACTTGTTACTTGTTAGTGTATTCTTCATTGTTGCGCTAAGACAGTCTTAGGCTAAGTTTAGGCAGGGTTATTCTCCTATTGTTATCGGGTATAAGCGCATCGGAAAAAGTGGATATTTTCACCGTCGGGGATACGTAACTCAATGTTAAAATCAATATTTTCGATACTTTTTCTGGAGCTCCAGAGGATTTACATTCTTAACCAAATGCACCTAGGGGTTTTAAAGTGCGAAAAGAACGATTTTTGAGACGATGGAGACATTCACTCAGTGAAATCATTGATTTTGAAGCATTAAAAGTTGGATGCTTCTGATTGGCTGATCAGAGTTTGTTGATTTTTCAGTTGCAAATTCCTATTGTTGAAATTTTGCGCTTGGGCCCTGTATAAATAATTAATATTTTTGAAATAAATAAATGTAACAATTTATAACACTATTTTCTACAATTTATGATTTTTTAAATAATTTTCATAATATAAAAAGTCTTTTTTAAAATTAAATTATGGGCAAAAAGTGTTTTTTTATTGCAGCTCTCTGATTGGGTTAAAAGTGGATATTCTTTAACCAATGAAATCACTTGAAAGTTCCAACAATTAAAATTTCAGCCAATTAGAAAAAAATCAACAACTTTATTTTGGCCAATCAGAGCAATTTCAAAATCCACTTTTAAGCCAATCAGAGCAATTCCAATATCCACTTTTAGGCCAATCAGAATTCAGTATTTAGCGCCATAAGTCAGACAGGGGCGCCTATACCCCCTATTATAGGAGAATAGCCCTGAGTTTAGGTTAAGTGGTGGTCGGAAGGATTTTTCAATTTTTTTTTTTTTTTTTTTTTTTTTTTAGAGCTCAGGACGTCAGGAAGTATTTTGCTAGAAATTATTAATTATTTCGAGCTAGAGATTTGCCCTCGTAAAAAATATCCATAATAAAGTATAAAGGTGAAAACAGCCGCCCACTCTACGCGTTCTGATTGGTCGGAAGTTTGGAGAGACCAAACTCGGTGCTAAGCTCGGTGCTAAGGTGCTAAGCGCACAAATAATTGCGCTCGTCAATTATTTTAACCGCGAAATTCAAAAATTTTCAACAATTGCATTGAAATCGTGTGCTAAGGCAATCAGCTGTTCGAAAAAAACACGATCAAAAACATTTGAGCGAGTGTTTCAACTGACTTTCTTAGCACCAAATCGGCGGTGCTAAGCGTAGCGGCTGTTTTCACCTTAATACGTCATAAATTAATACAAATTATTTTATTATTATTTTTTATTATATTTTTTATAATATTATATAGAGGGGATTGCGCTGACGTCATGCGAGGAGGGCCAGAATGCACGGACTAGCATATAAACAAAGTGTGCAATAATTTTTTACTTAACTTAATAAAATAAATCAAGTTTAAATACTTCAATAATACTTTAACAGTACACGATAGAACCCATAAAAAACATCTCACCGCCAAAAAAACCGTTAAAAGTATTTTTTATATTTTTTTTTCGTCATTTTGCCTATGCTCACTGTATTATCTGGCCTGCCAAAACTTTCTCTTTTCCCTCCCTCCTGCGCCTCCTTTCCAATGTATTATTATAGGGCAACCCCTCTCCCGCCTCACGTAAACATAAACAGAAATCAGCTCTATATAGGTATCTTTTACAAGGTAGGTTTGAACCCACGCCCCTTTTATACTTTTATATCGTATCCTTATTTTAATTCCATTCTTTTTTTTTTAAAGAAGTGATGCCTCTTGACGCTTATCTCTGTACTTTCAATATATTTTTAATAAAAATAGTTCCTGGCATCTAAAAAAGATGTAAAAAAAAAATCAGAGTAGCATAACTTTACACCATCTATCCATTTCTGCAATAGACAAATTTTGAGGTCTATAATATACTCTATTAATGTATTATAATGTTATGTCAGATTGGTAGGTCGCAAAGCACGCACTTGACATCGACACACACAACACGACATTGGAGACCGCGGACTTGGTTGATATTCTTGCAATGCCTTCGCACAACAATAACACGTCACTGCATGACCACAAGGCAGAAATTCAACGTCTTTTTCTGCGTCCATACACACGCAACAATGGATGTCAGGATCGTAGTTTTCCTCAGGAATATCTGTATCAAAAATGGTGTTATTAGTTATCATGTAATAAAATTGAAAAATTAATTACTAGCTATATATATATATATATATATATACAGCTAGCAAAATGCTATATTAGAGGTTTTTAAAATTCTTTATAACAATTAATTAGGAGTTGTTTTTATTTTTTCGTAAAAATATAGATAAATATTTTTACACGATCGATTATAATGAGTTAAGTGAGTTAAGTTAATTATTTAAATTAGGAAAATACAATTGTTGATCATCATTTCATGAAATGAATGAAATAATCTTTATTTAGCTTTTGCTATTTAAATACATAATAGTTGTAGTTACATATTAATTAATTGATTTTACAACAACATATAAAAATTTGTTTCATAATTTTTTATGCCTACAGAACGAACCAATATATTAAAACAGAAATAGCAAAATACCAATTAACATATAAGATAGTTTTACAAATAATTACTTACACAATGAATATATAATTAACTGCTATAGGGAAATCTTTCCTTCACATATATAATACATAGCCTTTTAAACATTTTTTTATTGTGACGTATTTTTATATTATCTGGTAGTTCATTGAACAAATTTTTTCCACAGTTATAAATTGATTCATCTGATCCTTGTTTATTGATACATTTACTGAAAAAATTGTTACATCCTTTTGTATTATAAGTATGCATTTCACTATTTTTAACAATTTCACTTTTAAAATGCTTAGGAAATTTATCATGAATAATATCATAAAAAAATAACAGTACTTTTAATGCATATCTTTGTTTTACACTCAACCATTGCAGAGTTTCCAACTTCATTAGTTATTTATCATATTCAATGAACAAACCTTATGCAAATTTTCAATTTATAAACTCGTGCATGGTCCATACAACCTTCATGATTTTTTTATTAAATATTTGAATATAGGACCTAGAATTATTTATTATAAACTTTTTTCAGATTTTGTTTAACCTTTTAACACCCTTTAAAGCGAAGGGAAAGACGCTGTGACATCAATCATAGTCATGCAGGTATCCCTATGCTTGATGATTGAAACTTGAACATGACTATCGTCGCAGCGTTTTGCAGCACGATTTTGAGGGTGCAGTTAAATTGTTCACAAAAATCTTAAAAGTTATTGACAATACATAGCTTAATGTCATCTATCCAAATATGCAATAAAAAAAGTTCATGAAGGTTGATATTTTTTAAAAATAAGCATAAATTATTATAAGTATTATAACTTACCTGGAGCAATCGGATTTTCAGGTCTCCAAGGAACGGGTAGGGACCTGGAGGATTTAAGAACATTTGGTTATTTACCAAAGGAGTATACAATGAAGCTCTAATCCCAAAACATATTTTCTTTGACATAGAAATCCAGTCTGTTTAAATTAATTATTTTTATTAATTTGCAATAAAATTATAATGAAATTGTTAAAAATAGTAAGAATTTTATATTTATACATCATTTTATATGATCATATTATATTATATGTAAATAAAATAAAACAAAATATAAAATATTCATATAAACATTTACATTTTTGCGACCTAGCTAGCTCTACTGATGAATATAGCTAGCTATATACTGTATATGCATAAGCCCCCTTAAAAATCAGTGATAAATCTGATAATATTAAAAATTATAAAAAATAATTCAACATACAAGATTAGCTGCGCTCCATCTGCCAAGTTGTAAATACCGACGTCGCCAATGCCTCTGTTAATTTGCTGTTGGGGGAAATGTTTATTAATTGATTTGTTATTTATTGTTTTCTATAACATGGAATGTTAAATCACAATATCTTTTACGTTAAAAAAATAATAAAAAAAAAACCTTTTCAGTTATGAAATATAATACACTATTCCGGATAGCACAAACTTTAATAACCCCTGCTTGACTTTAGTGTAATTAGAATGCAATACATGCCATAACAAAGCTCACAGAATAGGGGTAACTTTCATGCTGTTATTTGCTGTCTTAATTGAGGTTAACTTTTTCATTACATATAATTTTTTTAATATTTTTACGATGCTTCATTTTTTTTTAATTGATTTTAAGGGTAAGGTAATTAACACGCCCAACGCAAAAAAAAAAAAAAAAAAAAAAAAATCCTCATGCACATGAAAATATGACAAAAATTTAAAATTATCTCCTTTACATCCCTTAGTAGCTAAAATATCAGGTTTACAAATTCATAATTAAAAAACTAGCTCGAAATTGTATTATACCTGATATTTTATTATAGCTACGTACTGCATGATAGGGGATGTAGAGGAGAACATTTTAAATTTTTGTTATAATTTTCATGTGAGGGATTTTTTTTTTAAGATTGCGCTGCGGGCGCGTTACCTTCCCCTTAAAAATGAATTTGAAATTATAATGATAAGAGTTTTTTTTAAAAAAGTGTTAATTAAATTAGTTATTTTAGGACAATAACTCAACTAAAAAAAAAAACAAACTTTGATCGATCACTTTGCTTAAAACACAGATTTAATTTTCATCTTCTCAACATTTTGATGTAACCGACCTGAGCAGCGTCCAAAAGTCTTGGAATCTCCAGTCTGACGTCACAAAGGTACGGACAGTCAGGGGACCAGATGAGGTGAGCCAGGGCGGGGTGGAAACCTTCCACATTCCACCTATGAAGTATAACTTTGCACGCGTGACACTGAACGCGGTCTCCTTCACCTGGTTAAAAAAACAATAGAATTATTGCGATGAATTTTATCGTTAAAGGACCCTCAAAATCGAAAAGATGCTGTGAAGTACGTCATAATCATGCAAATGTAGTTAACAATCAGAAAAATATTACAGGGAAAGACGTTGCATGAATATGATATTTTTTTTTTTATAAGGATACACCCCTAAGAGCTTACAGATCGAGGCGGGGTAATGGGTAGGAATAAAAGGTAGGGAATGGATGTCGGCCACGGCCTGCTACGCATCCCCAGCATTCACTGAGGTGAGACTAAGGAAACCGTGGAAAAACTGGAAAACCTCAGTCAGAACGGACACATGAAGTTTGAAGGTTCAAGCAAATATATATATTTTTTAAATGACAATTAATATTTATATATATATATATTAAAGTCAAAGTCCTCAACTCTATCTAAAATTACATTAAATAAATTTCATGCAGTTGTCGATTCAAATATACATTCTTACTCTTATTAATTACAATAGATCTGTTCACATAATAAACCAGTGTACGAGTCATACATTTTTTTATGTCACCGTGTGAGATAGCATGAATTAACATAACCCTGATTTACTGACTGTGGCTCAAAAAGATTCAGATATGAAATTTTTATAGGAAAGGAAGAGTATAACCAGTTTATAGCCATCTCAAGTTCACCAATTCCATTGGATGCGTGATGACAACGCCCATGAGTCACCACAAAAAAAGAAAGTAAAGTTCATGCTGTCCTGACTGAGATGTACCTCGGCATTACAAGGTTGATCGAGTGTTATACGTATAGAAAGTTTACACACTTTACGCTGATCACTTGGTTATAAGTTATATTTGCAATTTATTTATTTAAATTATTTAAAAAAAAATTTTTTTTGATGAATTTATTTATTATTTTTTTTTTAAACTTTTGTTGATTGCATAAACATTAAGTCCATGCCAGTTAGATTAAAAAATTGGCAAATTAAAAATAAATAATGACCAAACTATTAATCAAGATAACAACAATGGGGTACTGACCGGTATTTGAGTTAGCAATACTAGTAAAAAGTACTGTGAATTCTATGAAGAACGAGCCCTATTAGAGCACTCTACGACAATTTGCTGATTTTATATGAATTTTTAAAACTTTTTTGATGACGTCATAGCATTGAATCTTAAATGGGAAAATGCATCAGTTAACATTGCTAAAATGAAAAGTTATTGAGGTAGGAATTTGAAACCTTCATTATCGTGATTCTAGCACCTAAAAACCTTGCAAATGAAGTTTTGGTTACATTTCAATATTAAGTATGGGATTTGGCAATGTTAACTTATCTATTTTCCCATTTAAGATTCAATGCTATGACGTCATTTTTGAAAGGTTTTAAAAATTCATATAAAATTTATTTATTTATTTATTTATTTATTTTTATTTTGGAACTTCTTTTTGGTTGTACAAGACAAACATATGTTCAAGTCAAAATTGGACAAAATACAACATAAAAACATCAAACTTAAACACATTTACATAAGTTATTTAACACTATCAAACACAATCACTGACAATAATAATAAAAACAAAATACAAGCCAAAGTCACCATTAATACTGATAAATTTTAGTTTATGTGGAACATATATATATACATATATATATATATATATATATATACATACATATATATATACATACATACATACACACACACACACACACATATATATATATATATATATATATATATACATATATACACATATACATATATATATATATATATATATATATATATATATATACATACACATGCACATATACATACATATACATATATATACATACATATACACATATATATATATATATATATACACACATACATATACACATACACATACATACATACATACATATATATATATATATATCAGTCAATACAATGTATATGTAAATTTATAATTTTGTTTATTTTATAATCCTGATAATACTTTTTTAGACATTTTATTACTCTCAAAAGCTTTAATAGAGTAAAACTCTTTATTGATCAATACATTCTTTAATTTTAATTTTAAATCAGGAAATTGTCGTAGAATGCTGTAATAGGGCTTGTTCTTCATGAAATTCTCGTGCCTTTTGAAACGTTGACAAAAACTTGAAACTTTTTTTTTGGTCAGTACCCCATTATTTTAGCTTTATCGCCTTCATCCCCGCTCTGTCTGTCTGTCTGTCTGTCTGTCTGTCTGTCTGTCTGTCTGTCTGTCTGTCTGTCTGTCTGTCTGTCTGTCTGTCTGTCTGTCTGTCTGTCTGTCTGTCTGTCTGTCTGTCTGTCTGTCTGTCTGTCTGTCTGTCTGTCTGTCTGTCTGTCTGTCTGTCTGTCTGTCTGTCTGTCTGTCTGTCTGTCTGTCTGTCTGTCTGTCTGTCTGTCTGTCTGTCTGTCTGTCTGTCTGTCTGACTGTCTGTCTGTCTGTCTGTCTGTCTGTCTGTCTGTCTGTCTGTCTGTCTGTCTGTCTGTCTGTCTGTCTGTCTGTCTGTCTGTCTGTCTGTCTGTCTGTCTGTCTGTCTGTCTGTCTGTCTGTCTGTCTGTCTGTCTGTCTGTCTGTCTGTCTGTCTGTCTGTCTGTCTGTCTGTCTGTCTGTCTGTCTGTCTGTCTGTCTGTCTGTCTGTCTGTCTGTCTGTCTGTCTGTCTGTCTGTCTGTCTGTCTGTCTGTCTGTCTGTCTGTCTGTCTGTCTGTCTGTCTGTCTGTCTGTCTGTCTGTCTGTCTGTCTGTCTGTCTGTCTGTCTGTCTGTCTGTCTGTCTGTCTGTCTGTCTGTCTGTCTGTCTCTCTACTTTAAATTATCATACAGAAAGGGCATTGGGTGTAGCACCGGTAGTTGGCAACACTGACGTATCTTCACCATGTTAATTTTTGATCATTGCTCCTCGGAGTAATTTTTATGCTAGAGCTAAGCTGATTGCTGTAGTATCAAGATAATTAGTAGCCCAAGTGCACAATTTGGCTAAATAAAGCCTGATTTAAAGAAAAGTAATTTTTAGTAATTTTTTTAAATTTACATGCATTTTTCTAAAATATAAAAAAAAATACTTTTCTTTAAATCAGGCTTTATTTAGCCAAATTGTGTACTTGGGCTACTAATTATCTTGATACTACAGCAATCAGCTTAGCTCTAGCATAAAAATTACTCCGAGGAGCAATGATAAAAAATTAACAAGGTGAAGATACGTCAGTGTTGCCAACTACCGGTGTTACACCCAATGCCCTTAAAACATTACAATATAAATTATTAATTCATTATCACACAAGAGTTTTGAGATTATATATATATATTATATATGTATAATATATATACTTTATAATTATTTATTTTTTTTAAATAGTTTTATTAGTGAAAATAAGAATACAGTCCTACCAACAACCTTGTGGGTAGGTGCTGGTGTACAAATTATCTTATATTATTATAGTGAACTTTGCAGAAAATTAAATATAAGCAGAAAAAAAATACAATATAAATATAAATGGCAGAAAATTCCCCAAAATCACATGATAATAACTAACCTGTGTAATGAAATCCTGCCCTGCGTAAAGGCTCCGTCATGGCATTCAGTTGCTTCGGCCAAGAGTCGAAGGACGGCATTTTCTAAAAGCATTTAATTAATTCAGTACATAATCATTTTTACATAAATATGTAGCTTGTATTTTAAAATATTAAACTTATAATAAATTAAAGGTGGATTTTCATGTGCGATTTTCAGCCTGCGACGTGAATAAAGCGCACTTGCTGTAACATCCATTAGCGGCCATATTGGGCGATTAAAAGAAAAAGCATTGTATAATTAACGCGATTACCGGTGAATTCGCCGCCGCATAGGATTTCACAGCTTTTACGTCAAATCGCACCGCGTCGCCGCTGTCGCTCATGAAATTCCACCTTTAATAACTCTTGCTGGAGAGAGGAGTAAGGGCTGGTGAACACGACCCAAACACCGCGAGAAAAATATTAAAAAAACTACTGGTAAAAAATTAATAATCCATATTTAGGCACCAATTAATACGTCAAAAAAATGCATAGAAAAAAAACTTTAAAATTAATTAACCTAAGAATTAATATTATACAGCACTTTGCAATGAATGCTCGTCTATAATGACTTTAATGTTTGTAACGTTTGAAAAGAACCCCCTTCCCCTCTCCCTTCCCCTCCTATGCCTTAATTGGTAATGAATAAGACGAATAAAGACCTTGAAGCTTATAAAGCATTAAACTTTTTCGTCACTTATTTTTCACATGCATATTACATAAATAAAAGACCTGTTCGTAAATATACAATCAGAAATAATCCGATTGTTTTATTGGTTATATTGATGATCCATGATTATTATGGTTATATTAATTGTTCTATATGTACAAAAGGTTCATCGATCTATAATAATCAATTAATCTGATTGCGTATTTACTAACAACCCATGCTAAAATGATTTTATATTAAAAAAAATAATTATATTCATATAATGTGAACAATAAAGGTGACGAAAATGCACTAGCTATATATGAAATATATTTTCTTGGTAAAATTATATGATTAATTAATTATATTTAAAGTCAGGATTTAAATTTAAGTTAATTATATGTATTCTATTACAGAATTATATTAAAATATATATTATAATCTCGAGAGTATGGGAACTAAAATACATGCGTATAGTTACATTGCAATGACTGCTGGTAATGAGTATTTTTTTCAAGGTAAGCTAGTACAAAGTTAAACAACTGTTTTTCGTACACAGAGACGAGAATAGACGTGCATGTCTTGGTATATGTAATTAATAGAATGCCTACTTTGTTACTCTACAGTCAAATTTATAAAACATTCCCTCCGGTTTTAGCGGGAAGTATAATGCAATTTCTGACCTTCATAATCGAATTTTAGCGTTGTGATTTCTCACAATAGGTCATTACTTCTACTGCAAAACCTTGCACAAAGTTTCAAAACTGAATTTAAAATAGATTAGCCTGAAATATTGTACTTCCGAAAAGAATATAAAATTAATTTCATATCAATTATACACGTACAATTTGAGAATGATTATTGTCATGTTAATGTCAGCATAATTATAAGATTAGAGTAATTTACGGTCGCACATGTTAAGAGTAAAAAGATTAATAAAAAAAAATCATGATAACACAGAGCAGCTGCATGTATAAAATTTTCAGTATTTATTAAAAATTATATGGCATTTTATTTATATATATATTTTTTTTTATTATATTTATTCAAAAAACAGACTACAGGTTAGGTAATTTTCGATTATAAAGAATACAATAGTTCATACAAATTCTTAGTTAAAATACACACGTACAAAAATAATTATTGTATAATTAAAATCTTGGTAACATATAATACATTAATTATATATTTATATTACATAATTAAACATGCATTTGAGTTATTTACATAATTATCCTTGCAATTTCTTGCGAAGATTGATGGAAAATGTCAAGCTCGTATTTACTGTACAGTTCATTGCATTAATATTTATAACTATAATTGATATTATCACAAGATACATTACTTTCAATTTATTATGCTCATGTTTACTCCCATTTGGCATATGGAATTATTTTTTGGGGTAGTTATCCAAGTCTTTTTACAAAAGCGTGCATGCTCTTAGAACAATTTTTGCGTTTTAAAAAGCATGATTTATGCGTCAGCCATTTCAAAAAATTTCAAATGTTAACATTGCCTAGTTTATATATATTAAATTGTGCTCTTTTAACAAAAAAATACCCAGAACTATATATATACACATAATAATGAATTGCACTCTTATAATACAAGAAATAAAGAAAAAATAGCTTTAGAAGTGCATAACTCAAAATTAAGTCTTTTGGAAAAAAGTTCTGCTTATCAGACATCTAAAATTTATGACTTTTTACCATCGTGTCTGAGAGAGGTGGAAAATATTAAATTAATTACTTAAAGAAAAATTAAAACAAATACTTATTAACAAAGAGTTTTATTCTGTAAAGATGTTTTTTAGCAATAAGTTGCCTGAAGATATAATTGTCTAGTGTGTTTTTTTTAAATATTTTTGTATAAATAATTAATTTTGATTATATATGCCATGTTATTAGTAACTGTTAGTATTATATTATGTTAATACTAACACTGAGTTTTAATGATCATGTTGAGATGATGTCAAAGAAAATTGGTAAAAAAATTGGTTATTTATGCAGAATTTCAGGGTTTTTAAGTACTTGGTGTAAAATAATGGTTTACAAAACCATAATTGCTCCTCATTTTGAATATTGCGCATCATTGTTTTTTAACACAAGTAAGAGAAATATTAATATGTTACAGAGACTGCAAAACAGAGCTATGAAAATTGTATTGGGTTGTAAAAAAAGAACCCATATAAAATTGATGCTAGAAACTTTGCAATGGTTAAGTGTTAAACAAAGGTTTGCCTTAAAGGTGCTGCTATTTTTTTATGATATTATTAATGATAAATTTCCAATTCATTTTAAAAAAGAGCTTATTAAGAATAGTGAAATGCATATTTATAATACAAGAGGCTGCAATAATTATTTTAGAAAAAGTGTTAACAAACATAGATCGGAAGGATCAATTTATAACTGTGGTAAAAAATTGTTTAATGAATTGCCTATTAATATAAAAACATGTTCTACAAAAAAAATGTTTAAAAGATTATGTATAGAATTTGTTAAAGAAAAATTTGTGTATACCAGATAAATGTATAAGATTATAATTATATGTCATAAGTCAATAATATATATTTTTTTTATATAGCTATAATTGGTAACTATAAAATGTATAATTATTAAGATGGTTTTTTGTATCCTAATAAATATTGTACTGTAGGCATAAAATTCTATGAACTATCATAAATTTTATGAACCACTTGTTTTATATTGTTTAATTAAAACAATATATAAACTATATTTGTACTGAATAGCGAAAGCTAAATAAAGATTATTTCATTTCATTTCATGTTTGTTGTAAAGTGTTTCAGTGTTTGTTTGTCATATTTTGTAAAATGACGTAATCCATGTTGTACTTGTGCATCCAGTGATTAAATAAAAATGAATATGAATATGAATATTGATATATATATATATATATATATATATATATATATATATATATATATATATATATATATATATATATATATATATTATAAAGAAACAAACAATATAATTTGAGATTATGAACTTGAATTTACAAAGACAAAGTTGTATAATTAAGCAACAAAAAATTTATAGTAATATGAAAAAAATATTACCAAAACAAAAAGAAATTTTACTTTTAAATTAATTTACTTTACCCACCATGATTTAAACTAAAAAGAGTCATTAGAAATAACCATGTATATAAATGTATATAAATATTATATATTTGAATTCTCCAAAATTGTATGGTGTGATTTTGTCTAATAAATACATCGTACATGAAAATATGAATTTAAAATCCAAAAATAAGACATGCATATTTATAGAAAAAAAATATAATATTTAAAAATAATATTTTAAATTATATTATTATGATTATATATAAACAGAATTGTGTATATAATATATGCTGGGAGCGATTCACGAAGCAGTTATATAGCCAGGTTTCTAACCACTAACCACGTATATACCTGTTTTACGTTATGTGTTAAACCACCTAAGTTATAAACGTGGTTAGAAACCTGACTAACTGTTTCGTGAATCGCACCCATAATATATGTTATAATATTATAATATATGCTTGATCCAATATAATTTTAAATAAAGTAGACAAAAATTGATCAATGCTTGCGGGGTCAAATGAACATACCGGCTCATGCTTCAATGATGTTGCCTATAGGATTTTCAGACTGCTTCAATTATATTATTAAATTTTTATAAGTCGTACAGCTCCAGACAAAATTTTCGTTACGCCGGCGCTATCGTGACTGTGTGACTCTCATACTGATGCACAAATTAAATCAATTCACGCATGCAATTTACATAATGTGTATATACGAGAATATTGATTGATTATAGCATAAAAAAATAATTAAATGGATAATTAATATTTTTTATTACAGAAATTTCATGCAGCTATTAAAATTTAAAATTGACAATTTCAATTCAATAATCAATTCAATTAATGCTTTAATTTAATTTAATTAATTTGCTTTAATGAGTTTTAAGACTTTTAAGTTAATAACAATTAAAATTTTAACAATTATTGTTTAAAAAATAAATAAAAATGTATATTCACGCATTATATATATATATATATATATATATATATATATATAATGCGCGAATATACATTTTTATTTTTTTTTAAACAATAATTGTTAAAATTTTAATTGTTATTAACTTAAAATTCTTAAAACTCATTAAAGCAAATATGTTTTTATTATAAATATTATATTACAAGAAATAAAAATATACAAATTTAGTGATATAAAAAATAATTAAGGTGACATTTATATATTATATTATGTACGTGTATCGTAGTATAACTATTAGCGTCATCAGCCTATATATGAAACTCAATTCCAGTAAATTAGATAAACTTTGTTATCTTTTTTTCTGTACAACTATTTTATAGCTACTTCATCTTCGCGCGTGAATCATATGACAGATAAAACATATTAATTGCTTATTGCTTAATATTATAACTAAAATATTTGAAAATTATTCTAATTAAGCCGGATTATCATTATTTTTTTCTATCTGCTGCACTTCAAAATATTAATTTATTTTATAATATATATATTATATTGTTCATTATTTAATAAAATATATTATAACATTTAATAATCAACTTACCTTATATCATCAATAATACTGTATCTTAAATTCACAACTCCACGTAAATATTATAACGTCCGCGCCCGCGGTACATTATCTTTTAACATTGAAATTTTATAACTTAATTAAACTATTTAAGTTTTATAATGAGGTTAAAAATTACATCACGAACGCTGCACATCAACTCATTCAGTATTATATAAACACAAGAATATGGTGTCACTATGATTGTATGTTAGCTACATCACAGACAATTGTCTGTGGCTACATGGTTATAGCTATCATACTTTCTAAATAAAAAATCTTTGACTGCATGCAGCGTGAAAGGATATGATTTTTTTTTCTTACAAGTTTTTTATTAACTTGAGAGATAGAGGTATGTTAGCGCCATCATGTGACAGTATTATAAACGTACACGTTATGTGAGTTTGGTGACGATCCACTTTAAATTAAAATTCTTAATTTTTTTTGTAGTGAAATTGATTGATTTTTGTATTAGATAAATTTAATTTAAATTTGAATATAGTGGGAATAAGGGCTGAAGTATTAAGGTGGATTCACATGGCGATTTTTACCATGCGACGCGACGCGAATAAAGCGCACTTGCTGTAACAACCATTGACGGCGGCCATATTGGGCGATTAAATGAAAAAGAGCATCGTAATTAACGCGATTACTGGCGAATTCGCCGCCGCATACGATTTCCCAGCTTTTACGTCAAATCGCGCCGCGTCGTCGTTGCCGCCCATGAAAATCCACCTTTAGAAAAAAAGGCCTGTTAAGTATTGTCACTTTTTCTTGATTATTTTTATTAGTCTGTTTTCTGAATAAATATAATAAATAAATTATTATTTTTTAGCATGCAAAAATGCACTATAAAAAACTACCTTTTTTATTAATGTTACTGCGTGATTATATATATTATACTCCTTTGTTCAAAGCTCATAGAGACCTCTAAATAATGTGTATACTATATATACAGACTGGGCCAGAAATGGTGTTCTGATCGTACGCTAAATTTTCGTCGGGAGGACTTTAAGCTAGAAAGTTGAAATTTGGCATACATAAAGCCAAGGGTTGTAATTTTTTTTTGACACGTGTTAGAATTTTTTTAAAATCACTCTTTCATGCCTTTTTAGGGGTGGATTTACGATTTGCATTACGTACTGCCTTTTATGGGATTTCCATGTTAAATTAAGTTGCTAGAAAATTTTTGTCCGATCAGCACCAAATTTTATTTCTAGCGGTTTAAAAACACGTTGCATCTAATTGTGTAATTTAAAATGTGATAAAAACAACCCCTAACGAGATATCGACTTTTATTGCATTAAAAAATGATTGCATCCTAATTTTGACATTACCGTTGAAACGAGCTGATTTTTTTACCCCAGAAAACACCTTTGAATATTTTAAATCGGAGTTACTTAAGGATTTAATTTTTAGGGGTTGGTATTTTTACCCCTAATGTTGAAATCCTTAACTAACTCCGATTTAAAAAATTCAAAGGTGTTTTCTAAGGTAAAAAAAAATAGTTCGTTTCAATGGTAATGTCAAAATTAGGATGTAACCATTTTTTAATGTAATAATGGTCAATATCTCGTTAAGGGTTGTTTTTATCACATTTTAAATAACACCATTAGATTCAGCGTGTTTTTAACTCCCTAGAAATAAATTTTGGTGCTGATCGGACCAAATTTTTCTATCAATTAACTTAATTTAACATGGAAATCCCATAAGGAAGTAATGCAAATCGTGAATCCACCCCTAAAAAGGCATGAAAGAGTGATTTTAAAAAAATTCTAACACGTGCCAAAAAAACTTACAACCCTTGGCTTTATGTATGCCAAATTTCAACTTTCTAGCTAAAAATCCTCCCGCCGAAAATTTAGCGTACGATCGGAACACCATTTCTGGCCATGTTTGTATAATGAGATCGACCGACCTATAAGCTGAATTATATACTGTATATGCATGCAATAATATACGTACCAATTAACGCACTTATACCAACTATAATACATATATTGTTATTTTTTTCATTGTATTTTTAGTTAAAAGTATTTTTCAACATAATAATTAAGTGTAATAGAAATTAATACATTATCAAAATAAAAAATTATAGGAGGTGCCATGCTGAGCTGCATATTATGCAGTCCATGCAACTTTGGACAGTTATACTGTCAGACATACGTATATATAATAATATCAAACGTACAATATTATTTATTGTAAACGAAAGTCGAGGCACAGTGTTATTTTTTCTGTGTATATATTCTGCAATGAATAACAATATATATAAATATATTTACAAATTATTCACATCGTTAAATATTTTTATACATTCAATACAAAGAATATTACATTGCTGCCTCGCTGGACATATACACTATTGCATGATAAATGTAATTTATGTATTTTTATCAAACCGTGAGTTTTAATTATAATCAGTAATTAATAAAATAAAAATAATTACTAATTAATTACACAATTTTTATTGTTTTTAATTAAAATACTACCACAAACCTTCCGAAATCTTTAATGCATTTTGCGTTCTCATCCGGAACAGGCTTTTGTAATTCATTCAGAAATTTACCTATAATAAATAAGGGAAATTTAATGTGGACACATATAATAGTCAGTCAGAATTAAGGGATGCAACAGCTTTTAATAATTATACAAATGCAACGGAAGTGCAATGTTTTCAAACCAAAAAAGAAAATCGCAACAATGTACTCCTTAAGATAAAAAAAGTGTAATTTTTTTGTTGAATATATTATTATGAATTATTAGGATCTGACATTTAGCCAAAAATGTTAATAATGCACTGGTGCACTTTTTGACACCTCAAATCAATTAAACTGCAATATAAATCATCAAGTCTTGTTGTCTCCCTCTTTCGCAATACTGAAAAGAGGATATCCTCTTTGTAACTAACACCCCCCTCAAACTTTTCCCCTCGCGATGAGTTGGAGTCAAGTGATCACAAATCTGCAACAGTAGTACCATGGCGAAGTTCGTATTGGCTGCGGTTATTTTTGTGCTCCTTGCTGTTTTCGCAAATAAAGGTAAATAATTGTTATTGTATTTATTTGAAGCATTATTCTGATGGAAAGAAATGAGATATATTTATTATTATTTTATTTCCCTCAAGTTTTTTTAAAATTAAATTATAATAGACAATGCATATACACGTCTTCAATGCTAAATTAAGAAAATTATTCAAATTTCACGCTTAAAATGCTTCTTTAATTAAGACAATTTATTAGAAAAAAAAAAATTTTTTTTAAGTCCATATGATGGGACGAGGCAACGCATTTTACAAATTTATATAGTCTGCATTACTATTTTATTTATTGCTTGAACATTTTTATTATATAAAAATAATAATTAAACGAAACATAAAATGGGAATTTTAATTTGAATAAAATATTAAACTTTAATATATTTTCAAAAATTATTTTAACATTTTGTGGGGATATATATAAATCAAATCTGTAACACTTCAATTGAGTACTTTAAAATATAAAACGTAAAAAGTATATTATTTTATAATTTTAAATATTTTTGTTTAAATGGCAAATTATACGTTTTTGCTAATAAAAAGTAAAAGTGGGTGCTTGCATTTTATTAACATAAACCTTTTCTCAAGACCCGTAAATAAATTTTGCAACAATTATAAAATGGAAATTAAAAGACAAGTGTGAAATTAAATTAAAAATTGTGAGTTTAAAAACTAAAAAATCATATATGCAATTGCAATACATTTTCATATATTATAACATTTTAACTTCTTTCGTTATAACTGTATGTCTTTTTCTGCAGTATATATTAGTAAAACAATAATTCCATTTTGTATTTAAAATTTAAAAATATATATTTAATTCAATTTCAATAATACTCTGTTACTATAACATGTAAAATTACATTTTCATCCCGTCTAATAAATACATATTTTATTAATTTGTATAACAAGTAAAAAATCACTTTTTTTTTTTTTTTTTTTTTTTTTTTTTTTTTTTTTTTTTTTTGCATTATCAATGCGGGTATGATTACGAGTAAATTTTAATATTTTATTTATTATACTCTTTTAAATTTATAATATTCTGAATGCGTACAAGTTAAATCTTCAAATTAATAATAATTATAAAATTTGAGGGGTCTTCAAAAATAACACCACTTAATTGACCTAAACTTATAGCCTAAGACTGTCTTAGCGCAATATACAATGAAGAATATACACTAACAGTAAGTATAATTAAGACCGTCTAAATTTTAGGATTGTTGTAATTTGTGTTATTTGAAGACCCCCCTGCATTATGTAATTAATATTTTTAACATAATTGGGTGCAGTAATATTTATGCAGGCGGGGAATTATAAAGAGGAGTATATAAAGTTGTGGGGGAAGGAAATGAAACTCTCCTCTAAATTTTGGATTTAAAATGGGTCATGGCAGGATCAACTTCCCCCACTCTAAAAAAAAAAAATATAAAATTTTAAATGATTTTATTAACGCATCCCCACATGACCTCTTTTTTATTTGTGTTACTGGTGCGAGCATGCAGATATTTTATACAGTCCTAGAAACATATAATGCTATAAAAGATTATATGGATGATTATATGGTATATTTATATTTATTATTATTAATATTATTATACATTGCTTCTAAATTAAAAAACTGGTAAAAATGTGTGACGCTGCAGGACTTGGTCTGAAATGCTGGGAGTGCAATTCTCGTTTGAATCGAGGGTGCGACGACCCTTGGAACGAGAACGCCACCACGGTCAAGTTGGTGGAGTGCAACCCTGTCAGGGTGTTTTCCAACAGTTCTCTTCGATTTGACGTTCTCCCCCCTCCGCTGGCTGCAATGTTCCAGAACATCTCCACACCGAGGGCTCAACTCAAATCCGGAACCAACATCCCACACACCATGGTCTGTCTCAAGACGACGATACTCAGTAAGTGGAATAATTTATTTAATAAAAAATAGTACGTGCGATTTTGTATTTGCTTTTTATCGTACGTGTAATTTTTTTTTAAAGATATATATAAAGATATTGCTACAATTTGAAACAGAAATAAAATATCTGTTCATCCGATTAATTTTATTTTTGTGAAAATGGTGAACGCAATATATATCTTATTTAACTTTTATAATTTGTATGCAGGATCCAATTAAATATTTTTTAATTCTCTTTCTCTCTTTTCTCGCCTAGCTAGCTCTTTCACTCGCTTGAATAGTCCTATACAATATAAAATATAATTAAAATAAATAAATTATAGATTTTCAATTATAAATGTTTAATTTCAATATTATATATATGTATTTTATCATTCATCATTTTGTAGTTATATTATTTAACATTTCCAGAAAATATATACGTATATAATATACCTTGAATTTAGTTATATATATATATATATATATATATATATATAATATAGCACAAAAAATTAACAGCAATAATATAATAATATTTACGGCATGCGCATATTATATATTTTACTATTATATGATCGAGCAGCGCAAAGCATATATACTAAAGCGATGTCAATTAAAGTATAAAATTGCGAGCATCATGCAATCATGCACCAAAGACTATAATATATATATAACAGGGGGACGCTTGATTATTACGAGTTTAATTGAACAATGTATGGCTTGCGACAACATCGTCGTGCTATATAACGTATGCGCGACAGTAAAAGGGGCGCTACCATACCAGGAAATCGTCATCATGATGCTTCTGAAACTTTTGGTCAACTTTTTCTGATGGGACATATATATTTATGTATATTAATTATAATTATTATAAAAGACACGCAAACGTGTCTCTAATCATGATCCCTCGCTCGTTCGGAATAAAATGAGCTGTGCAAAAATTTAATGAGCGTGCTATATATGTAATTTAATTAAGGGTAAAATTAAGGTAAAAATGTG
The DNA here is from genome assembly GCA_949825025.1 of Siphlonurus alternatus. Taxonomy (NCBI): domain Eukaryota; kingdom Metazoa; phylum Arthropoda; class Insecta; order Ephemeroptera; family Siphlonuridae; genus Siphlonurus; species Siphlonurus alternatus. Next base: position 8,614,924 of record OX463783.1, read on the forward strand.
CCCACAATGTTAAAAAAATCCAGTACATGAAACATATCTCCTCTACATCCCCTATCAGTATAGCTAAAATAATTAAGATATAATTCAAATTCGATCTAGTTTTTTAGTTAATTAATTTTTAAAAGTTAATATTTTAAATGGAGAAATCCAAAAATCCATGTTAATTAAGTTATATAGTCAACTTTAAAAATTAAAAACTCGAAAACTAGATTGAATTTGTATACATGATATTTTAGCTAATACTGAATGATGTGATAAGATATGTAGAGAAAACATTTTAAAATATATTTGTCTTAATTTTAATTTGTGGGAATTTTTTTAACATTAATCACAAAAGGCATGCACGTACATATATGTGGCATATTATCTTCTTTTAAACCATATGACGAGACGATCATGCATGGTAGGCGAATAAATAAATATTCCACACTATAATACTTAATTATAATTATTATAACATTACAGCTGGTGAACGTCGGCTGGTGATGCGCCATTGCATGGAGACTCATGCCTTCACGGACCCTGCCCAGCGCGGCTCGAGGATCTGCGAGAGAATCCAGGACGCCATGGGCAACAAGGTGAAACACTGCAGCATCTGCAGACAGGACGGCTGCAACTCCGCCACAAGTCAGGTCGCCATGGCGTTCCTCGTGGCGCCGCTCCTGGCGCTCAGTCTCAAAATGTCTTAGAATTTTATCACGTGAGACTTAGAGGGAGAAATAATTCAGATGGAATTGAGATCGTCAGCTTCAAAACTGACTCTTTGCATTTTCTGATTAAGTCTACCTTTCAGGTGTTATGATAAGAAATCTTATTAGAAAGTGCAAACAGCTAGTTTTGAAGCTGACAGTATTAATTGATTACAATTTAACTGTCTTTAAATTCTTTTTAAATATAAAATCAGAAGTTATAATCTGATAGCTAGAGGATACTCGGTGCAAGCTTATACTATTTTTATCTTAATATTATCATCAACAATTAAGTGTAAAAGATTTTTTTTTTCCGTCTCCAGATATATCATATATTATAGTTTCTCATAGTAGTTTTCATATTTTGCAGTGCATAATATGTTCTATATGTTGATTTAATTATAATAATCATTAAATATTGACAAAACAAATTAAAAAATATATAATTTTAAAAGCTTGCACCAAGAATCGCACTAGCTAGCTGTCATTTTTCATTAATTGTATCATATAATTATAGTTAGTATATAATTTAAGTATCATTAATTATATTATTAATATCAAGATATGTTTTAAAAAATTTATTATATATAACTGGTTTAAATTTTTATTTGTGTTAATTATTTAGAATGAAAAATCCGTAATATTTATACATTTTAAATAGCTAATTAGTATATAGTTTCTAAGTTAAAATTATACATAATTGAATTAAAATTAGTGAAATAACAGAGGGAAAAAATTTGAAAATTAAAGAATTAATTTTGTTGATTGCTAGGCAGATCTCTTTCGGGCTCCCGAAAGAGATCTGCCTAGCAATCAACATTCATCGCACCGTGAAAACCTACATCAATACAGAATTAATTTTACCGAAATGTCATTATTATAGTTTTTCAATAAATTTACACTTTACCAAATTAAAATAATAATAATAATAATAAAGCTGTAGGAAGAAAGGAAAGACAGTGCAAACATAATATACATGTGCAGTACATTTGAGTAAAGAGTAAATTAATGACTCATTTATTTAATGTCAAAATAAACTTAAATAAACTCGAAATATTAAATTTTAGGAGCTAATTTTTTTTAAGATGCTAGTCTTTTTAAAAGCCCCCTCAAGACATAATTACGATCAAATCTGACAGTAAAAATAATTTATTTCTATTATAAATTTAATATTAAATGCCTTGTAAAAATGTAATATATGGACCCAGAGACTCTCACGGGAGCTAGACCTCTGTTTATGGCTACAAAATTGACCAAATTTACAGAAGGTTTCATGTTTCTGGGTCACACACAGGCTCGGACTGGCCATAAGAGATGGTGAGCGATCGCTCAGTAGGCCTCCTCGGCTGGGAGACCCCTGCAACGTTAAAAGTAGGCCCCCACAGGGTCAAGTAGGCCCCCTTGATAAAGGCTCGTACTTCTGTTTGCTCAGTAGGTCCTTTGAGCACAGTCCGACCCTGGTCACACATGTATTTCTTATGAGCGACAGTGAAATTACATGGAAGCTTTTGAAATTTTGGTCAAATTTTGTGGACACAAGACACAGCTTGAGGTCTCTCATGGTTTCTGATATGGACTCTTTTAATTTACAGTGAACACAGTTAGCAGACGAAGGGAGTTAATATTATTAATAATTCATGAGAATATAAGTGTTTAATTAATGTTAATAAAATAAAGTATTGACCTCATTTTTTTTTATTGCAGAAATGGATAGAGTGTGCAAAGTTATGCTACCCTGATTTTTTTCAGATTTTTTAGAGCCTGGGAACTATTTTTAAAAAATTATTGAAAGTTCTTTTTGTGACGTCACGAGACGCCGCTCCTTAAGAAAAAGATAGGACTTGTTGCCGCGTGACGTCACAAAAAGGACTTTCAATAATTTTTTAAAAATACTTCCGGGGCTCAAAAAAATCTGAAAAAAATCAGGGTAGCATAACTTTGCACGCTCTATCCATTTCTGCAATAAAAAATTTTGAGGTCAATACTCCATTATAAAATATATCAACAACTCATCACATTTTTACACAATAGATTGATTATTATAAGGCTTTAAAGTGTGCTAGTCATTTAAAAATACAGACGGGTGAAAATGTACAACTAAATCTTTACTCTAAAAAATTTTAAATCAATAAATTTTTTATGATTTATTCTTTTTCTTTTAATTCCTTTGATAATTTTTAAAGAATATAAATTGAGGGCTCTTTTTAGGAAATAAATTATCCTTCTTTTGGAATAATGAGCTATCTGCCTACACCATAGATCATATGCTTTTACAGGTGAGCGCAACAATGAGTTTTCATTATTGCACATGAGATTGTGATAGGAGGATAGCTCATTATTCTGCTGATGATCATCCCTCATTCACAATAATGAGCTATCTGCCTAACATGATTTTGTTACAATAATGAGCTGTCTGCTATTTCAGGTGAGCGCAATTATGAGCTTTATTTTACATTGATATACAGCTCATAATTGCACTCACCTGAAAAAGCAGATAGCTCATTATTGCGGACGAGGGACGATATAGTACATAATATCTGTACATGTTTGGTATTTTAGCTGCAAAGCAGATCATAACCATCTCAGCTATCACAGAACACTATATCTTAGATAATATTTAATAATTAAATGGAAAACATTTTAAAATATATTTTATTTGTACTTATTTATGACACAGAATTATTAATTATTATAAAGAATAAAGTTCATTCTTTTAAACAAATGGAAATACATAATATTATGTGATTGAAAATTATATACAGTAAATTATGTGATTATAAATAAAAAAAAAAAAAAAAAAAAAAAAAAAAAAAAGAGACTTCATAATTTTTGCATTACATAAATGAATAGAGGATAGAGAGTACAAAAATAATGTTCCTCTGAAGAGTAAGATTTTTATTTATTTTTTTTTTATTATACTGAGCTCCCAGGAGGCGTCCATTTTTAATAAAAGGATAGGAACTTAAGGAATAGATAACACGCCCAATGTTATTAAAAATCCCATTGATAAAAATTATGAAAAAAATTTAAAATATTCTCTTTTACATACCTTATCAGTAGGTAAAATAGTATACAAAAACGAGCTAGTTTTCGAGTTATTAATTTTTATAGTTCACTAATTTAACATGGAGAAATGGAATTTCCATGCTAAATTAGCCAACTTTAAAAATTAATAACTCAAAAACTAGCTCGTTTTTGTATACCTGATATTTTACCTACTGATAAGGTATGTAAAGGAGAACATATTATTTTTTTTTTATAATTTTCTCAAATAGGTTTTTTATTAAGATTGGGCGAGTTATCTCTAACTTAATGCCTCTACCAAAAAGCATGGCTAGCAAATACATACTGAGCTTTTATTTAATAATAATTTAAAAATAGTTCATGGAAATTGGAAAAAAAAAAAAAAAAAAAAAAAATCTGAGTAACATAACCTAGTTTACTCTAGTCATTTATGCAGTTTATCAATTTATTAAAAATAACTGACACATTTAATGACGAATTAAATTAAATTATGAAGGTGGCTTAATATGATTGCTTACAATATGTTTTCTAAGTTTAAATTTAAAATAAAATGAAGAATCACAAAAGTAACAATTCAATTCAGGATGAGAACTTTTTACATGTTTTTTCAATTCTATTTTTCCATCAAAATATTCCTTTACATTATCACAATTACGACATAAGAATTTGGAATGAGATAACTTACAATGTTTAATAAGTTTAGAATTTTCCTTAAACTTATCATTACATAGCTTACAACTCAAATCTTTTGAGACTTTCTGTACTGCATTTCGTTTAAGTATATTTGGAGATGTCTTTTTAGCTTTTTTAAGTAGAGGTATACTTTTAAGTAACTTGGGACCAAGGAATTGAACTGGTGATGTGTCAGTGTTCTTTGCAATACTAGGAGGCTTCGTAACAAGTTCAACAACACTAGGAGGCTTCGTAACAAGTTCAACAGGACTGAATTGTGTTGCCGGAATTACGATTGCTTTCGATTGAGGTTTCAATCGTGGCAGTTTGAGTTTTTCTTTCCGGGTGTGAACTTTAGAGGCATGTGGAGGGATTTGGATCTGCGGAAAAAGAAATGATAATCAAGTCAGGGAAATTGTTTAGAACAGACTAGTGGTTAAATACAAATATCTCGTCGCCTCAGAATGCAAGTGGCATAAGTACAGAATTTTTTTATGCAAGTCAGAACCTTATCTCAATACAACTGAAAGGTCAAATTTGTATCAAATTTTCTTTTACTTACGAGATTTGCATTCTGAGACAATGGTCTACTATTGAATTCGATGAGTTTTAAGAAAAATATTCTTCTTACTGAACTTAAGGTATAACCTGAGAATTTGTCCGTCAAGGTCAAGAGGCTGGCAACACTGTTGCAATAGTAATACGAATAATTTTTTAGGAGGGGGTGGTAACTACAGTCCCTGAGAGCGTTGCCAAGTCTCTTAGGTCATATAGGAAACGATCATCGCCACGGTTCGAAATATATGAAAACAATTCAGAAAAATAGTAAAAAAAATTAGCTTTTAATCTGTGTAAAATTTTAAAAAAAAATCTCGAGCCGTTTTTGTGTAATGTTGATTGAAAAATTTAACATTGAAAGGATACAAAATACACATTTAAATAAAATAATTATAATTAAACCAACGGTTACTGAAAAAAATCAGTAGTATTTGGACAATTGTTGTAAGTCTACCAAATTAATTTCAAGAACATCTGTCGATACGACTTTTTTCGTCCGAATATCTCAGGTTAAGCCTTAATCAAATATTGTAGTCAGTAGTTGCTGGTAGGTAAACAGCCTGCAAAGTTTAACCTTTATCGCACACAGAATAAAGAACTCCAAAGAAAAGCTGTGACGTCAACAGCACTTTTCTTGACTTCCCTATTTACCTGCATGTGCAAAAAAAGGTGAGCCATTGCAAGTTGTGTACTTACTGCACGTTGATTGAAGCATAATTTCATTAAAAGAAAATTATAGAATTCAAACAAATATTAATTAATTCAGGACAATTACTACGTACACATGATGGTGTTTAATACGGATCCGTTGACGACGGATAACGTTATTCTTATGAGGTGTCGTCAAAGGATACGTATTAAACACCGTCATGTGAACGTAGTGAATGTAATATATCTGTATACAGTACAGTACATAAAAAAATTATTTCTGTCAGAAGTTACAAGAATATACATACAGCACTGTGCGCAAAGAAGTACTGTGGGGATATAATAAATCTTTTATGAAATATAACATCACAGATGTAAAAAATGTAAACATAGACAAGGTATTGTGATGATAGGGAAAGTAGGTAGGTACCAAATTTAAGGAGAAGGGTATTTCCCCCTAGCTTACACCAAGAGAAGAGAAAGTTTATGAACTTGGTTAAGTACCCACCGTCACGAAGTCTTGTGTCTTTCCGAGGCTGACGTTACTGAGGATTGTCACTTCGGGAGGGAGCCACTCCTGCAACATTAGAAAATTTATATTTATTGAGAACCCAGCTCTTTGGTGTAGTGGTTAGTACACTTGGCTCTCGTCCGAGAGGTCCCCGGTTCAAATCTCGAATACGGCAGACTTTTCGCGACTTGGAATGGGTGTGACTGGCTACTAGATGAAAGAGTTGGTAGGAGGAAGGCAGCTTACGGCTGTCTATACTCCGCTGGGGTGATTAAGACCGCGGAATGTTGTGCAAACAACATACGTGCCCTGCTAAGAAACGGTACTTAACTGTCTGGCGTGCAGACTGGGTATTAGGAGCCCCAGAGAGCACTGTGAACAATGTTGAAAAACAAGTTCCGCCATTGGTAACCAAAACAACCAACCATATTTATTGATAAAATCAAGAATACGGTATGTAGTGAAATTTATATAATTTAGGTTATGTTAATTAAGGCTTAAAATCAGCTGATTTTGATGTGTTCCTATATAAAACACACACATAAAATATCTGTTTTATAGCATTAAGCAAAATTTTATACTGTATCATGAAAATTATCAAATATGACTAGGAAGGACAGAAACCTTTCACTTTTGAGTATTTTCGATGAATATTAGGAGCCCCAAAGAGCAAAGAGCACTGTGAACAATGTTGAAAAACTTATTCAGCCATTTCTGCTGGGAATATCAAATTATCTACTCTTCTACTGCTTAAGGTAGAGATAACGTCAATCAGCTGTTTTTTTTTTTTTTTTTTGTTTTTTCTTTTTTTTTAGCTCCATTTGATTAACATGTAAACCTTAGCAAATTCACAAAAATTCTGAAATTTTTTTGAGAGGCATATTAGTGCCTAAAAGTCATAGAAAAAAATTCAAAACAATTTAACGAGCCAAATTTTTTAAATTAATTTATTTAATTTTCAGCATGGCTTTCCCATGGAGAGACAAACTAAAAACTTAATTAAAAAAAAAAATCTGCTTATTTAATTGTTTTGAAACTTTTTCTATGGCTTTTAGGCACTAATATCTGCCTCTCAAAAAAATTTCAGAATTTTTGTGGATTTGCTAAGGTTTACATGTACATGTTAATCAAATGGAGCTAAAAAAAAACAGCTGATCGACATTATCTCTACCTTAACACTGACAATTTTTTCACTGACTTACCTGTAATCTGGGCAGTTGTTCCTCCGCAGCCTCCAAGCTCTCCTCTTCATCCAACATGATCCTCATGGTCACCTCGGCTTGGGCTGACATCTCGTACAGATCCTGACATGCCTGCAGTTTCTCCACACATTTGTAGCACACGTGGAGTGGCATCTTCGGCTCAGACTCGCTCACCTACGATCAAATTTGGAGTTTAAATAATGCACTGTGTTTAACAAAAGTTGCAGTGTAAAAATTGAGAGGAGAAGAAAAATATTACAAAACTGTCTTTATAGACTTACTAGAAGTAAAATTGTTTATTTTTCGAAAAAAGAGAAGAGAAGGGGGAAAAAGGCAAAACAAAACAAACAAAAAACACGAGGAGCCAAAAGAATTTATACTGTGTTTAAGCGATTATTTAACTTCAGTGTCCATAATTAATGTTAAAGTAGAGTGATATACGTACATTACAAAGTAATTGCTCGGAAAGAATTGTTTTTAGATGCAGTTACAGAGCTGTAGCAGCAGACTCAGATGCATTTCAATCAATACTTTGGTATTTCCAGTTATATAATATTAATTTGAGTATGACAGCTATTCAGCCACACTACTATTCTACATTAGCTTCAAACTCTCCTCTGACTTACCGCAATAGGCAGGAACCTGAGAATTTTTGGTTCCAGTGCAAGTTTTCTGCCCTCGGCTGAGAAGATCTTGGCCATTCGGTTCTCCGAAGGCTTGCCGCACACCCGACAAAGGTCAATGACCTTGTTGATGAGCGTGACGCCACTCATGAGAAGCTGCTCCTCTCGAAGCATTTGCAGCTGTTGAGGGGAGGGGCGTGGTGCCAGCATACGACCATAAATCATCTCACCGTCTGTAATATTGCAGGTACAGTAATTAGAGAGGGAGGGAATACAACGTACTCTAAATGCTGTGAAAAGTAACTATAGAACAATATTTTATTATGACTTATTAGAGTACGGTATTATTTATTATTATGTGTATATATGTATTATGTACTGTAGTCTTAGTTTCTTACTACAATATAATCTTGATTATTTATAATGTATTTCAGTATTAATATAGTAATTGCTTGATTTTATATTCAAGTCACTGAAGGTGTTTATTTTAGTCACTCTAAAAATTAATTTAAAGTAAAGTGCGCGCTAGAAAAAAAAGTTGAGTTAGTATTTTCTAAAAATAGTTCAAGTAGTCCTCCATATCAAACCAAAATGCAAAAAATTCTATCTCAAATAGGTTTGCCAGAAAAAAATTCCAAAGTCAGAGTGAACGCGTCGCTTAACATGGGGCCTTACCTGACAAAAACCCTCGAATATCTCGAAAAAATACACCGTTAGGTGGTATGAAAAAATATAGTGATGTTCTATGACCCAAGCTTTAACCAAAAGCCGATTAAAAAAAAATTCTCTCAAATCCATTTTTCCGTAAAAAAATAATAAAAAATCTTATGGGAATTAACATGGTAGATTTTCTTGATTTTTTTACGGAAAAATGGATTTGAGAGAAATTTTTTTTAATCGGTTTTTGGTTAAAGCTTGGGTCATAGAACATCACTATATTTTTTTCATACCACCTAACGGTGTATTTTTTCGAGATATTCGAGGGTTTTTGTCAGGTAAGGCCCCATGTTAAGCGACGCGTTCACTCTGACTTTGGAATTTTTTTCTGGCAAACCTATTTGAGATAGAATTTTTTGAATTTTGGTTTGATATGGAGGACTACTTGAACTATTTTTAGAAAATACTAACTCAACTTTTTTTTCTAGCGCGCACTTTACTTTAAAAAAGAAATGTAACTTATTATGGCGCTGATACTTACACAGTTAAATTAGAAAAACAAGAAAATTAAACAAAATTCAACTAGGTCCCTCAAAATTGTTGTACCTGTCAATGAGGTATCGCAGGAAGATGACAGGTAGACCATCTGCGGCTCCTGAGGCCACACGGTGACCGAAGACATAGCCGGTGCAATTTTCCGCACCTTCAGGTCTTTCTCTCGGCTGTATGAACCGATGCCATATCGCTCAGGGTATATGAAGGCTTGTCGTACCGCCTTCTCTCGCTTGGGGAGCTTTTCGTCGTCCTGTGAGGAAGGTGGTCAGTTAATATATAAGTTCATTGCTCTCAATCATGGCTAAAAACTAATGGACATGTGAGTTGATGTTTATGGGTGCTGTTGCAAAATTGTTTAAGGTAGAGATAACATTGATCTGCTGTTTTTTTTTTATTATTTGATTAACATATAAACCTTAGCAAATTCACAAAAATTCTGAAATTTTTTTGAAAGGCAGATACCTATTAGTGCCTATAAAAGCCATAGAAAAAGTTTCAAAACAATTTAACAAGCCGATTTGTTTAATTAAGTTTTTAGTTTGTCTCTCCACGGGAAAGCCCTATGCTGAAAATTAAATAAATTAATTAAAAAAAAAATCGGCTCGTTAAATTGTTTTGAAATTTTTTCTATGGCTTTTAGGCACTAATATCTGCCTCTCAAAAAAAAGTCAGAATTTTTGTGAATTTGCTAAGGTTTACATGTTAATCAAATGGAGCTAAAAAAACAGCTGATTGACATTATTTCTACCTTAAGAGACGAAAACTTAAATTTTTAGGAGAACAAGTGCTCTTCATAACTCTCTCAAAATTACAAAAATGCAAATCAGCCACAGGAAATATTAATGAGATCTCATGGTGTACAGTACTATTAAAAAGTTTTATTGCTGAGGATTTTAATAGACATTAAAAGTACATATATATCTTAAATTTTAAAGGTTCTTTTACATACTATGAAACTGTTGCGGAATCACATAGCAAAACGCTGCAGTAAATGTAGCTTCATGAGAAAATCAAGACGAGATTTGATTTTTCTATAGTGTCGTGCCACAGAAAATTTTGAGAATGAGAAAGCAGTTTTACTTTAAAAACTTAAGTACTGCACAAATTGTTTTCTTCTGTTCATGTACTACACAAAACTAAAGCCAATGAGATTTTATGATGGACAGCACTAACTTTATACCTCTGCCTGATTTAGGAGTTGTACCGGTACGTGTAAATTTTCAATTTAGAGGTTAGGAAGACAAGGACTGTACCTATTTAGTTATAACTGTAACCCACAGTTTAGTTAAAATCCATGGAAAGTTACCAAGACCTGAGTATTAAGCATGTTGTGTACTCAGGATGTGAGAGAGCGGTGTGTTCGGTGTGTATGCACTCAGCGGTATTTGCTGACGCGAATGCAAGTTTAAAGTTCAGTATAGCAGCTCGGGGATTACCTGCATAGCTGGCCCTAAGGCAGGAATGTCACTGCACTAGCCCGGTGCGTGCCACATCAAGTGAATGAATACGTATTTGTAACGTCGTTTTCTAATAAATTTGTATATATTTGTATAAACAAATGTATCTTTAATTGAGCCCTGACCCACGCAAATAGACGATTACATAACCATAAAGTTTTTCACCACATCACCATAGACTACGTGACATCGTCCATGAAAAAAGCAGGGATAATGTTCGTAACGTCCCGTGATGTATGCAGTACAATATATAGAGCCTCATGGTAGTTTTCTTACCAGGTTGTTGAAAATGGTAGGTACAGCATCTTTATTAAGGGTCACTAGGTCCTTGCTGGTGAACTGGTCTGGCTGGAAGTGTCGAGAGCAAAGACGTCTGTTGTTAAGTTTATCTGGCGGCTCATCTAGTAGGTGGGTTTGTCCGCAGTTCAGAATCCATCTCCTGCTCCTGGAAATGTAGTTGGAGAAGAAGATTGTACTGTACATAATATCTTAAATATTGCTACTATATATTGCTGGAATAAAAGCCTAGGCCATGCAGCAGCAGTCGCTACCTTGCATTGTTTACCTTTTTCCGTTCATGGGATAGAGGGCAGCCGTATAGGTAAATAAAGAAAATTTTGCAATCCCACCCGAGGCAGCATTAATTGTGGGCTGCTTACTAGCTTATACTTCACAATAATGCATAATATACTCAGTATTTATTTATGTATCCTGCATTGTGCACTCTGCATTGCATACGAACCTCCATCCATCCATAGGAAATCTGAAGAAATGAAGCTCTGGGTTTCTGCTGCGATGAGAGCCACACGCTTGGCACAAACTACTCATGTTTTTGTTTGTTTCTTTTTACACAAATAGCACCCCTATTTTGAATAAAACACACAAATTTAGTGTAGCAGCTCCTAGGATCATGTATGTACATACATACTTGTATGTACATGTACATACAAGATCCTTGAGCAGCTCCCTCAAAATTTTATTTATCAAAACTTTCAAACAATGAGCAGCTGATTTATGGATGACGATTCATGATTATATTAATTATTTCATAGAAAATAAAAATGTTGGTTATACTTTATTTTTCTAAATTTTCATATTTTTTATATTGCAATAATAAAAAATTAATACCTATATGAAGACGTTATTGTCGAAAAATATAGAGCTTTGCTAATGTTTCGAACCTACATCGTACAAATCGTACAATCTTTGAAAGTCTCTTAACAACAGCGCTCTGGTGGCTAAAATGAAAACTAATATGGAATAAACGTCATCGCGTCATTTCATTTCCTGTCAGCGCGAAAACTTGAAACTTCAAAAAATGACAATCGAAACTCGCAAAACGTGTGATTGAAAAATTAATCCAGCATCCAGGTTTATAGTTTATAACATCTTTGGCACAGTATGCCTATTGCCTGTACTGTGATCTTTGGCTTTTATTGTAAAGTTTAGAGCTGCAGCGTGATGTTGTTCACTTGGCTAAAATATCAGGCTAAAAGTTCTTAGCTTTGTATGGTCCCGAAAATTTATAATTTTGATTGCAAACGTGAAAGTGTGTGGCGTCTGGTGGCGTCCGTGGCGTAAATGCTTGGACCAGTGTGTCTCTGCTGAACATCCTTGTCGACGCTTGCCGTAGGTAATTCTACAATTCCTAGTTTTAGTTATTAGTAATAGTATTCTAACTTGTATTTTACATTATATGTCTAAAATATTAAAAGCTGTTAATGTTATTCACAAATTGTACTGTACATGTATGCATAATTATACAATGTCATGCATACATACAGTATGTACGCATACAGTATTTTTTTTTATATGATTTATGCATATGACTGAATGCATATCATATATGTATGTAGTAATTGTACATACCTATAATGCACAGACAAACAGACGAAGTACCATGCGGGATTATTAGGCTCACTTAGATGCCATGTTTACGTCTAGCATGGATGGTGTTATCTGGATGGTGTCATCGTGAGAGGGGTATCGGTGGAGGAAATATGTTAAGAGATGGAACAACTAGTACTGCCTTCTATGCTATATACATGCAGTATATGTTGTATTATGTATCATACTGTATCTATGCATGAATCGTCTGAATCGAGAACCTTTAGTTTGAGATTCCACCAGTAGAGTGAGCTACCTAAAGTCCTACCTGTAAACCAGAAAATGAATAAACTTCAGCCAAATTGTGCTGTTTGAATAGTAAACATGTCTGTGATTTGACTCCACCTATTCCTATAAAAGTTTTATACAGTACATAGATGCTGAGAGATTAAATAATAACGAAGTAAGAGTTATTATTCAGAGAGAAAGTAAAAGAGTGAAGATAATAGATTGTGAGATCTGTGAGAGTAGTGAGGCTTGAGAGTAATTACAGTGAGAGACAAGTTAGTTAAAGTGAGTAACTAACTAAGTGAGATTATAAGTACCGGTCAGGACACGTCAATACATACTGGACACTATTGCCGTACTTTCAAGGAAAGAAGCGGCCTAAAAATGCTCCTCGGTGCTTCGTCTGTTTGTATGTGCTGTATGCATACTTCTGTGTTTCTGACAAATGTCACAATAAGAAAGAGAATGATAAGAATTTTATTTCAATTCCAGGTTTGGTATCATACTGCTTGAGAATGTCAGGCTCTCGCTTTGAGTATGTGATGCTGCCTGAGGCGGAGGACAATGAGGACTTGAAGCCAGAGACAGGATTTCCCCTCCCACCAGAATTGACCCTGATCGACCAGGTGAGCGAATATACTAGAAGTTAGAAATTGTAATGGTGTATGTAAGACCCTGTGCAACAGTGTAGTCACTAACAATATAAAATGACAGGTCTAAAAATAACATCACATTATAAGAACACTGGAAAGAACACTGGTTTGAAAGTAATGGAGTATCGACCTCATTTTTTTTTTTTTTTTTTTTTTATTGCAGAAATGGATGGAGCGTGCAAAGTTATGCTACCCTGATTTTTTTCACATTTTTTAAAGCCCGAGAAGTATTTTTAAAAAATTATTGAAAGTTCTTTTTGTGACGTCACGAGACGCCGATCCTCAAGAAAAAAATAGGACTTGCCGCCTCGTGACGTCACAAAAAGGACTTTCAATAATTTTTTAAAAATACTTCCCGAGCTCTAAAAAATCTGAAAAAAATCAGGGTATCATAACTTTGCACGCTCTATCCATTTCTGCAATAAAAATAAATTGAAGTTGATACTCCATTACTGCATTTACACCTCGGGACAGCACGAACTTTACTGCTGCTTTGTTTGTGGACGTTACCAAGCAGTCTATGGAGGCATGATGAACCAAAACTTTCTATAAGGACACACTTAGTGTTCTTACATGGCCCAAAATTGTAAATCTGTATCACTCTGTTTATTGGATCTGCAGCTGTAGCAAGTGAAGCAGGAGTAAAGTTCGTGCTATTTAAAAGTGGACATGCACTCGAGTCTTAAAGTAGTTGAATAAAGGGGGGGGGGGGTAAAAGTTGCGTTATTATGGGAGAGTTTTGGCATAAGAAGTACGGGTACACTAGAAAGCCACTACAGTACCAAAAACTTAAATACTAATAAAATAATAAAAAAAAATTGTCAATTTAAAAAAAAGAAAAAAGAGGTGTCGCATCACAAAATTATTCATATTGGTTTACTACAGCTAGCTAGCTCTCAACTTTAAAGGTTTTATGAACCTTTTCACAGTATTGAGTACACGGTAAGCTTTGCTTTAGTATGATTCGGCTGCATAAATTTTTTTGTTTCAGCAGCACAAATATCACAGATAATAGCCGATGAAAAAGAACCTGTGACGTCACTCACGCTCATTCAGCGGCGACAATATACGGAAATCCCTGCAAAAGATAGGTTCACTCCCGCTGCAACCACGGCCACAATTTGACTTCTGGAATTTTGAAACACTACCAGGACAGTCTTGATAGTATTTTTCAAATAGCCTGAAAAATTTTTTTGATGACATTCATACAAACCGAGTTATTGCGGTAGAAAGAGGAGTGAAAATGTTGTATAGGAAAAGAATGTTAAATTTTTGGCTTATCTTGCTACCGCAATAACTCAGTCTGTACACACGCCACCAAAAAAATTCTCTCAGTCTCTCTGACAAATACTATCAAGACTGCCCTGTTAAAGTTTCAAAATTCCAGAAGTAAAATTGTGGCCGTGGTTGCAGCGGGAGTGAACCTATCTTTTGCAGGGATTTCCCTATATTGTCACCGCTGAATGAGCGTGAGTGACGTCACAGGTGCTTTTTCATCGGCTATTATCTCTGATATTTGTGCTACTGAAACAAAAAAATTTATGCAGCTGAATCACACTGAAGTAAAGCTAACCGTGTACTTAATACTGTGAAAAGGTTCATAAGGCCTTTAAACAATAGCAATGCAGACAATTCATAGATATTTCTATCCTTGCTGTAGTGTTTTGTTTTCTTTGTTCAATCTTTTGTATAATATGTGTAGATAAAAAACAGTATTTTTTTTTAATTTATGGGATACTTTAATCTTGTGTATGATACAAAGGCAAAGTCTTCTGCTCGTTGTTAGTAAACAAAGTATTGTTGTGTAATGTCTGTCGTGTGAAAGGAAAAACATGGGACAGTTGGTTGATTTACATGTTAACTTATGGAAAATGACCGTAAATTATGAAAATTGTTGTGTCTACTAGCGCCAAAAATGTGTCTACTAGTGCCAACAATGCCATTACGTTCTCTGCTCTGGTGGGCGAAATCAGGCACTACGTCGTCCCATGTTCAACAATGAAAAAGGCATCATGCGACAGACATTATAAACAATGGTTTGTAACAACCATTGCGAGTAGAAGACTTTGTACGAAGGCTTATAGAAAAACTTAAAAAAAAAATGTACGAAAACTGATCTTTCATTTTTGGTTTTCAGGACACAGATGAGTTTCCACCTCTGCAAGAAGAGTTCCTCATCAAAGATGAACCAGAAGAAGGTGAATATGACAGATTATTCTCTTACCTTCATATGTAGTGTTGTATCTCTATATAGAGGCTTCAAGTGAGTCGCTTGCGCTGCACAACTGTTGTCGCTAAGGTCCATCTTGCACTTGAAAATGAAGCAAAGTGTTTGTTTTTTTTTTTTTACTTTTCTCGGTTATAAATCAAGTAAAAAATATAAATCTTGAATTATCTACTGTATTTTTCAGTTTGGACCAAAGTTCTGTGAAGGAATTTTCCCTAAAAAATCTTATTCTTAGTGAGAAAACGAATTCACATTTTTTTTTTTTTTTTACATAGGTTTGGTGGGAAGTGGGAACACCGAAAAATCAGCTGACTTAATGGTGTTCGCACCGACCTCTCCAAACCTATGTAGAAAAAAACTAAAAATTGCTGTTTTAGCCTAAAAGTAATTTTTTGGAGGAACATAAGTTCTTGATTTGTTATCAGAAGACTCCTAAATGGGGGGGGGGGGGTATATTTTCAAATCAATAAATTTAATACTTACTGAGAAAAATTCAAATTTTCTAGTATGGTGCATGGTTATAGAAAAATAAATTAAAAATAAAATATTACCCTGCCAGGGAACACTTGAAGCCTCTATTAACAAGTTTGCTCTAGTATTAGCTGTAACACCTAACAACTGTGTCAAAAGTCTGTAACTGGCAGCAGTAATCTGTCGTGACGCTGACGCAGCATTATTGAGTCAAGAGGGATGGAAAAGAGAGCCTTGCATATTTTGTGGAAGCTAGGTTTGTGTGTCTGCCTGCAAGCATGAGAGAAAAAGGGGAGGGGGATTAAAGGGAGGATTACTATTTTTGTGTGTATGGGCTCCAACCTTCCCTGGCTGCTCTCTATCCCTGTCTATAAGTTCTACTCCATTAAGTATATACAAGGAAATATCTGCAGTATACTTTCCAAAGAGAAAATATTGAATTAGAAAGAAAAGTACTTTTCAATTTCTGTGAAAATAAATCTATAAGATATTAATAAAATTTGTATTGATGAATATAAAAAATATGTCTTAAATAATCACAAAAACTGTAACTTCCTTTGTACAGTACAATATACCAAGAAAAGACCTCTCACACTAATATTGTTTGTCCCCAGATTGTGACGTCAAGTGGCAGGACGAGGAGACAATATGGCTGCCGTCCACTGGTCAGCCATCTCTGCAGGGAGAAGAGGTGAGTGAAGCAACTGCATAAACAACTGACGTCCCTGCTCTCCAAGGAAATTGGAATATCTGTAACGATTAACTTCAGTTACTTCAGAGTCAAAGTATATTTCTGTCAAAATGAATTGAATGAAATAATTTTTAATTATCATGGACAACATACATGAAAATTTTTTATTGCAGAAATGAATAGAGGGCACCAAATTATGCTACTCTGATTTTTTTCAGATATTTTTGAGACCCGGAACTATTTTTAAATAATTATTGAAAGTTCTGTAAGTTAAGTTGGCACCCCTGAATCCTTAATAAAAAGGGTAGGACCGAGACGCCTATTGACGCCTTCAGGGGGCGTGGCTGCACTTTCAATATTTATTTAAAAATAGTTCTGGGTTTCAAAAAAATCTGAAAAAATTCAGAGTAGCACAATTTGGTACCGTCTATTCATTTCACATTAAAATTTTTTCATGTATGTTGTCCATTCAAGAATGGTACAAAATCTAATCGCTTGAGCAAATTCAAAGGGGGTGGTTTTCTCACAACAGCCACATTTTCGGTTTCCGTTCATAAGGCCTCATGTTAAACTTCTACAGGTACCTCAATTTTCACAAAACTGATTAGATGTCTACTTCAAAATTTGTACAGTATGTCACCTCTTGATGGCGAGTTCAAAGTCCCCTGCGAGTCTTATTGAATTCAAAGGGACTGCATGATTCTGAGATTTCAATCAACTGAGATTAATCCTTAAAACAGGAAGCTAAAGTCTTGCATTTTTCTGATTTTTTCTACTTACATCGTTTCAACCTCACAATCAGTACAATGTATAGAACTGCTTTAACTGTGATGTTTAAATCTTATTTATTTCAGATCAAAATTAATATTTATTAACACGTTTGTTACCGCTCTGACTGCTGAATTTTATATTTCAGCCTCCTACTGCGGAAAGTTCAAACATAGCCGCTTCGTCTGCGATGACTTCTAATGACCCTCTGTTACCATGTGGCTCAAGTAAGTCTTAACTATTTTCTGATGGGTAAAATCTTTCATGGAGTAGCAAATTTAGTAGCATAAATTAATATTAATGAAGCACATAGATTTATGATATTTTAACATGTTGAGAAACTAAAGAAATATTATTGGGGCTGATACCAGTATGTACTGTAATTAAGTTTGTACTTAATTTTTGCAGCCTCCTAAAAAAAAAAAAAAAAAAAAAAAAAAAAAAAAAAAAAAAAAAAATTTTATAACTATTAAAAGTTTATCAGTAAAACATGTAAACCGTAATGGTCTTTTCCTTAAAATATACTAGGTATTTAATTTACACTATTTTTTTATGTTATATTTAACAGTAAACTGCATTAATTTAATTTGTAATTGAAGTTGAGGTTTTATGTAGATTGAGATCTTGTAGTGCAAACAGATTTATAAATTCTTCATCAGTAAACAGAATGCAAAACCTAAACTAAAAGTGTATACTGTAGCTTACTTCATTTTAAAAACATTTAAAATAATTATCTAATGTAATGAAGCTAATACATACTGTAATATATTAAAATTATTTTATATTTACAAAACTTATACTCCTCCACTCCCCACCCAAATAAATGCTTTTTATATGCTAAAATATAGCAATATATATATTTAAAAGGAAATGGATAGGAATAACCAACAAGGCTTTACTGATCGAGAAGTCACTGAAGGAGAAAATCTTGCAGTCACAGGTTCACTCGAAAATTAATTACATTTTTGCAAAAAGGCCTTGCTGGTTCTAAATGTATATCACAGCCAAAATTGTTTATTTTTCCTTAATTTAATAATATGCAGTAGCTATACAGCAACCAAATTTATCAACATGGAATGTCGTGAAATTTTAATGCAGTAAATTTCATAGTGATAAGACAGAGGTCTATCTGGTATGCTGAGCTTTTTTAATTTACATCCTTTTACTTTTCAGGTTACGACAAAACTGCCTACTACACCGTTACTCATCTCATGACACCATCTACTCAATTACAACAACAACCTCAACAATCAAGTAATCCTAGAAGTGTTTTAAAAGTGTCAAGTGTAAACCGCATGCCAGTACATAGATACATTCCAGTTACGAGTACCGAAGCAAGTAGTTCTCGGAACAATTGTAAGACTCTTCATTTAACAAAAGTAACAAAAATAAAAACCTATTCAGTCAAAACCAATTTACCACAGAAAAAAATTAATCAGAATGTCCATAAAAATGTACAAAGTAATATTGAAACTGGTAGATTCAGAAAAATTATTCCCAAAAATGGACCAACTAATTTTCATTGTATAAATTGTAAAAGAGATTATGATAATGATTTAGTATTTAAATTTCATTGGTGTGTTGCTAATTGTGATGTATTATATTGTAATTCATGTCCTAAAAAATTTGATACTTCAAATGAATTTAAAAATCATATTATAGAAAATCATTATGCTCATAATGATTATGTAAGAACATATTCAGGGCTTCTGCCAGTAGTAAAGTTACAAAGAGTCGAAGAATGGTACACTGGTAAGGTGTACTCCCCACCCCCAACATTTACCTGTTGTGTATGTAGACATGTTACAAAAACAAAGAAATTGTTGAAAAATCATATTAAAAGCCACTTCAAACTAACATCATTTAAATGCAAATTCTGTTCAATAAAATTCAAATTACAATTTGCATTAAAAATACATTTAAAAGAATTTCATAAAATTAAAATAAGTCAAATAAAATCAAAGAAAAAAATTATAAAAAAACATTTCAAATGTAAAACATGTAATTTGGAAACTAATTCAGAATTTGCATTAGAACTACACATGAAGAAACATTCTAAAATTGCTTGTGAATCTGTAAATATTCTTCCTAAAATTAGTAAACAATTACCTAATTGTTCTTCTAATAATCAACAATTAGAAAAACCTTCGTCTAAGAAAAGTTACAAATGTAAAGTTTGCAATGAAAGTCTTAGTTCCAAATCAGAGGCTCAAAAACACATGTTACGTTTTCACTGCAGCGGAGATTCTTCAGAGTCCTCTGATGGTGAAAATGAGAAGTTTGTTTGTAAGAAATGTAATTTTGCATGCTCCAAACAATCTGAACTAGCGAACCACGTCAAAGTCCATGTTACGAACAAATTAAAATGTAAATATTGTGAGGAATCGTTTGTAAGTGAGATAGAAATGAAAAAACATTTTAGTATGACTCACGAATCAATAATTAATTTAGATACAACAGAAAAGACATTAGAAATTTATGATAATTCTAATCAAGTTTCTGATAATGATATTTATGATGATACTCAAAATTCTGACAATGAAATATCAAATGAAACAACTTCAAAAGAAAATAATTCAATAAATGAAGAAACAACAAGAAAAAAATTTGGTACTTTAAGACATAGAAATAATAATGAGAAATTTATTTGTAATTTATGTAACCAAACATTTGATACATCATATCATCTTCATAGTCATAGTCAGACAGTCCATGGCAACATTTATGTAGAGCCTAAAAGTAGAGGGACCGGCACCGGAGCCTTTAAATGTAACGAATGTGGACGAGGATTTTCTCAACTATCTATTCTACGTCATCACAAACTGCGTCACAGAAACGTCAAACCATATCCTTGTAAGTTCTTGTGTGGTAAACGTTATGCTTCCGGTTCAGGAGTAAGTAGTCATTATTTACTTGAACATGCTGGTGAAACAGTACCTAGTAATTTAGAATCATTACCTGTTAAAATTAATACGGAATATGTACTTGATAATGAAAAAAGTGAAAAAATGATAAGATTTGCTTGTAATTTATGTAATATAAAATTTAAAACATTTAAATTACTTCATAAACATAGTAAATCACATGATATCTCAATTAAACAACCTAATTTTCGTAAAACTGATGGTCCTTTTAAATGTATTATTTGTAAAAATGGTTTTGGGAATTTATGTTCTTTAAGGCAACATGAAGTAAGACATAAGAATATTAAACCATATAGATGTACATACTGTAGTAAAATGTATGCTAATAAAGCTGGACTATTATACCATTTTGGTAATGTTCATAAAAAGAAAAGGGATGCTGATAGGAAGAAAGCCATACTTGAAAAAGAAAGTTCACTGGAAATAGAATCGAATAATGTTATGAGGTCGACAGATTATGAAGATGGAAGTGAAAATGAAAAAATAGAAGGGGAAAATGTACCCAAGAAAAATGAAACGAAGCAGCAAGGAGGTGAAAGAGACAGACATTGTGGTGAAACGGAATTAAGTTCATCTCAAACTACGAAGCAGATTCATAGAGGTGAAAATATTAACTCTAAAAACCCCTGTGATGTCCTTCAAGAAAATATTGACTTAGAAAGTGATAAAAATTCAGATTCAGAAAGTGATGATTCACGTTTTGAAATTGACATTCAATCAAGAAGTAATCGTTTAGTTGATTATTTTCTATGTAATTTATGTGATACACAATTTAAATCATTTAAAACTCTTCATAAACATAGTAAATTACATGATACTCCAATTAAACAACCCAAGTTTCGTAAAATTGATGGTCCTTTCAAGTGTAGTATTTGTAAGAATGGTTATGTGAGATTAGGTACATTGAGACAACATGAAGTAAGACATAAAAATATCAAACCTTATAGATGTGTTTACTGTGGTAAAGTGTTCGCTAATAAAGGTGCATTGTTGCATCATTTAGAAAGTGCTCACAAAGATCAAAGAGAAGCTGATAAGAAAAAATTGAAATATGTGAAAAAAAGATGCTCAGGACAAGCACTGGAAAACATTGAAGATGAATCCGCAGAAAGTGTGATGGAGAAAATTCATGGGGATGAAGAAAATAGCCAAGATAATTATGAAATAGTATGTGAAAATAGCATGGACGTGGAATATGATGATAGAGCGGAAGAAAATCAGTCAAACTATGTAACTCAAGATGATGAAATAAATAATTACAAAGAAACAGAATCAAATAGTTCTCAAATGTCAATACAGCGTGAATATATTGCTTCAGAAACTGCCTTTAGAGTCTCTCAAAGAAATATAGAAATAGAAAACAATGAAAATTCAGAATCAGAAATTGATGATATTGATGATGATTTTGCACGTAAAATTCACCCAAGAAATAACCGTGTTATCGACCATTTTATTTGTAATTTATGTAATATAAAATTTAAATCATGTAATGCACTTTATGAACATAGTATAAAACATGAAATACCAACAAAAAAACAACCCAAGTTTCGTATTAATACCGGTAAATATAATTGTAGCATATGTGTTAATAGTTATTCTTCTTTAACTCATTTAAAATTACATGAAATTAGACATAGAAATATTAAACCATTTCCGTGTATTATTTGTAATAAAGCTTATGCAAATAGAGCAGGATTACAGTATCATTATGATAATGTGCATGAAAAAAAGATGGAGGAATTTAAAAATAGACAAAAAGAAGAGAATCTTTTAAATCTGATAGGTAGAGAAAAGGAGTCAACGAACCTAAGTTCAAAAGTTGACGACATTAACAACGAAGACACAACAGAGCAATATTCTACAGAAGATAGGATTCATGACAACAGTCAACAGATACAAAACAAGTCTGTAGATGAGCAAAAAGAAGACGAAGAGATATCAGAGAAAATTGAAGATGCTGACAAATTACTGCCAAATGAAAACATAAATTTTGATAGTGACGAAGAATTGACTTCTTTACTTGACGCTGTAAATTACAAGCCAACAACAGTAATGGAACAAAGTACGTCATCGCCACCGCCAATGGAATCATCTTCAGAGAAACTTGAAATACTAGTTGACCCTGAATTATTATGTAATAAAAATCAAAATAATAGAAATGGAAGAAAATTATATTGTAATTTATGTAAAATAACATTTAAAAATCCAAAATTATTATTTTCACATTCACAAAAATACCATAAAGACGTATTTGTACAACCTAAAGTTAGGACAACTGATGGTAATTTTGAATGTGATGAATGTGAGTCGAGTTTTACTACTGTAAAAAATTTGGAACATCATAAACTTCGTCATAGAAATATAAAAGCATTTACTTGTAATTTCTGTACAAAAATTTATGCTAATTATGCTGGACTACATTATCATTATAAAAAACATCATCTTGAAGCATGGAATCTTCATTTAAAAAATAGAGCTGATGGGAATTATGATTCATTCTTACCACCTCAATCGGAAAAAAATACAGAGGTACCAAAACCTGAAACATCAACTACATCTGAAACGTCAAATCTTCAAAAATCAAACTATAATTATGTATTAGAAGGATCTGAATATATATCATTACCTACTGATAAAAATAAAAGTATAATTTTAGCATGTCATGAATGTAATTTAGAATTTAAAAATAAAACATTATTATTTAAACATTGTCAAATTGTACATAATACAGTAAAATTTCAACCTATCGTAAAAAAAGATACTGACGGACCATTTAAATGCAATGAATGTACTAGTGGTTTTAAAAGTTTATCACATTTAAAACATCACAAAATGAGACATAGAAATATTAAAGCATATGCTTGTAAATATTGTGGTAAATTATATGCTAATCCTGCAGGTCTTCATTATCATTACTGGCATGTACATCCTGAAGAAAAAATGAGAGATGGACAATTGACAAACACACCACAATGGTATCAGAATATGTTAAATAGATACTCAAAACCACAAGATACAAATGATATTAGTACAGAAGAATCGTCTAAAGTGGATGATAAAATTTGTACATCACAAGGAGAGTTAAATAAAGCTAATAAAGCTACAGGCAAAGGTACTAAAAACAGAGTGCGTTGTAATTTTTGTGATAAATCATTTGCTTATAAAACTGTTCTAACATCACATTTAATAAATATACATGATGTTGAAGTTCCTCGCGAAACTGAAAAAAAATATATTGAAAAGAAAAAACATAAAATAAAAGTATTAAATTATGCATGTAATAAATGTAAAATACCATTTCAGACTCTAAAATTATTATACAATCACTGTCAAGAAAAGCATAAGCATGTTTCTGTTCAGCTAAAACCAAGACCGGATATAACTGGAGGGAATTTTAAATGTAAAGAATGCGGTCAGAAATATGAAATGCTACATTCATACCATCTTCATATAATACGTCATAGAAACATCAAGCCTTTCTACTGTCGCTTCTGTAAGAAATCTTATGCAAACGCGGCTGGGTTATCTTACCATCACGGGAAAAGTCACTACAAAAAGAGAGAAAGTTCTGAGATGAATAAAAATAATAAAGAAGTTAAAAGAAATGAAATTAAAAATGTTAAATCAAATCATATAAATTCTACATTTTTAAATTTCAAAACACCTCAAGATAATTCCATAACTGTTAATTCAATGCATTGTAAATCATGTAATGAAACTTTTACAAATAGAACTGAATATTATAAACATATAAAATCTGTACATAATATTATATTTACTTGTCATCACTGTAGTAAGTCTTTTAGTAAGAAATTAAATTTAAAAGAACATATGAAAATACATATACAATATAATAAAAGATTAAGAATACCGTCAATAACAAATATATGTGGAGAAGAAGTGTACGTATGTACACTTTGCGCTGAAACTTTTAAAACAAAACATTTATTTATTATACATAAAAATAATCATGCTAAAAATTTTATTTGTGATATATGTGGTGAAAGATATACTACTGAAACTTCATTACAGGCTCATAAAATGTATCAGCACGAGCCTCCAAAATTCCTTTGTTCAGAGTGCGGAGAAAAGTTTACTACTAATTTTTTATTAAAATTACATACAAAAGCACACGAAGATTTAAAATTCCCATGTCAACAGTGTCCTAAAAAGTTTATATCCCGACCTTTGCTTCGTACCCATGTTAATTTAGAACACAGAGAGCAATGTTTCTTCTGTAATATTTGTGGAATATCTCTTGGTAGAAAAGACGAACTTGGAAGACATTTAAGAATACACTCAAATATAAAACCATTCTCATGTCCTCATTGTCAGAAACAATTTAAAACTAAAGTGGGCTGGAAGCATCATGTTAATGTTGTTCATAAATTAGGTGAGAAATAAAGTTACATGTAGTCACAATGGACAAGTAGCATCAATTTTTTTTATTAGCTCAATCGAAAGAGGAGGTCGAAAAATACACCTGTGAATTTTATGCGATTTTTATTCGTACTGCATCATGGCTAAAACAGAGATGTAAAGAGGACACTTGACCGAGAGGCGGCGCCCGTGACGCCTGTGACGTCATTGAACTGTTTGGTCAAACAAACGATCGACTTTATAACGCTTCTAAACAACCACGTTGCTATGGAAACAAGCAACAATTAATTTATTGTTTACAAGTGTTATATAGATGATCGTTTGTTTGACCGGACAGTTCAATGACGTCATAGGCGTCACGGGCGCCGCCTCTCGGTCAAGTGTCCTCTTTACATCTCTGTTTTAGCCATGATGCAGTACGAATAAAAATCGCATAAAATTCACAGGTGTATTTTTCGACCTCCTCATTCGATTGAGATAATAAAAAAAATTGATGCTACTTGTCCATTGTTCAGAAATGGTAAAAATTTCTTCCTCAAAATTCTAAATTTCTAATTCACAATACAAAACTAATTGATTTTTTTTTCAAGTTAACATTTCTGAAATTTGTGGACAGTGCTTCAGCATCAAAGTCTTGTTATAATAAACCATTCTTGTAAATGTCTGTCCAATTAACCATTTTTCATTGTTAGTTGTGGGGCGATGTATTTGATTATGCCTATCAACCACATTTTTTGGCATTTCTAGTGCTAGTATAAATTTGTTATGATATCTGCTCATTTTCCATAAGGTACATGTATATCAACGACTGTTGCACCTTATTCTCCCAACAATACTCAACAATATTTTGTTTACTAACAAAAAAACGAGACTTTGGTATCAATGATATAATTACATGACATGTAAATATTATAATGTTATGTAATTTTATTTTATAATTTAATTTTAGAATATGCCTCTGTTTTTACAATGATTGATAATTGTAGCTTTATTTATGACAAGTTTGATCTTTTTCCTGGGAAGTTGTCAAGTTTTTTTGTCTGTAAGTGTTGTGTCATTGATAAATTGTACAGTAAAGGTCAATAAAATTAGGACACAAATGTGGACTCTGAGGAGGAAACTGTGAATTACCTCAACTGAGCATATTAAGCCAAGCAATTAAGTGGACTGGTGGTGTAAACTTGCATATGAAAAATGTACCAGTTTTCTTTTTCTTAAGGTACAAGGTAACATGCCCAATGTTAAAAATATTTTCACACATGAAAATTATGAAACATATCTTAAAATGTTCTCCTCTGCATCCCCTATCAGTAACTAAAATATCAAGTATACCAATTTGATCTAGTTTACAAGTTATTAATTTTTAAAGTTGACTAATTTAACATGGAAAAGTGGAACTCTAATGTTAAATTAGTCAACTTTAAAAATTAATAAAAAAAAAAAAAAAGGAATTTTTGTACCTGATATTTTAGCTACTTACAGGGTATGTAGAGGAGAACATTTTAAAATATGTTTCATAATTTTCGTGTGTGGGATTTTTTTTTTTTTTTTTTAACATTGAGCATGTTATACCTTAACACTACCTTTATTGACATTTTCTTTGTTATTTTTTTATATATATTGATACCACATGGTTGTTATGCTGTATAAATATGTAAATATTACAACATTAGTATTTACTTAAATAAAGCTAGATTTTAATTCATGTATGCTATGGTCTGATATTTATTATTAATTTTTTTTTTTTTTATTTCTTATAATATTTTTTAATTCATTAATGTTCTTTATTGTATGGTTTTGTATTGTAATGCAAAAACAAAAATATATGTATATTTTAATTTAATATCATTACTTATTAAATTATTTTATGATTATGGCTGGACTTATTTAACTCTTTTTCATGTAAAGAATTTCTCGATACTACATAATTTATTGTATATAATGTTTACAATATAATTTTTCATCTCTGGATGAAAAATAAAACCTGTATAAATCAGACTGTCCTTTTCTTTTTAATTTTACATTCCATAATTGTTAATATGAGCATACAAAAATGTACTGTTTTGTAAATAAAAGTTAAATTAATTAATAAAAATATTGTTTCAATAACTTATTAAAATAACAAAAACATTAATGTCATTATTGTTCTAGAATCTAGTTATTTTTTTTAATAAAACAATTTCAATTCAAGAAAAAATGCTAGTAAATAACAAAATAACTTTTGGATGCAATCAACACGGAGAAAAAAAAAAAAAAAAAAACAGTTTTTTATAATAATAATTTTTAGAAAAAAAAAGTTGTTACAAGTTTAAAGTTTAAATACTTATTAAATACCTTAATTTCCTCATGTTTATGGGGAAAAAAAATAATAAAAAAAAGTTCTCCGCATAACATATTATTTAGCTTTGCACTTATAATTGATGGTATTATACACCTATAATGAACTATAATCTATAATGGAGTATCGGCCTCATTTTTTTTTATTGCAGAAATGGATAGAGGGTGCAAAGTTAAGCTATCTTGTTTTTTTTATTTTTTTCAGATTTTTTTGAGACCGGAAACTATTTTTAAGGGTAAGATAACACGAATGGGACTATCACGATTGTTGATAGTCCCATTTGATTAACATGTAAACCTTAGCAACCTCATAATAATTCTGATTTTTTTTTTTTTTTTTTTTTTTTTTTTTTTTGAGAGACAGTTCTTAGCACCAAAAAAATGTGGAAAAAATTTCAAAACGATCGGACGATCCAATTTTTTTAAATGAATTTT
Source organism: Siphlonurus alternatus (assembly GCA_949825025.1). Taxonomy (NCBI): domain Eukaryota; kingdom Metazoa; phylum Arthropoda; class Insecta; order Ephemeroptera; family Siphlonuridae; genus Siphlonurus; species Siphlonurus alternatus. The sequence goes on from OX463783.1 coordinate 8,642,521, forward strand.
TTAAATTTTCAGTGTAGGGCTTTCCCATGGAGACCTAAACTAAGAAATTAATTTAAAAAAATTGGATCGTCCGATTGTTTTGAAATTTTTTCCATATTTTTTTGGAGCCAAGAACTGTCTCTCAAAAAAAATTCAGAATCATTATATGAGAGGTTGCTAAGGTTTACATGTTAATCAAATGGGACTACAACAATCGATTGTTCGTGTTATCTTACCCTTAAAAATTATTGAAAGTTCTTTTCGTGCAGTCACGAGACGCCACTCGATCCTTAACAAGTAAAGACAGGACTTGCCGCCGCGTGACGTCACAAAAAGGACTTTCAATAATTTTTTAAAAATAGTTCCAGGGTTCTAAAAAATCTGAAAATAATCAGGGTAGCATAACTTTGCACCCTCTATCCATTTCTGCAATAAAAAAAAAATGATGTCGATACTCCATAAAATAAAAAAAAGGGCTGCTGATCGGGATTAACTCGCGATGGAGTCAGCTGGTCATTTGGATCTCCATCGAAGATCAGCTTAAATAGGATGAACTCTCAGCAGGCGCGGATCCAGGGGGGGGGGGGGGGCTGGGGGGGCCGCAGCCCCCCCCCCCCCCCCCCGAAATTTTGGATTTAACATGGGCAATATAGGCATTTCCCCCACTCGAATTTTTTTTTAACATTGGCCTTATGGAGGCAGCCCCCCCCCCCCCCCCCCCCCGAATTTTTTTTCTGGATCCGCGCCCGACTCTCAGAGCGCTATATTACTCTAAGCCTATTTTTTATATAATATATGTATATATAATATAGTTTTCATGTTATAAAATTTATTTACTATGAAAAAAATTTTGAATTATATTATCAGATTATCAAGTAAAAATTTAACAATTAAATATATAAAAATCTTGTATAATTATTTAGTCTATATATCTATTTTAATCTATATATATATAATGTAATAATATAATATATACACAATCAGGATGGGTACGACTGACTACTAGATGATGGAGTGGTAGGAGGAAGGCAGTTTACGACTGTCTATACTCCGCTGCCCTGCAGTCTTGCACTGCTACTGCAGGCTGCACAGATCTGGTAGTATAGGAGCCCAGAACCCAGAAGAGTGCAGAAAAGAGTTCTGGGAGCCTGGTAAGCCCCAGTTCGGTCGCAAGATAACTCCTACTGGAAAGGCTAAATATCGGCCTGGCCACACTCGAAAGGGTAATAACGGCGTCAAGGATATTTATTTATACGCAATCAAATGTGTCTTATCACTCATCTAGAGGATGGGTATATTACATGATAACTGTGATAAGATATTTAAACTTCTTCTGATAATAGCTGATAATATTCAATCATAATTTGTATCGTTATTATGTTATTAATTATTCATAAGCTATAGGATATATATGGCCGCGTTATGTAGCAATAAAATTATAGCTGAAGCTCTAGATTATTAATTAATATACAAATCAACGCTGCATACTTTATTACATAGTAATAAAAAGCTACATCGTATTATAAATTACAGTTATTAAAAATGCAGCCGTTTTCAAGAGCTTATCATTCTCTCTGCATTACTCTGGTGCTCCTTGGTTTTGCTGCAATGTACCTGAATAGTTACCTCATCTTACCGTACGTTCTCCAAGAAGAGAAAATAAGTAAGTGATAATAATATAATTTAATTGAGATCAGAAGTAGAAGATTTTTAAAATGTTTGAGTTTTTTAAATTGATTTTATCACAGAATTTAGTAAAAACTTAATATTAATAAATAATGTTGTAAAGCTTGTAGAATTATATATTATAAATGATGCAGCATAGAATATTATAACCTCTCAAGTAAAATTTACCTTAGCTTTGTCCCTGTTTATATATCGGATAGTCCCGGGCCTTAATTAATTGTCCGGAATAATGATCGAGCTATATCTGCCTATCAAGATTTCCTTAATTATTGCAATAATGAGCTATCTGCTATTTCAGAGGAGCACAATTAATTATCAGCTTTATATCTTTATTCTATATTGATTTACAGTTTTTTTTTTTTTTTTTTTTTTTTTGCTTAATTACCTGATATATTGTTTAAAGATTTGCGCTAAATCTTTAACCCCCCCCCCCTTTTTTTACTGACGAAATATGTACAATATATTAAATGATAAGAGGGTTCTATTTATTTTCATGTTTCAGACTATATAAGTTATATATATAATGACGTGATTTATGTTGTATTGTACAACCAATGATTGAATAAAAATATTATTATTATTACTATTATTACCTGAAATAGCAAGTATAGTTCCGATCATTATTGCAACGAAATCGTACATGCAATTTCTCTCGTGGGTGCGTGATGCGCGCATCATGCAGTCATTATTCCAGACGAGGGAATTAATATAAGGCCGTATGTGTATATATAAACTATATAATTAAAATACAACAACTGCATGAATGATTTATAGCTGATATGCAGATTGAGGCGACAGCTCAGAACCGCACACCCAGTGAAGCGCATGTGTTAATCTACAACCGAGTGCCAACCGGAAACCCCATCATGCAAAATCTACTCAAGACGTGAGTTGCACATATACCAAACCTGCAGGACTACTTAAAGATTTATTTTTTAATATATTTATAACTCAAGACACTAATTTTGAAATTCATGCAGTCAAAGATTTAGTCTGTTCATATATATATATATATATATATATATATATATATATATATATATATATATATATATATATATATGTATATGTATAAAATGCTGCATGCACATTCGATTCATGTGAATCAATAATCAGATGAACAGGTTCGTACAGGAAAATCTGTAGACGAGGACGTGTAAAAATCGGCGAGATTTTTCAATCAACTCTCCCTCTTTTTTATCAGTTTGAAAGAAATTTATGCTATTGCAATTTTTTTTTCAATACGTGTATAAATAAATGTAAATTTAAAAGAAAAAAATATGGTTCTTTATTATATAACATATTATAATCATTGAATACTTTTCTGTATACGGATTAAATTTAATTATACCAATAGCATTAAGCATTACTAAAAGTATTTTTTTTTTTACACACTCCATATCAATTGTATCAAAGAAGTAGGGGGGGGGGGCGAAACGATACGATATTTAATTATTTAAATAACTTGTTAAAGAAAAAGTTTTTTTCCTCATTTTTATTTATTTTTTTATTTATTTTTTTTTTTTTATTTTTAATACATTGCTGGGTGGCTATGGATTACATTTTTTTTCCTCCGATTTTTTAAGATCAGTATTATTTCACAATTCATTTTTCCCGTTTTACAAAACATAAGGGTCGTCTCGCCCCCCCCCCCCCCTCCCCCCCATTCATTTTACTTATTCAATTTCGAACAAAACCCATATCTCACTTTTGCTTATACAGTCGAATAAAACGATATTTCCTCCGAAAGTGTGAGTTTTATTTGTAATTAATTTTTAAAACTTAATTAATTTGCAGAGCGGTTTTCAGTACACTTAATTACGTATTATATATAGATATGTGAAATTGCAACGCTGAAATACGAATAGGAAGGCCAGAATAGAGTATCGAGCTATTTTTTTTTATTATTATTGCAGAAATGGATAGAGCATGCAGAGTTATGCTACCCTGATTTTTTTCAGATTTTTTTACATGCCGGAAACTATTTTTAAAAAATTATTGATAGTTCTTTTTTGTGACGTCACGTGGCGGTAAGTCCTATCTTTTTCTTAAGGAGCGGTGCCTCGTGACGTCACAAAAAGAACTTTCAATATTTTTTTAAAAATAGTTTCCAATCTGTAAACAATCTGAAAAAAATCAGGGAACTTTGCACTCTCTATCCATTTCTGCAATAAAAAATTGAGGTCGATACTTTTCATTTGCCAGAAACTTTTCACTTCCGGAAGGAATATTATATAAATCTGAGTGTGTATTTTACAGGCTAGCCAAGACAAACAAATTCGTACACAATTCGTCTCGACTATATAGCGATCGCCACTTTGAGTCATCAGAGCGGCAGATGGATTTCGTACAATCGATACACAAAGAACAGAACAAACTAGGAAAACTGTTCTCGCATGACCGACATGTATTCTTCATCGACTTTACCAAGTTAGTATTATTTTGAAATATAATGTCAAAATTGATTGATAAATTAATTAAATTATTGATTGAAGATTGATACAAAGAAAATTTGAAAATAAAATATAATGGATGAAATTCACGAAGCAGTTAACCAGGTTTCTAACCACGTTTAACTATACGTGTTTTACGTGTTAAACCACCTAGTTAAACGTGGTTAAGCTAAACATGGTTAGAAACCTGGCTAAATAATGCTTCGTGAATCACGCTCAATGATTTCAATATCAATAAATAAATTTGTATTTCATTTTTTAAAAAGGAAAAAATTGAAGTTTTTGTATTGTGATATATTCCAGATTTAATTTAAATCAGCCCGTGTACATCAACATGCTACAAAATCCGGTCGAGACATTCATTTCCACCTTCTACTACGTTCGTTCGCCCAAAAGATGGGCAGGGTTGCTTAAAAGAAAGGACCCTTTGCACCCTTTGGATATGCAGAGTATGTTCAAAAAAACAGCGTGAAATCTATCCTCAAAACGAAAGCTCCAAGGTATACCTACTCTGTTTTTTATCCATACCCAGTGATTTTACATAAAATGGAGTATCAATCTCCAAAATTTTTATTGCAAAAATGGATAGATGGTGCAAAGTTATGCCACTAATTTTTTTTTTTTTCAGATTTCTTAGAGCCCGGGAAATATTGATAAAAAGTTTTGACGAGATTGAGTTTAAATCCACGTCCCTTTTAGATCCTATCCTTTTTAAAGAGAGGCGTCAAGAGGCATCATTCTCTATGTACTTTCAATATATATATATATATATATATATATATATATATATATATATATATATATATATAATATATATATATATATATATATATATATATATATATATATATATATATATATATATATATATATATATATATATATATATATATATATATATATTTTAATAGTTAAAAAAATCTGAAAAAAAATCAGATTAATATAACTTTACCCCCTCCGTTCATTTCTTCAATAAAAAAATTGAGGCTAATTTAAATTCAATACCTGCATGAAATCTTTTATGCATATTTTTTAAAAGATATTATTTTTTTTATAGCTCTCGAGTTATATTACTAGTTTTATTTATATATATATATATATATATATATATATATATATATATATATATATATATTCTTTTTTTTCATGATTTTTTCGAACCCTCAAATTCCCTCAGAATCGAGAGTAAAGACTCTACATATGACGTCATAGTCACGCAAATAATATTTAACAAGCAACAGCTTAGGGGAAGACATTTCATGGCTATGATATAACAGCGTCTTTTTCCTTGATTTTAAACGTGATGGAGGGTTCAAAGAAAGTTTGAAGTAAAAAAATGACAATACGTAACTCACGGTTATGTAGGACACCATATCTTTAAATATCTTCGTAAAAACCTTGGCTATATTATAGTGCTCAGTGTGCAATTTCTGCATCTGATTGACCTTAATTAATATATTCAAGTACATAAGGTCGATTGGGCGCAGAATGTGTATACACGATACAGGGCAGGGTTCACGAACACACTTAATAATTTGTTTACAAACAACGAACAGAAAACTTTTGTCTTGTTTAGTTATTTTTTTTCACTTCGTGACTCAGAACTCCACAAGACTGGAAATGCCGCACGCTGATTGGTTGTCCAAGAACTTGAAGGACTGCGTGCTGACCAATGACAGCGAGTGTTCTTTGGAGCCAGGCACCCCTCAAGAGTCCTTTGTGGCATTCTTCTGCGGTCATGAGCCGTACTGCCCGTGAGTCATTTGGTCATAGAGTCCATGTTTGTATTATTATAGCACTGAAATTAGACTTAAAAGTTAAAAGCTTTCACTTTATCAGTGAAGTAACAAAACCTTCAAATTTTTAAATAAAAAAAATAATATTCGCACTCCCCATAACAAACAAGGAGGTATTATGGCATATTTCTTTAAGAATTATATTATAACATTATAACCTTAATTCACCAATTAAGACTCGAAAATAAAATTAACAATATTGTACCCCTATTGGACAGCAACCTGCAATACTCAAATGTAGAAAAAGTTGCATACATACGTATAAGGGGATTCAAAAATTATTTACCGAAATGATAAAATATAAAATTATTATCATTAATTAATAATATTTTTTTATCAAAATGAACTACATCCACTTTCAACATTATATAAGAGCTATCGTAAAGTTTTTAAACATGATTTTGAAGCGAAATGGATGTGATTTATTTTCTATATCAAACAATTAACAGCATTTACAAGGAATTGACTGACCATTTCTTGATATGAATTAAAGTAATGGTAAAAATTGTTAAAAACATTACTTGTAATGTATAAAATTGTATGCAAATATGTAAATAATTATAATTTGTGGTTTAAATCACTCGTTTTAAACATAAAGTATATATTAGCTATGCCATGCAGTGTAGAAATCAATCACTGCAAGGCCTTGAAGTTACTGCATTGGTGGAAATAATTTAATTAATAAATAATTCATAAATAACATTATATATTAAAATATATAATTAGTAATTAATTAATTCTACATTACATTAATAATTCTATGCAATGTATAAATATATTGTGAGAAATTTTATAAATTTTCAGTGACTTTTGCACCTATTTGTCATTTTGAAAAATTATCCACTTGCAGCCTCATCCATATGTATACTCTGCGTTATTCTTACGCGGCATTATGATTAAGAAGATCGCAAAGGGTATTTTTCCAAGGCGATGAAGCAATTTGTTCATCTAAAGGTACTTTTCCATGGTGCGATGTCGATCGAGGCTTGGCGGGGCGAGAAAGGCGCACTTGCTTTATTATCATATAGCGGCCATATTGGCGATAAAATCACTCCCTGCCACAATATACAATATTAAAGCAATCGAAAAAATTGCAGCGTGATTAATTCGCTGCGGGAAAGCGATTTTTCCTCGCTAATATGGCCGCCATATGGTTTCACTGCAAGTGCGCTTTTCTCGCCCCGCCATCAAGCCTCGCGTGACATCGCTCCATGTAAAGGCACCTTAATAAATCTCAATTCCTCACCTGCAGGATTCTGGGCAGTACAGCGGCGCTCCAGCAAGCCAAATTTAACCTGGAGAACTTCTACTCGGTGGTGGGGATAATGGAGGAACTGGAGACTAGCATGACAGTCATGGAGGAGTACGTCCCTGCCTTCTTGCGGGGTATGAGGACCACGTTTGCCAAAATGAGTAAGTAGATACTCCATGGGACATCACGAACCCATTGTTTGTAGGCGTTGATATGTTGTTTATATATGAAGTGTGGATGACGAACTTATTTTTTTTTAAAAAAGAGCACTTCTCATTATTAATTTAATATGTTTATCAAAGGTTATTTTTTTTTTAATTCAATATAATATTTTAAAGTGATCCTCATGTATTTTCAAAACAAACATTTATGTAGGAATTATTAAATTTATTAATAATCTAAACTATAATAATTAAATATAGCTTCTATATGACATAAAATTATGTTAATTAATAATTTGTAAACATTTATTTTGTTAAAATTATTTTCAATGTATCTTTTACTATAACAAAAATTTTAGCTTCTCTCTCTCCCCCTCATTCTCTTCCTTTTACACTACCAATTTTTTTCACTACTTCTTATTCTAATTCCGTTTTTGAGAATGGGACTTAATTATCCATGCACCCAATACTAGAAGAATAATTGTTCATGTATTTAATTATAATTAATAATTTTCTTCACAGAGGACAAGTACAAACAAAGCAACAACAACCCCCACCTTGATGTTGGTGCGTACGACCTCTTGGAGCACCGTCTTCGTGCAGACATGGAGATCTACCACTTCGCCAGGCAGAGGTTGTTCCGGCAGAAGCGGCAGATTGAAGGGACAGGCTCTTGAGACCCATGGAGATATAGGCTTTTAAACAAACATATCGTCGTGGTGTGTAACTATTGTCAAATATGGTGAAAAGTGAAACAAGACATTTTGAAATGTGGAGGCATTTAGGACAAAGGATATAATGTAAAAATTCCATTAATTTTTCTCTGACTTTGCATGTTATTTATGATATATTTTATGCATAGATTTTTTTAATTTGTTTCAAGTTTTTTAGTATTATCATTTCATTACTTGGATCAATAAACACTTTCACGAATGGACTGCTGAGCAATCTTTTTCATTTGCTCCATGGACTATTATTATAAGTTTGTTTTACTATAATATATTTTATGTTATTTTATTGCCATGAAAGAGATTTCAAAATAAAAATAAATTAAATTTTTTAAATATTATAATTATTCTATTTTTTGTGAATTATTTTTTTGTTTGTTATATTTGCTGTGTGGAAAATGGAGAAATAAGAATTAAATTTTGGAACTTAATGATTTTTTTTTATTACTTTTTTTTATTTGAGCATAATATTACTACAAAACATAAAAAAACATTATTGTGCATTGTCTGAAACAGAAAGAATATGTCTGAAACAGAAAGAAGAAAATATTAGTGTTGATTGCATATAACTTCATTTTTTTTTTTTTTTTTTTTTTTTTTTTCCACCCACTGTACATCTAAGCAAATTATTACAGTGTAATTATTACCAGTATCCTGTTTAAGTTCAATTGATTTAAAAACATGCTACTCTATGATATCATAATACTTTTACTTAATAATTTAATAATTAATAATTCTCCAAGTTAAAAACTCATATTCATTGTTATTATAGTACAATGGATGGTATTATTATTATTATTGATATTTAAGGTAGTTTTTGTATAACTTCTTAAATATTATAACCTCTGTCTATGCAGGAGTATAGCATATAACCTATATAATATAGAATAGAATAGAATAGAAAATTGCTTTATAGCGGCGAGGTTTAGGCAAGCCCATTCTTACATTTAACTGCCAAAATAATACTATAGACAAGGATGGAAGACATGCAGCTTTCATTTGATTTCCCGTATATTTCTTATATTATATACTATTATTTAAAATTCAGGTCCTATATAGTAATATAAGCTAGAAAGTTATATATATATGAAAACAGTCTAGTCTTCAATTTTATTTTAGCTCACAATGTATATGATCTGATATACATTTTAAATGAAAGGATAGGATTAACTATCCTTAGGATAGGATACCTTACCGATCGAGAAGTCAAAGAAGGAAAAAATCTTGTGTTAACAGGTTCACTCGAAAAATATTATAGTTAAATTTTGAAGACGTTTCGCACCGTCTATACGTGCTTCATCAGTTCGTACTGTTCGTAGAGATCTCGAAGTAAACTGATTTTAATAAAGTTTTTGGCTAGCTGGCTGTAAATATAATATATTATAATAATATATATCACAGCCAAAATTTTACTTCAATTTAATATTAATGTATATATAAGGTCTAAAATGTGCAAATTTTTATTTTATTTTTGTTGTCATACATGAATCGGTCTCATATTCATGTTCTAGCCATGACCTTACTTTATATGGCCTTGTAGCGATGCCTATACTTCCCCTCTCATTACCTCTCCTAATTAGAATGGATCCGCTCCAGCAGTTACCACCTGGCAACCTAACTATAAAGTTAGATCGCTACGCAGTTCGACCCAGTATTTTATAATTTGTATCTTATGTTATATAAGAATATAACCAAGTCTTACCAGCTGATATACGCGTGTGATTTTCGGTACAGGTTATATTTTTTCTTTTAATGGCCTTCGATCATGGCATTATTATACCTAGACTTAATTTATTAAACAAAACGTTTTAAAAACGTAATATTAATGTAATGGAGTACCGACCTCAAAATTTTTTATTGCAGAAATGGATAGAGGGTGCAAAAATATGCTACTCTGATTTTTTTTCAGATTTTTCTGAGACAGGGAAGTATTTTTAAAAATTTATTGAAAGTCCATTTTGATGACGTCACGAGGCGCCTCTCCTTAAGAAAAGGATAGGACATTAACGCCCGTGACGTCATAAAACGGAATTTCAATAATTTTTTAAAAATACTTGCCGGTCTCAAAAAAATCTGAAAAAATTCAGAGTAGCATATTTTTGCACCCTCTATCCATTTCTGCAATAAAAAAATTTTGAGGTCGATACTCCATTATATAAAGATCTAGTTTTATAATTTTCTCTGAATATTTTTTAATAATTTTCAATATAATAATATTGTCCTACCTATAAGGTTGGAAGCCTTATGCTGGGTAGGTACTGCATGTTTTATAATATGTCACTTACATCAATAATGTATAAAAAGAAAGCAAAACAAACGTGATGTTTCATAAAAATATATACGTATTAATGTTTTAACCTTGAACTTTTAGCCTTTTTTTTTTTTGTTTTTGTTGTTTTTTTAAGCGTGTGTCATATCTTAATAGCGCCCTTTAGTTCAGTTGCTATCTGCACTTGTGTCGAGAAAACATCGCCATGAATCGTCTGATGCTTTTAGGTTAGTTAATTTAGTTTATTATGTATTTTTATTAAATAATTATTATAATTCTTTATTTTTAACTATTCCTATAATCTCTGTGTTAAAATGCACTTTTTTTGGTATATTTGAAGTTAATTTTTAAATGTTATCCAATCCAATGACATTTGAAGGTCACCTTGAACGAATTAATAAGTATACATTTTGGAACATTAGAAACGTTTACCCTTACATAAAATTACTAAAATATTGGCAGAAAATAGCTACAGATAATGACAATATTATATTAGATATTATCTGTATATTAGATATACAGATAATTTGAGATATTAGAATGTCATGTGAAAATTTTAGTAGCTTAATCGAAAGAAGGGGTAAAAATATGGTACTGTGAATTTTTTTTAGATTTTTCTGAGACCGGGAACTATTTTTTTTTAAAAAAATATTGAAAGTCTATTTTGATGACGTCACGGGCGGCACTCCTTAAGAAAAAGGATAGGGCAGTGCCTCATAAAACAAACTTTCAATAATTTTTTAAAAATAGTTCCTGGTCTCAGAAAAATCTGAAAAAATTCACGTACAGTACCCCTTCTTTCGATTAAGCCACTAAAATTATCACATTCTAATATCTCATTACAATAGAAGTATGAAAAGCTCATTTCACAAAGTTTAGTTTGCATAAATTCTCTATTTGTTACGGGAGAATACCTTGAATTAATTTTGTGTTCTTAATTAATAATTTTTTACTTTTTATGATTAATTTTTTATTGCATCGAATAATAAAAAAAAATGAGCGGGGTAACGTTTTTGCTGTCCTGAAGTGTTTCTTTTTATTACATTTAACACAGTAAATTTATTGTCCCATTTTTTTAATAATATTGGTATTATGGGGCAACCCGAGCCCTTCCTTCCGAATTTTGCGCCTGCATGCTCTAGAGTATAGAATTATAAAACTATCAATTCTCCAGCCCTGTGTTGCCTGGTGCCCCTCCAAGTCATGGCGAACACCGAGTCACTGAGGACCATTGCAGAGAGCAACTCCAAGTTTAGCAGGGACTTCTTGAAGGTAACGTAATTTAAAAAGCAGTGTATGAGACTGTATTTTATACAAATAGGAATATTCTATGCCATGGTATTTTATTGCAATGGAAAAAAAACTTCATTCCTAAAATTATTCAATGAAATTATATTATGATATTGGTTATTGAAATATTAGAATGAAATTGTTAAAATGGTCATGATGAATTATTGTTTCGGCAGGCGGTGGGGTCCACACCCGGCAACCTGGTGACGTCACCCCTGAGTGCCCAGCTCGGTCTGGGGCTGCTTCGTCTGGGGGCCCGGGGCACCACGGCAGACATCTTGACCTCCGCCCTCAGCCTGCCGCGGGACCAACAGCTGGCCAACAACGGCTTCAGAGACCTCATCGATACGCTCAAGGTAACTTGAGGATTACGTCATTTTAAAAATTTGTTAATGAATGATAGGAAAAGAAATTAAAATATTTCACAAATTTCTATCAACTTTGATTTTAATATTTCCTCTCAGGGCGAGACAGGCGACGGACTGAAGCTGGAGATCGCCAATCGACTGTACGCGGCCCAGACTGGAGGGTTCTCGCTCGACCCCACGTTCGCCTCGTCAGCCCGCGATTTGTTCCGCTCCAGCCTGCAGTCTGTGGACTTCAACGACGCAGCCACGCCGACAGTTATCAACGACTGGGTGTCAGAGGTCACCAACGGAAAGATCAAGGACCTCTTCACACAAGGTGAGGAAGCAAAATACTCCTAAAAAATGTATATATCACGTCTCATTTCAATTCGTCAAATCTTAACATCCCCACCATATATTTCTCAAATCACTAATCACATTTCAGATGCATTCAGCGATGGTCAGACCAAGTTGGTTCTGGTGAACGCGATGTACTTCAACGGCCGCTGGTTGCGACCCTTCGACCCCCGCGACACTTACAACACCACCTTCTACACGGGACAAGACACCACCGTGAGGACACCTTTCATGAACTTGGAGGATTTTTATATCGGGACCTCCCCCGCACTGGAGAACCTGAATGCCACGCTCATCGAGCTGCCTTACCAGGTATGAGTGTGTTCATGAACATTGTATTTCAGTCATGGTAAAACCAATCTCTCTCCCAGGGTGGTAGAACCAGCATGGTGATCCTGCTGCCCGGCTCTCGCACGGGACTGGCCCAGCTGGAGCGCGACATGCAGACACAGGACCTGAGCGCTCTCACCAAACACGAGAAGACGACCTTGGCAGAACTTTACCTTCCAAAGTTCAAGATTGAGACAACCTTGCAACTGGAGGAATCACTAAAAACGGTATATGAACTTAATGGAGCCTGTATTATAATTTGTAATGATCACTTTGAGGTTTTTCTGTCCTATTTTTTTGTTTTTAATGCATAACAAATATACTGTTATCAATTTCCAGTTGGGAATGTCCAACATTTTTTCCAACGAGGCTGACTTCAGCGGTATCTCCACTCGACCTCCCCTCAAAGTTTCCTCCGTGGTACAGAAGACCTTCATCCAGGTCGGAGAGGAAGGAACGGAGGCCGCGGTAGCTACCGGTGAGATAATGAGACTTGGATAGCTTATTCTATAAATATCGGATACGTCATTGTCATATGAACAGATCATAGTCTAAGATTTTAGGAGGATGTCACTGCAATTACGAACGCACATAGCCACTTTGGAGAACTGGCCACAAGACCAGAGACCCTTATAGAGACTTCCGTGTCATATGGCCAGAAATTTGATGGCCTGAGCGGGGTCCAAGTGTGGCGGCGCTGCTGCATCGCATGGGCGCGGTTGGGCACGGCCCGACTTTCAGCTGCGCGCGCTGGCAGCCAGCAAGAGCCGGGCCGTGCCCAACCGCCCCCATGCGATGCAGCAGCGCCGCCACACTTGGACCCCGCTCAGGCCATCAAATTTCTGGTCATAAGACACGGAGGTCTCTAAGGGTCTCTGCCATAAGACACTTTTATGATCAAAGTATAAAATTTATAATTTGGCGTTATAAATGTTATTTTTTTTTACTCAAGCATTGATAAATTCACTATAGGTGTAGAGTATACTGTAATAGTATTGAAAGTTTAAATCGGAAGTACTAAAATATTTAAATTGAAATTAAATAATCCAAAAATTTACAACCTGCATGCAAAATATTTTTGTGTCATTATTTTATTTTAATATTTTTTATATAACACCTTTATAAATTCAAGGGAAGACCTTTTTGTGACGTCATAGTCATTCATATACTTAACAAGCAGGCATGATAAGAGAAAACTTTGTATGACTATGACGTACCGTCTTTTCCTTGAATTTAAGGGTTATATAGTAATATACAGTATAGAATTGAGCTAGGGGGAAAAAAAGGAAAAAATTGACAATCCATAACTCGAGGTCCTCTATTCTATTATGCAATAAAAATATTTTTACAATTTTTCCATTCTAGTGTTTTAAAATTAATATATTTGACTGGAATACTTGTTTAAAAAATATTGTAATTACTTTTTAATACATTGAATACTGTTCTCCTTTCAGGTTTCAAGATGGTTCCAATGTCTGCAATTTATCCTCAACCAGTCCGTGTGAGTGTGGACCATCCCTTCCTGTTCTACATCTTACATCGGACCTCAGATGACCACAGTGTGGTGCTCTTCTCTGGCAGGGTCACTGAACCTAAGAGTTTTTAGACAGACTAAATTTTGTCTGAAAACTATCAAATAAAAAATAAGCAAACTGAAAAAACTTTTTATTTATTTTATTTACTATACACAATGAGTGCGATTCACGAAGCAGTTAGCCAGGTTTCTAACCACGTTTATAGCTTAATCACGTTTAACTATACCTGTTTTACGTGTTAATCCACCTAGTTATAAAGTGGTTAAGCTAAACGTGGTTAGAAACTGGCTATTAACTGCTTCGTGATTCGCGCCCAAATATATTTATTTATTCTTTTTATATAATTTCATTATTTAAGGTAGAGATAACACGCCCAATGTTAATAAAAATCCCATTCATAAAAATTATGAAAAAAATTTAGAATGTTCCCTTTAACATACCTTATCAGTAGGTATAAAGATCAGGTATACAAAAACGAGCTAGTTTTCGGATCTAGTAATTCATTTTTAAAGTTGACTAATTAATAACTCAAAAACTAGCTCGTTTTTGCATACCTGATATTTTACCTACTGATAAGGTATGTCGAGGAGAACATTCTAATTTTTTTTCATAATTTTTATGAATGGGATTTTTATTAACATTGGGCGTGTTATCTCTACCTTAATTGTCAATTCATTGCTTTCATTGATTGTGTTTTCATCAATAATAGGTTTACTCATAATTTTTTTTATCTTTTATAGTTTTATAGCAATACAAGATTTTGATTGTGGATTCTGATTAATATAGGATTTTACAGCTTTACAGTAAAGGCCAGACTAATTTAATTCTCTCTCTCTCTCTCTCTCTCTCTCTCTCTCTCTCTCTCTCTCTCTCTCTCTCTCTCTCTCTCTCTCTCTCTCTCTCTCTCTCTCTCTCTCTCTCTCTCTCTCTGTGTATATATTTATCAAGTTGTAAACAAAAAAGCAACAGATCTTTTTACCAATGATTCTGATTTTTGAAGTCATTTTTTTAAAAACTGCAGTTGTGGCACGTATTTTAAGTTATTTTTAACAGAGCTCGATTTAACTTTCCTGCGTTGAAAATATAAATATTATTTAAAATAATAAATTCAATATAATCAATATAATTATATAGTTTGGTGATAAATTAAAAGCCAAAAAATACATTAATATAAGATTTGAAAAAGATCTGCTGGTTTTGTAAAAACTGACAGTGAGGTAGAATTTAACATGCATGAAACCTTATATGGACGGAAACCAGAAATGGAGCTGTTGTAAAATAACCGCGACCCTTTGAAATTGCTCAAACCATAATAATTAAGCGATTAGACTTTAGAACATTATTGATTTTTAAAATATATTTCATTCAATTCTTTCTTATTGAAGTATATTTTGACTCTGAACTGAGGTTAATCGTAAAAATACTTTAGGTTAATGTAATTTTATCTTAATTTTAAAAAATTTCTATGTAATAGGCATGCATCTGTATAAAGTTCCATAAACTGTATATTTAAAATATTGCGTGTATATATAGGAGATTATATCACATGGTAATTCCACACACATATTTCCTCCCTCAGTTACTTTTTCCTGGTCGGTGTGAGATGTTACTGACCTCAGACCAGTCAGGTGACCTTCAAGTAAGTCAGGGTCAAGTCAGGGTGGAGCATGTGAGGGAAATACCCAGGTTACTCTATATAGTTCTTCCGCTAACCACCGAGTTGTTTATATAGTTGGTATTTGTGGTTTTTATAATAATTTTTTATAATTCCTGGATTTAACAAAAATTAACTAGACGAAATTTGAAAATAGCAATTAAATAAATTAAAAAGATAAATTTATTGTATAATTAAAATGAAATCAATAATAATAAAGGGTTGTAGGAAACCCAAGGGTGTATGCCCTTTGTCCCTATCGGTATATTTCTTGAGAATAGAAGAGAAAGAAACTAAAAAAAAAAAAAAAATTAATTATAAGATGTTAAATTTTTAAGTTCATAATATTTATACATTTTTAACACAGTATTTTTATTAGTTAAACTCATAGCTGATTTGTATATTGGAATATATACTGCATTTTTTTTATTATGTATAGTACAAATATTAAACATTGATAATTTTTTTAACATAATTAACCTCAAGAACAACAATTAAATTAAAGTGTATAAATTAAAATGTTCCCAATATTCTATATATTTATTATTATTGTGTGACAATATTTAAAAGTGATGACAAATCGAAGTGCTCATTGTTAAATTAGTGGACCACTTATAATTAAAATTTGCTAACAAGATAGCAGAAAATATATCAATCAAATTTTACTTGCATTTACATGTAATAAGGAAATTGATTTTTTTTTTTCCACCTTATCAGTATTGTTAATATTATAAGTTCGTCTCTTGTCTGCAATAATGATCTATCTCCTGTATCAAGGTAGTGCAATTATGAGCTGTAAGTTTAGACATTATATAAAACGAAGCTCATTGTTGTGCTCATCTGAAATAGCAGGCAGCTCATTATTGAACAATTAAGTGATCTCATTTTCGCAGATGAGGGACGATATAATGTCATATTGTATTTTTTAAGATCCTATCAGAACTACTGCAAGAGTTTAGTGACCTTTTGACTTTAAGATTCGTGTAAACCGGTCCTGACTGAAATCAAGTTACGTTCACCACCTTACAAGCAATTGCGTGTGTATAAAACTCCGTGCTTGCAAGTTAAGGGGGTTTAGTTGCCAACAAAAATCGAGAGAGTAAAGGCATCGTCATGAGTCGTCTTGTACTTTTGGGTAAGTGAAAATTTAAAAAAATTACAAACGATTTATATATATTATAAAAAAATATATATTTTAAAAAGAAAAAAAAAACACAATGATATTTGATTAAATTAATTTTAATGTAATAATAATAAGTTTCAGGTAAAATTTTTCCTGTTAATTTAAATATAGTTATTAATAATTTAATTTAATAAATGTTAGAATGATATCTATACATACATGTATATAATGAAAACCTTCCTTTTTTTTATTGCAAGTTTAGAATAAAGACCATAATTAAACGGATTAAAGAGGAAAATAGCTGTGACGTCATTTTCATGCAATTTTTTTTTAGATTCTTGTGTGTTAATGCCTATGACGTCACAATGCTTTACATCACGATTTAAAGCTTGTTGGAAGGTTTAAAGTAATTAGAAAAAAATATTGAGAATCGTAGAAATTCATGACGGATGTCCTTTATCATCACTTTCTACCAAGAGCAAGGTAAATTTAAATTATATTTTGACAAATCTTCTCCAGCCCTGTGTTGTCTGGTGCCCCTCCAAGTCATGGCGAACACCGAGTCACTGAGGACCATTGCTGAGAGCAACTCCAAGTTTAGCAGAGACTTCTTGAAGGTAATGTTATTTCAATTTAAAAATGTCTTGTAAAAATGTTAAACAAGCTATAATGATTGCAACTTGATTTTACATTTTTGAACAAAACAAAAATATTTAGCATGACAGGTATAATATAATACAGGGCTATTGCTGTTAAAAAAAAGTTTACTCTCCAATAAAAATAGGAAAGAAAGGACTTGGCATTTAAATTTTAACGCAGTGGATTAATGCGCATCCCATTTGTAAAAGGAGGTTCAATCTCTATAGAGGGGATTGCGCTGACGTCACGCGAGGAGGGCCAGAATGCACGGACTAGCATATAAACAAAGTGTAAAATATTTTTTTTACTTCACTTAATAAAATAAATCAACTTTAAATACTTCAATAATACTTTAACACTACACGATAGAACTCATAAAAAAAATCTCACCGCCAAAAAAACCGTTAAAAGTATTTTTTATAATTTTTTTTCGTCATTTTGCCTATGCTCACTGTATAATCTGGCCTTCCTAAACTTTCTCTTTTCCCTCCCTCCTGCGCCCCCTTTGCAATGTGTTTGTATAGGGAAACCCCTCTCCCGCCTCACGTAAACATAAACAGAAATCATGCTCTTTACATCGCAACAGATTATTCATACGCATTATTAAAAAGAACACCCATGTACTTGTGAATCTACAGGAGGTGGTTGGAGGAATCCTCATAAAATAAAAAATAACTTCATACTTCATTAAATGACGACCATTTTATCTGAGGTTTCCATGTTTTCCTCAGTTTCAACATGTCGAATGCTGAGATGGATTGTTATAAGCCACTGTAGTCCAAATTTGGAAGGTTGCCACAAAATTCTAATCAAAATGCCAGGTCGGGTCTATACACACTAAATTTTTAGATGCTGAATTGGTTTCAGTACTTTATGTCAGCACAAAATTGCTCTAGTTTCGTCTTACATACAGCACTTTTCACCTATAAAATACTTAATCCAAGTACAAATTTGGTACTAAAAAAATAGAGTCAATTTTTTGTACTTTTTTTACTAAGCTCTTTCTTCAGTACCGAATTTGTACTTGGAATAAGTGTTTTATAGGTCAAAAGTGCTGGATGTACGACGAAACTGGAGAAATTTTGTACTGACTGGAGCAATTTTGTACTGACATAAAGTACTGAAACCAATTCAGCATCTAAAAATTTAGTGTGATATGAGGGTCTGGGAATCAATTATGTATCTTGTAACCATAGCAGTATATACAATTTAATAGGGCAGAGTGAAGTTAAAGAAAAAAAAAATCGAATTAAAATCTGCAATAATATTGCTGCTAAATACTTATACTTTTAATACATATATAAGATGAAATAATATTCTCAATATTATTAATGTAAAACTGGATGTATTTTCTTAAAAAAATTATAGGTATATATACGATAACATCAATAATATAAAAGCTCTTTTACTTCCCTAAAGTAAAATTTTAATGATAGGTGGTGGGTTCCTCCGAACCCGGCAACCTGGTGACGTCACCCCTGAGTGCCCAGCTCGGTCTGGGGCTGCTTCGTCTGGGGGCCCGGGGCACCACGGCAGACATCTTGACCTCCGCCCTCAGCCTGCCGCGGGACCAACAGCTGGCCAACAACGGCTTCAGAGACCTCATCGATACTCTCAAGGTAATGTGAAAAATACATAGATTCAAACCTTAAGCTAACGTGATTATTTCCACACAGAGCGAGACACACGCCGGATTGAAGCTGGAGATCGCCAACCGACTATACGCGGCTAAGGTAAAAGATTTTACGCTCGAACCCACGTTCGCCTCGTCAGTCCGCGATTTGTTCCGCTCCAGCCTGCAGTCTGTGGACTTCAAGGACGCAGCCACGCCGACAGTTATCAACGACTGGGTGTCAGAGGTCACCAACGGAAAGATCAAGGACCTCTTTGAACAAGGTGAGGATTCCACATTTCA
This sequence comes from Siphlonurus alternatus, assembly GCA_949825025.1. Classification (NCBI taxonomy): domain Eukaryota; kingdom Metazoa; phylum Arthropoda; class Insecta; order Ephemeroptera; family Siphlonuridae; genus Siphlonurus; species Siphlonurus alternatus. Next base: position 8,662,035 of record OX463783.1, read on the forward strand.
GGTCATCGACGACATCTTGGTAATTACTTCTTGGTTCAGATAGCATCATTGGGGTATATCCCAATTCAAAATTGGACACTTGAATTTTTTATCATAGAAATGAATAGAGGGCACCAAATTATGCTACTCTGAATCTTTTCAGATTTTTTTGAGACCCGGAACTATTTTTAAATAATAATTATTGAAAGTTCTGTAAGTTAAGTTGGCACCCCTGAATATTTAATAAAAAGGATAGGACCGAGACGCCTATTGACGCCTCCAGGGGGCGTGGCCGCACTTTCAATAATTATTTAAAAATAGTTCTGGGTTTCAAAAAAATTTGAAAAAATTCAGAGTAGCATAATTTGGTACCCTCTATTCATTTCTGCAATAAAAAATTTCATGTATGTTGTTCATTGCATTACTAAATTTAAATCAATAGTTGTATTGTTATTAAACTATATTTTTATAATATTTATAACTATTTCCAATATAATGAATAACTAACAACTAATATTTTTTGTATCAGTCTAACGATTTTTATATTTTTCTTTATTTTTTTTAATGATTTTAATGATTTTATTTAATAACGTTTCCATAACTGAACCTCGCTCCCTCCCATCTCCTATTTCTAAAAAAAAAATATTAATTTGACATCAGATGCATTCAACCGTGATACCCGACTGGTTTTGGTGAACGCGATGTACTTCAACGGCCTCTGGCTCAAACCCTTTGACCCTACAAACACTCGCGAGAGCATCTTTTACACGGGGCAAGAAACATCTGTGCGGACACCTTTCATGGAATTGCGGATACGAATCGGTTCTTCTCCGGCACTGGAGAAACTGAATGCCACGCTCATAGAGCTGCCTTACCAGGTATGAGATATGAAGTAATTGATTGAGTAGATTGATGGGATTTGGGATCGTGACATTTTATAATGTCAGTATATAACGGAGACCAGGCGCGGATCCAGAAAAAAAATTCTGTGTGTGTGTGTGGTGGGGGGGGGGAAAAGCCTCCATAAGGACAATGTTAAAAAAAATGGAGTGGGGGAAATGCCTATATTGCCCATGTTAAATCCAAAATTTCGGCCCCCCCCCCACCTGGATCCGCCCCCCCTGAATCCGCGCCTAACGGAGACCTGTACTTAATACATTATAAAACATAACTGAACTCTATCTCTCTCCCAGGGTGGTAAAACCAGCATGGTGATCCTGCTGCCCGGCTCTCGCACGGGACTGGCCCAGCTGGAGCGCGACATGCAGACACAGGACCTGAGTGCTCTCAACAGACACGATAGGACGACCTTGGCAGAACTTTACCTTCCAAAGTTCAAGGTCGAATCTACCCTGAAACTGGAGGAGTCACTGGAGAAGGTACGACTTTTTATGCAGAGAAAATAAATCTAAAGGAATTGCAGAGGATATAAAATGTATAAATGTGTGTAATTTATTGTTTTCAGATGGGCATGTCCAACATTTTCTCCAAGTCTGCTGACTTAAGCGGTATCGCCACTAAAGTCCAGGACCCTCCCCTCAGAGTTTCCTCCGTGGTACAGAAGACCTTCATCCAGGTCGGAGAGAAAGGAACGGAGGCTGCGGTAGCCACTGGTGAGATAATAAGATTATTGGAGTTGTAGGGTAGTCATCACCCTTATTGTATAATTGTACTGTGTTAATTCCAAGGATTATCTTTTTCTTATGACAATTAATACAAGAAAAATGATGTACGTTATATTATACGGGATACGATGCTTTACGATCATTCATATCATATATGATATAATTCATACAAATTATATCAATGAATGTGCAGTATATCCCGTTGTTTCCCAAAAATACAATTTTTTCATTTTTTTTTTTCATACATTGCCGCCTGCATGAGAGCCAAATATGAATTTAAAAAAAAAAAACAACAACGTAAAATAGATGGGAATTTTAATTCTGACAATTCTCTTTCTTGCCTCGGTGGGTAAACACAGTTGGGTTTAAAATAATAAAATAATAGAGTATCGACTTCAATTCTTTTTATTGCAGAAATGGATAGAGTGTACAAAGTTGTGCTACCCTGATTTTTTTTCAGATTTTTTAGAGTCTGGGAACTATTTTTAAAAATTTATTGAAAGTCCTTTTTGTGACGTCACGAGGCAGCAAGTCCTATCTTTTTCTTAAGGAGCGGCGTCTTGTGACGTCACAAAAAAAAATTCCAATAATTTTTTAAAAAAAGTTCCCACGCTCTAAATAAAATCTGAAAAAAAATCAGGGTAGCATAACTTTGCACGCTCTATATATCCATTTTTGCAATAGAAAAATTTTGAGGTCGATACTCCATTATATTATTATATAATATAATTATATACGTGCTATTGAAAATTTTGTTGATTGAAGCTAAAAATGTTCTATATCTAAAATTGGAAGAAAAAAAATCGTTACGTGTGTTTGCTAAACATTAATTATATAATTTTTGAAGTTCTTTATTAAATTTTCTTCATTTTACAGGTATCTCGGTGAGTCTTATTAGGGCACCTTCTGAATTTCCCGAAGTCTATCTATATGTGGACCATCCCTTCCTGTTCTACATCTTACATCGGACCTCAGATGAACACAGTGTGGTGCTCTTCTCTGGCAGGGTCACTGAACCTCACAGCTTTTAGACTGTTTGAATATTGTATAAATTAAAATGAAATGAAACTTTAATGATAGCTTTTCGCTAATAAGATTACATTATTAGTATGTAATCAGTAATCATACAAAATTACATACTAATATTACGAGCGTATATAAAATTTCTAATATAAAATAGAAGATTATTGTATCAGTTCTTACATACTAAAAAATACATTTTATATTTGGATTATTCAGTAGCAGGGTCACTGAACCTAAAACAAACTGAAACTTATATAAAATAAAAATAAATATGCAAGACAAAATTATCTTTTAAATGCCTACATGATTCACGAATGAAAAATAGCTTCGTCTATTTAAAATATATAAAATATGCTTTACCTGCTTAACACCTTACCATGCATAGGGTCAAACTAGCTATCCACCAGTTTCTAAACTCCAGTTTTTTATATCATATTTTCATATTGTTTAATTAAAAAAAATTATATATAAACTATATTTGTACTGAATAGCGAAAGCTAAATAAAGCTAGATTATTTTATTTTATTTATTTTTATACAAATGAGTATAAGCTTATATAGAATTAATAGCAAAATAATGAGGATTTCTTTTTTTTTTTTTTTTAAATTAATGTATCTCAACTTTTGAAAATATGAAATTACAGGGGCTAGAAGTTAACAGAAGGGATAGAGGGAAAGGGGGCAAAGAAGGAAGATAACACACCATTTGAATTTAATTTTTACATGATAATAATATATTAAGTTATATATTATATATATAAATTTTATATATATATATATATATATTAACAATTATTAGTGCTGTAGCGACTCCTTTTCTTGTAGATAGAAGAAGATAGAGTAAAATTAACGTGATATTCCCTCCGGAAGTAGCCTGAAGTGTAAAGTTTGTGGCTATTCTATTTTTAATTAAATTGAATTAATTTCTACAAATGGGTCAGTGTGTTAATTAGCATAATATATACGTACTGACCTATGTGCTGAATTGCAACGTTGAAACATATTAATAAATAGACCAGAAACATTTAGCTGCATACGGAGATGGAAATATTATATAAATTTCACATGTATTATCACTTAAATTTATTAGCAGAATTCAATGGCCTTCTCAGTATAACTTTAATTTTTTTTTTTTTTTTTCACATACGTTGAGTTAATCCAATTGTGACCCCACTGACCTTGAGATTTATGCAAACCGGTCCGTTGAGATGGAAATCAAGTTCTGTTCACCACCTCAAGGGTTAGGAAGTTTTAGTTGCGAACAGAAGTCGAGAGAGTTAAGACATCGTCATGTGTTGTCTAGTACTTTTAGGTGAGTGAAAATTTAGCGTAAACTATTTAATAATTTTGTAAATAGAAATATTAGGATATAATGTATATTATTATAAATAATTATATTAATAAACTATTTTTGTTTTACATACCATTTTATGTATGCTGGGCAATCTTCACCGATCCTTTATTTTATGCAACACTCTACAATTAGCACTGATTTTAATAATATTTAAATTAAGTATATACATATGCATATGTTATTTTAATAATTATTATTCACAAAAATGTACAATTTTGCACAAAACTTGATGTAATCACTTTAAACTTTACATCAAGTTTTGTGCAAAATTGTACATTTTTGTGAATAATAATTATTAAAATAACATATGCATATGTATATACTTAATTTAAATATTATTAAAATCAGTGCTAATTGTAGAGTGTTGCATAAAATAAAGGATCGGTGAAGATTGCCCAGCATACATCAAATGGTATGTAAAACAAAAATAGTTTATAATGTCTACTTAATTCGCCTGCTAAGTTTTATTAATTATATTAATATTTATAAATATAATTTTGTAAATATAAGAATGAGGCACATAATAATAATTAAAAGCATATTCCTGTTATATTAATGGGTAGTTTAAAAATCCAAATTAATTTATTTACAATAATATGAAGTGCATGAATTGAAAAATATTAAGTTAACCTTTATTAACTGCAGTATGATCCTAAAATTCCTAAATATTCCTACGTACCATATATTTAAACATTCAAATTAATTTTTTTTTATATATAATATTTTACGTAAATTCTCCAGCCCTGTGCTGCCTGGTGCCCCTCCAAGTCATGGCGAACACCGAGTCACTGAGGAACATTGCTGAGAGCAACTCCAAGTTTAGCAGAGACTTCTTGAAGGTAATTAATTTCAATTAGAATTTAAATATAACGAGTTAAAAATATGTAAGCTGACAAATAATAGATTTCATTGTTTGAATAACAAACTTTAGCATTGAAGACATAACAAACGGAATTTCAAATAATAAGAAAATGAATAATACTCTCCTAATAACACTACAATTTTAACTAGTACCAAAATATGCCATTTCTAACAAATAATGTGTACATTAATATTATAAATAATATATAATTCTATATAATTTTTGTGGCTGCAGCAATGGACAATTTGCATCATTTTTTTTTACTAGCTCAATCGAAAGAGGAGGTCAAAAAATACACCTGTGAATTTTTTGAGATTTTTATTCGTATCGCATCATGGCTAAAAGAGAGGTCACGTGACCTGGAGGCATCGCCCGCGTCGCCTATGACGTCATTGAACTGTTCGGTCAAACAAACGATTGACTTTAGAACGCTTGTAAACGGTATCCGGAAAACTCGGTGCAGGAAAACTCGGTGCAGGAAAACTCGGTGCAATTTCAACAAGCTAGGAAAACTCGGTGCACGGTAAACTCGGAGCACGGAAAACTGGGAGCACCGCTAGGAAAACTCGGAGCATCGCATATATTGCAAGATCCCTATACTAGTATATGGATTTTGGAATATGTATATTAGCATAAAAATAATAAAATATAACAAAAATCGAACACATGTAATTTTCTTGTTGCCTTCATACAAAAAAAGTATTGGAGGGCTTAAATACTATGAATATCACTAATTTTATATTAAATTATATAATACTATTTATAAATAATTCAAATAATTTCATTATTTAATTAATATTTATTGTATAATAATATAAAGGAAAAATTTAAGTGCTTTCATAGAATGAACAGCGGTACATGAATTTTTTGTCCATAATGTCCATATAACTTTATGAGAACAATTACATTCTTATATCAATTTTTATTTTTATTTGTTATATGACATTATATATATTATCATTAACACATTGAAAAAAAAATATAATATTACATATTGCATAAATGTGAAGAAATATATTTTTATTTAATTAAAGGGAAAGGAAAATAAATACGGGCCATTCACAAAGTCTTAAGACCACATTTAGGGCTCGATAATTTAAGACCAGAAATTTTGGGTCTAAAAAGCATGCATAAAATCGGGCTTTAAATTATCGAGCCCTAAATGTGGCCTTAGGACTTTGTGAATGCCTCTTAATATGTTTTATACACATGATGACGATTAATCATTATATATATTTTATATAATATAATATACATGCAATGCTGAAAAATGGGGAATGGTAATAAATTGTAATAATATTGAAATACTTTCAACCGTACATTATTTTATGGCGTTCAAACGTTGTCAACAAGTTTCTTTACTACCTGGATTGAAAAAAAACAGGTAGCAGGTAAGATAATTAGTGCACGTGCACTTGAACAATGGGGCGAGGCGCAGCCCAATAACTTTCATGGGCTAAGGGTCACCCAGCCTATGACTATGTGGAGGGTGTGGCCCACAACATCTCCTACTATAGGCACCTAGTACTGACCCCTCCCCTCTCCCCTCATTTCCGGCTATGATGTGGATTTTGTTTCTATTTATAGCTTTGCATTTAATTATATAGATTCCAATAAGATAATTATGTATTATTTTGTACAATTTAAGCATCAATTTTTAAGTAGACGAACATTATTTCCTATGTGATATTTTAGCTTATGTGATCAATGTCAATAACAGTATGTCTTTATAAAATAAAACACTTTTATTGTGAAATTTTTTTCCGTATTATTGCGTCAATTAGTATTTAATACAATACCTATACCAGTTTTAAAATTTATTATTTAGAAAAGTATGCATGAATTTAGTTAAGAATTTAAAAGTAAATTTATAGCAGCACATCATATGTAAATTTTTTTAAAAAAGTATTTAATTTATGTGAAAATGCATTTTGTTGAACTTAATATATTTACATATAAATTTATATGCAATGCAAATTTATTTTAATTAAAAATTAGATAAAAGAATAAAATATCTATATAGATGAATTACGGCTCAAGGCAGCAAAATATTATGTTAAAGTTAAATAAGAATTGGTAAGAATAAGAATGGGGAATTCTCTTACAACTCAAATTTTAATTTAACTACTATATTATGATAGGGTATATATATTAACAATAAGTTTGACTTAAGTTCCAACTTTTTTAACTCAAATTTGGGGACTCTGAAGGGATTATTAGAATAGGGGCAAAGTATGCAACCCGCGCGCAAACCTGAAAATTGTGACGTAGAAACTCCCTAGTTAACACATAACAACTGCCTGATATCATAGTTTGAGCGTCAAGGCAGGCACGGACTGGGCCCAAACGGCCCACCGAGCGAAAAAGAATGACAGCCCACATAGGCGGGGGGCTAACACCCCAAAGGGGGGTCTGGGGGGCAGAGCCCCCCAGTAGCCCGCCGCAGGCGCGATTTTTTTTAGGTTTTCACTAAATTTTTTACTAAATTTCACTAAATTTTTCAAAAATTACACTAAATAGCTTCAATTAAATTTTAATATTAGCTGCAATTAATATTTACTACATTATAATATCAAGTGTTAAATCTTAATTAATCAAGTTTAGTGATACCTATACTTATATAAATTTCCTATATTTTTTGAAAAAGGAGAGAAGTATAGAACTCGATCCTTCTTTAATTAACTTCGATTCCTTAAACATTTTTTTTTCTAAAGCAGTACTGCTAAATTTACTGCATTTAGCATTTGCTTAAATTTTAAATTTTGTGTTAAATTGTTGCATAAATTATAATTATTCGTGATTTTTAAAAGCCAACAAATAGTTTGGCCGCACTTAATTACATTAAATTAATGTAAAAATCTTTCCTGGACTCGGAATGGGGAGGAATACCAGAATGGGGAGGGAAATAATTAATAATTATAATAATAAAAAAATAGCATACATTATACCTTCGAGAGCTCGAGAATCTTGTAAATACAGGTTAATTATTCACTGGAGAAATATACTATAAGGATTTTGGATTCCATATAAATAAAATGTTAATTAATTTATAAATTTATTAGGAGTTTGAGAAAGGACTTTTCAAGCAAACTGATAATTAAGAGAATGTTTAATTTATTTATTTCTCCATTACTTTATTTAAGTTCAAGTTTTTTATATATACAAATTGCTTATTTTGTATACTAACTTTTCGCAAGGTAAATGCAAAGTATATTTTACTGCGAATTTTTTATTTACTGATATGATGTATTTGATTGTAAACAACAGTTAATTTTAATGTTATTTTTTAAACTTTGTTTCATGCAAGATCCACGTACAATTTCCTTGCTGCTATAAATGTTTTTATTCATCTTTCAATTGAAAATTGCTTACTTGTTAGTGATCAAGGTGGGTAAAGGTCTACCTTTACCCACCTTGTTAGTGATAAATGTGATAATGATTAGAAATACGCCAAATTAAATACGCCAGCAGCTATATAGTTAAAAAATAAACCTTTAAGCAGGAAAAAAAAATGTTGTTTTATTCAGATTAATATTTTGTATAAATTGTGATGCATGCAGAGCCTGCATCAGGATCACCTTTTTTATTTTAGTTTTGGTAAGTCTGAGGTCGAGTACTCGCAGCTAGCTATCGCGGGTATGCTATTCTTAATTTGTTATAAAAAGTTCCTCTTTTTTTGCGGTAAATTAAATAAATTTAGATCATAGATCAGTATTTTAAAAAAATTAAAAAAAAAAATGTATAAAATATGAATCATAAATCTTAATCACATGGATAATTTTTTTCTCTTAGGCATGAATTCTTAAGCTTTCATAAAATATATATATAAGACCAGAGCCCTAAAAAAGCTCTGATTATAATATGATATTATGTATACAGTACACCACTGGTGTTTGATGAATAAATATTATTATTATAATATGATATAAGACGGAATATTAATTTAGACACGTAATTTAAAAGATCGCGAAAATAATTGACAGCTGGGCTAGACTACTGCAGTACATAATATATTATAATATATATATATATATATATATATTAGGTCTGTTCGTAAAAATACAATCAGAAAGAATCGATTATTTGTGATGAACCTTATGTTATATGTACAGAAGGTTCATCTCATATAATCGATTCTTTCTGATTGTGTATTTACGAACATCAGACCTATTGTCTTCTTCATCCCACAAATAAAGCTGATGCATGCATTCCTTAATCAATTTACATGTTAGACGCGAGTGCTCTTTATAATTTCCGTTGGCATTTTCTTTTCCCTGTTCCCTCTTTTTTTCTCTGTCTTTTTCTTTTCTCTCTTTTACCTTTTTTTTTTCTTTCTGACCGACGGCCCACTTTTGCCGCGGCCCACCGACCCATGCTCGGTGGATCGGTAGGCCAGTCCGTGCCTGCGTCAAGGAGTCATTGGCTATAAATTTTAGTAACACGATCGAAATCAGCAGGTTTTTCTACCCTAGTATCAATAATTTTTTCTCTAATATCAGTTTACTTTAAGAGTGATAATCGAAAATATAAATTTATTGCCGGAAAATTTCGCCTGCTAGGCAGTTTCTACGTCACGTTTTGGCGCTAAATTCAAAAGGAGGAAGATTTTTAAAAAATTCTCATGCCTCCAATTTTGAAAATTGAAACTTTTTTGTTTTAGGACATTTAGTTTCAAGGCATAGAGCATCTGAAAAAAAATTAAAATAAATGTAGGAGAATTCCCCATTGTATAATAACAGATGCAACTATTCTACTTCATTGCATGCACACAGTGGCGTAGCCAGGATTTGTTCAAGGGGGGGGTTCTTGAAGATAAAGATTGAGAATATCCCACCGGGGGGTTTGGGGGGCGTAGCCCCCCAATAGCCCGCCGCAGGCGCGATTTTTTTTAAGGACACGCCCCTTTTTTAGGGTAAAATTATTAAAAAATACTATTATAGAGGATGTATGGCCTGATGCAATATTTTTACATTTTTTGCATCCCATTTTTTTAATTTCTTTTCAATATTGTACGTGCACTAACGTAATAAATAAACTAGCCTTGAGTAAATAATTTTAGTTAAATCAAGTAATTCATCTAATAACCACTTTTATATTATTTTTATTAGTTTCATGGTGCGCGATTTTTTTGAAAAAGGAACGTGGACTATAATTTTTTTCGATGAAAAGTTGCAGCAAATTTCTTATATTTGTAAATCGTTAATTATGTAGTTACAATATTTTTGTCACTACAGTATTTTTTCTTATAAAAAAATAGACCACATTTTAAGACGATGTACTAATGTACGAGCAAGAAAAAATATTTATATTTAAATTTTCAAAACAGGAAAATCAATTCATTACATTAAGTATACTGTAAAATTAATACATTTAAAAATCGGATTTTTTTAACTTCAATAATAAATTTAAATATATACGTACAGTATTATACATATGACTTACATGAGACAATGAAACTAGCAATTGCAAGATGTAATATACTTATATAATTAATTAAAAAATAATAAAATACGATATATAATTTTTATTGTTATACTGAACATCATGCGGGGAATGTTTTCAACATTTTTTATACTTTAAATTGTTGTCTTTATAGTGTCTTTTCGTATACAAAAACAAAAATAACTTAATAATGAATACTACATAATATAATTATCATAACAGAATTATACCATACTTAAATAATCATAATATTGTAGACCGATTTTAAAAAAATTAAAGATGTATTAACAATGTGTTTCGGGGATATAAATTTTTAAAGTTTTTTTTTTTAAGAAAATTTTTCATAAAATTTTAGCTAAATCGTATCCGTCGAGTACCATTTTTTGTTATTTTTCCCTTAAAATTTACTAAGGTTCAGCTCTCAAGGGGGGGGGTTATAACACCCAAAACCCCCCCCCTTGTCTACGCCCCTGCATGCACAGCTTTATATATAAAAAAAATTAAAAAAAAAATTTAAAATGAAAATATATATATATATATATATATATATATATATAATATATATAGCAAAAAATTACAACTGTATGTTGTTTTAAAAGGGTTATTGTCACTAATTTTAGGAGATGGTGAATCACTCTGAAAATTATAGTAAACCTTCCTTACATTATAACATAAATATTCAGCAAAAAGAAAAAAAATGAAGCAAAAGTCAATCTAGTTTTTGAGATATTCAGGATATAAATAATGAGAATATCATTGGAAATCTGGCGGCCATTTTCAAATCAAGTCAAATCAGCATCTTTTTCAACTAAAAAAATTACCATCTCAAAAACTGGACTAAATAATTACTTTCTTTACTTCAGAAAGTGAACAGTCATTTTGTTATCTATGTTCTGATCTAAATTTTATAATTTTTTACCATCAAAAAATAATTACAATTCTTAAAAAACTATCATGGCAAATACACAATTTATATATAAATATTTATAAGCCCTAGAGAACAATTATTAAGGATAAATTACGATATAGTGATGCTCCTCATAGTATTTAATTAAGTCCCCAATAACTTTTGTGTTTGGAGGCGACAATATAGCTGGTTATATATAATATATACGATATTTTATAATATATGCGATGCTCCGAGTTTTCCTAGCGGTGCTCCCAGTTTTCCGTGCTCCGAGTTTACCGTGCACCGAGTTTTCCTAGCTTGTTGAAATTGCACCGAGTTTTCCTGCACCGAGTTTTCCTGCACCGAGTTTTCCTACAATCCTTGTAAACAACCACGTTGCTATGGAAACAAGCAACAATTAATTTATAGTTTACAAGTGTTATATAGACGATCGTTTGCTTGACCAGACAGTTCAATGACGTCATTGGCAATACGGGTGCTGCCTCCAGGTCACGTGACCTCTTTACATCCCTATTTTAGCCATGATGCAGTATGAATAAAAATCTAATAAAATTCATAGGTGTATTTTTCGACCTCCTCTTTCGATTGAGCTACTAAAAAAATGTGATGCAAATTGTCCATTGTAATTTTATATTCATTTTTATATGCAATATTTTTTTTCTGGATATAAATCGCATCTGAATTTTTAAATGTAATAAATACTACAAAAAACATACATCTTGTACCATAACAATACTACAATTTTGGATTATTAAAGTATTATTGATGGAAGTATTTTTAAAATAGAAAATATTTTAATGTAGGTAACGTTAAAGAAACGTATTCATTTAAACACTTAAATTAAATTATGACAACAGGTGGTAGGTTCCTCCACACCCGGCAACCTGGTGACGTCACCCCTGAGTGCCCAGCTCGGTCTGGGGCTACTTCGTCTGGGGGCCCGGGGCACCACGGCAGACATCTTGACCTCCGCCCTCAACCTGCCGCGGGACCAACAGCTGGCCAACAACGGCTTCAGAGACCTTATCGATACGCTCAAGGTATAACGTGGGGTTTATCATTTTTTTTTTGCACAGAAATTTGTTCAATAAAATAAAGTAAAAGAAAATTTTTAATTTCATAAATTCCTTGAAAATTACATTTTTGTTCCTCTCAGAGCGAGACAAGCGACGGACTGAAGCTGGAGATTGCCAACCGACTGTACGCGGCCCAGACTGGAGGGTTCTCGCTCGACCCCACGTTCGCCTCGTCAGCCCGCGATTTGTTCCGCTCCAGCCTGCAGTCTGTGGACTTCAACGACGCAGCCACGCCGACAGTTATCAACGACTGGGTGTCAGAGGTCACCAACGGAAAGATCAAGGACCTCTTTGATCAAGGTGAGGAAGTAAAGCTTGGAACATTAAAAATGTTACTCTTTACTCGATCTGATCTCTTAAATTTATTTGGCTCAGATTGCATCATTTATAGGTAATGGAGATAATATATATCCCAATTATACTTATTCAAATTCAAATTTTTATTTCGATTATATAGGCTGTACAGCATGGATCACGTCAATTATTAATTATTGCATAAAATATGTAACATAATTATATACTATAATTAAAACTAGTTTTTCTAAATTTAATTAATTTAAACACATATACCCAAACAATATTTAAAAGTATGATCTATAAAATTAATATATAATTAATTAATTAATTAATTAATTAATTAATTAATTAATTAATTAATTAATTAATTAATTAATTAATTAATTAATTAAATTCATTTATGTAAAACAATTATGAGTATAATTATTATAATTACATCATCACTAATTGCGATACATAATAATTTTTGTATTTATCACTGAATATTTTTCAAATATAACGTGAAATAACTGAAGATTGTTTATTTTTTTTATCAGTGTAACGATTTATATTTACATGGATAATTAAATATAATCTAAAGAAAACCCCTTTCTGCCTTTTTTTAAAAAATATTAATTTAATTTCAGGCGCTTTCAAGAGAAATTCACCAAAGTTGGTTTTGGTGAACGCGGTGTACTTCAATGGCCGTTGGCTCAGACTCTTCAAACCTAAAGACACTCACCAAAGAAAATTCTACACGGGACAAGACAGCAGCGTGAAGACTGCGTTCATGAAATTGCAGATGCGCATCGGGACCTCCCCAGCATTGGAGAACCTGAAGGCCACGCTCATCGAACTACCTTATCAGGTAGGAGAAACTAAATGAAGGTTGGTTGATGTGCATGTGGGTAATTGGGAATCGTGACAATAGAGTATCGACCTCATTTTTTTTTTTTGGTACAGAAATGGATAGAGAATGCAAAGTTTTTTTTTCAGATTTTTAAGAGCCCGGGAACTATTTTTAAAATATTATTAAAAGTTATTTTTGTGACGTCACGAGGCGGCAAGTCCTATCCTTTTTTTAAGGAGCGGCGCCTCGTGACGTCACAAAAAGGACTTTCAATATTCTTTTAAAAATAGTTCCCGGTCTGTAAAAAATCAGGGTATATTAGCAGAACTTTGCACCCCCTATCCATTTCTGCAATAAAAAAAAATTGAGGTCGATACTCCATTACAGACGTACATGATGAAAGGTAAATAATCTCTCCCCCAGGGTAGTAGAACCAGCATGGTGATCCTGCTGCCCGGCTCTCGCACGGGACTGGCCCAGCTGGAGCGCGATATGCAGACACAGGACCTGAGCGCTCTCAACAGACACGAGAGGAAGACAGAGGTGGAGCTTTACCTTCCAAAGTTCAAGGTCGAATCTACCCTGAAGCTGGAGGAGTCACTAAAGAAGGTACGAGTTTCAAACGGAGAAATTAAATCGATTTATGACGAAATAAACGAAGATATTAATTTAATAATAAGAAATTTATGAAATTTATTATTTTATCTCATTTCCAGATGGGTATGTCCAACATATTCTCCGACGCGGCTGACTTCAGTGGCATCTCCACTCGACCTCCCCTCAAAGTTTCCTCCGTGGTACAGAAGACCTTCATCCAGGTCGGAGAGGAAGGAACGGAGGCTGCGGTAGCTACCGGTGAGATGATAAGTTTATAGGGTCCTCATCCATCACCTTTTTGTACTGTGTTAATTCCAAGGATGGTACTTGTCTTACGGCCATGTAACACGTTGTTCATAATTTTTAGAAGGAGGTACGTGGTTTAACGGAATGATAATGCTATAAGATTATATAATCATAAATTGTACGTACAAATAATAATATTTTGGTGAACGAGCAATATATATTTATATATTAATATTATATTTAATACAATATGGATGTGTGGTCTTTTTGGAATCAGTGATACCGTAACTTTTATTGAAAGAAGTCAAATTAGAAGCTATATTACCTAAAATAAAAACAAATATGACCGTATGTTTGCTAACATTCTTAAATTTGTTCATTATATTTTCTTTTCATTCCAGGTTTCGTGAGTGTACCAAGTCCATCTGCACCTTTCCGTCCACCAGCTCCTCTGTATGTGGACCATTCCTTCCTGTTCTACATCTTACATCGGACCTCAGATGATCACAGTGTGGTGCTCTTCTCTGGCAGGGTCACTGAACCTCACAGCTTTTAGACAAACTTAAAATTGTGACAAATAAAAAATAAAGAGCAAATTAAGAAAAAAAAAGTATTTCCATTCTTATATTTTCCTAGCGAGAATGTATGGAAAAATGCTGTAAATGTTAATTGATAAAATATGATTATTTTCTCATAGATATAACAAAGTACTAGTCACACGAGTAAGAGTTAAAATATAATAAACAAAAATAGATTTTAACTTGACCGTTAACCCTAGCATGATTAAGGTCTTTTCGGGTTTACGCTTTATCAAGAGGGAAGGCAGGGAGGGGTTGAAACGACCCGCTATTTATTAAATAACTTGTAAAATAAAATGTTAAAGTTTTTTTTAACTATTTTTTTACAGAAATAAATTGCTGGGTGGTTAAGGATTACAAATTTTTACAGATTTTTTGGATAAGTGTTTCACACTTTTTTTGCTTTCAAAGAGTTTTGGGTCATCTCGACCTCCACCTCCCCCCCCCCCCCAAGGGTTAATTAATAAATTGATATGTAAGCAATTGTCATACTTATATTATAGTCACTAAAATGTCACTATCACTTTACAAACTCGCAATGTTTTTGCAAGCTTGCTTCATCTTCAGGCGTTTGTGTGATATTCCGAGTATTTGAGTAACAGACACGCGCCTGGATGAAGCAAGCAGTGCAAAGTTTGTAAAACATTGAAGTGATAGTGACTATTATATTACTTACACATCAAGAGACTAACTATATCGGTGAAGGTAAAAGTCCTTTTAATATTATTAATTTTATATTAAGTATAAAATATATCAAAAGTAAGGTTTTAATAAAATGTATAACATGAATAATAATCATATTTTCATCTTTAATGTTAATTCTTTTCTAAATTAAATTTTAGTGTCATTATTTTAGTTTCCAAAATTTTCTGTTACTTTTCTAATATATTACTCTTATATATACTCTTAAAAATAATTGGCTGAAATTTGACATCTTATAATCAGTATATTTTTAACGCCTTAAATAATGATTTTTCAGGTGTTTCGTAGTCAATATTCAGTAGTCAGCATATACTGTCAGTATATAGCTTATACTGACTACTGAAAATGCGCAACGAAACACCTGAAAAAAGCATGATTTAAGGCGTTAAAAATGCACTGATTATAAGGTGTCAAAATTCAGCCAAATTTTTTTAAGATACTTATGCAAAGCGATCTTGAAATTCGAATTCCAGAATTCGAATGCTATATGACTTATATGCAACAAACATTACGTTTTTAGGATAGAATACAGTTTCATTATTTGGAATAATAATGATTATGTAAAATTTAGTAATGTTTCTTTCTGGTCAGTGTTTTATGTGTATTTTTATATGTAAACAATGGGGAATTCTCTTACAACTCAAATTTTAATTTAACTACTATATTATGATAGGGTACTTATTAACAATAAGTTTGACTTGCGTTTCAAGTTTTTAACTCAAATTTGGGGATTCTGAAGGGATTATTAGAATAGGGGCAAAGTATGCAACCCGCGCGCAAACCTGAAAACTGTGACGTAGAAACTCCCTAGTTAACATACAACATTGCAACTGCCTGATATCATAGTTTGAGCGTCAAGGAGTGATTGGCTATAAATTTTAGTAACACGATCGAAATCAGCGGTTTTTTCTACCCTAGTATCAGTAGTTTTTTTCCTAATATCAGTTTACTTTAAGAGTGATAATCGAAAATATAAATTTATTGCAGGAAAAATTCGCCTGCTAGGCAGTTTTTACGTCACGTTTTGGCGCTTAATTCAAAAGAAGGAAGATTTTTTAAAAATTCCCACGTCTCCAATTTTGAAAATTGAAACTTTTTTGTTTTGGGACATTTAGTTTCAAGGCATAGAGCATCTGAAAAAAAAATTAAAATAAATGTAGGAGAATTCCCCATTATAATAGACAAAAAAAAATAAATAATAATGGAAATGGAAAACCCTTTTTTTTTTATTGAATATTTGGATAGAAGACCTCAAGTTATTGTCGACATTTTTGAACCCTGTTTACGACCTCAAAATTGTGAGGAAAGACACTGTGACGTCATAGTCATGCAACGTCTTTCCCTATGTTTGCGTGTGTTAAATGATATATGACTATGACGTCACAGCGTTTAGCAGCATGATTTTCAGGCTGTTAGAAATTTCGAAAAATTTAAAAAAAATATTGAAAATAGGTAACTCAAAGTTCTTTACCTGAAAAATTATATGCAACAAAACAATTTCATGAAAGGAGTCCACTGTGTAAAAATCAGTGCAATTCTATTAAACTCAAGTATTTTAAGTTACAAAACATCGTCATATATTACACAATTGAACCTTGAACTTTGTTTTCATTTACATCATCGATTTACGTCAATTTTCTAAGACTATAACGTGAACATTAATAAACAATGAGTCAAATTCATTTTATTGTTTTTAACATAAATAAAATGAGTTAAAATTTTCTTACGTCAATTGTTAATTATTATTAACTAAACTAATATTTAATTAAAGCTTAATTTACGTAGCATAATTATGTATATACAATAATTTAAATGTTATTACATATATAGTAATTAAGATAGTCAAGACCTTGGTTATATATAATACTAAAGTAAAAACACATTAAAATGTTTTGTATATATAAGTGGAACTGTGAGCAGGACGCAAAACAAACTTCACGATGTCTCCAAGCAGCAAACTTCAAGTCGCCCTCTCGTGTCTTATGGTAATTATTATTAGACAATTTCACTATTTTATTTTATATATTTATATTTTTATTTTATTACAAATAACTGGCTTTACGGGTCAAAATGGTTTACGTAAAAAATATATCTAAAAATAAAAATGGAAACAACACAACATATTTATTGGGGGTTAAAAAAAGTAAAATACTGTTATGAATTCAATATTAAGAATGAACAACCTGCATCAAAGCCTATATTATAAAGTATATTAGGCTTTGACCTGCATGATATTCTTATTGCATGTTTGGATAATACTCAAAAATAAATAATGTATGGTGGCGTCCCAATAGTCCTATTCTCGTCTACTACCCTTCCCTACAATGGCGGCAAATTTAGGGCGCATCATTATGCGCCCTTCTTATATAGCGGCCATCTTGGAGGGGAGGGGAAAGCTCATTTAGGGACCCTAAGTAGACGAGAAATAGTATTGGGACACCGCCTATGTATCGTCAATTTTTATAAGATTTTTTTTAACCCTGCGAAACTGTGTTACGTCATAATATAGTAATGCAAGTATTTAACACAGAAGCTATAGGGAAAATAGTTCCATTTTGTTATTATGTTCTGCAGCACAATTTTGATTATACTAGGGTGTTCAAAATATTTGAAAAATTAAAAATCCATAACTCAAGATCTTCTTATTCAAATATGCAATAAAAATTTTCATGCAGATTGTACATTGAGTATAATATAAACACAATTATATGAAAAATATTATTGCTCTTAAGGTAAAAAAAAAAAATGAGATTTGTCTATCAAGATCACACTGTAAAAAATCGTGGCAAAACTGTTGCACTGGCAATGCGAAGCTGATGGGAGGAGTGGGTGGTAACTTCAGTCCCTGAGAGCGTAGCTACATTTCTTATAAAAATCAACAATCAATTTATAACAATCAACGCCACGGTTCGAAATATATGAAAACAACTCAGAAAATTAACCTAAAAAATTAGGTTTTAGTAAAAAAAAGTAAAAAAATCTGTCTTTCAGATTTTTTTGCAATACATAATTAACAAATTTAACATTGAAAGGATACAAAATTCACATTTGAATTACGAATAATTAAACCAGCGGTTAAAAAATTCTGAAAAAAATCAGGGCTGTTTGGACGATTGTTGTAAGTCTACCAAATTAATTTGAAGAACATCTGTCTTTACGACTTTTTTCGTCCAAATTTCTCAGGGTAAATTATTCAACTTTAAAAATTCATTTAAAAACTAGCTTGAATTTGTATACCTGATATTTTAGCTACTGCATGATAGGGAATGTAGAGGAGAACATTTTAATTTCTTTTCACATTTTCATGTGTGGGATTTTTTTTATTTATTTTTTTTTTTTTTTACATTGGGCGTGTTACCTTCTTCTTAAGATTAAACGCTGTAGTATTATTTACATTAACTTATATTTCAATGTATAATATGTAAAATAAACACCATGCCATGACGTAAATTAATTCCTTCCTACAATCATAGCTCCTGGCGTGCCTGACGTTCGCCAATGTTGTTCCTGATGTCAATACGACTGAGATAGACACCAAATCAACTGGTAAGAATAACTAATTTATAATGACACCATTCTTTATAGTAGACAAGCATATCGTTCCCATCTTTTCAGCTTCATAAAAAAATAAGATAAATTTTAAGAAAATAAAAAATAAAAATTAGGATATAAGGTTTTGAGATATAGGATATAAATTTGAAAAAATATCATTACGATATTATTATTATTATTTTTTTTTTTTACAAGGATACACCCCTAAGAGCTTACAGCTCGCGGCGGGGTACTGGGGAGGGATAAGGTAGAGAACGGATAGTGGCCACGGCCTGCATGCTTACGCGTCCCAGCATTCGCTGAGGTGAGACTGAGGGAACCGTGGAAAACCTCAGTCAGGACGGACACCTCTACTTTTTCTCAGTGGACCAAAGCAATGTCCAAAGCCTGGGGAACCACACACAAGTGCATCACTGCACTGGGTGGAAAGCGAGATGAATTTACCCCAGGGAGGGAGCAGTGTATTTTTTACTTGAAACGGTCACCCATCCAAGTACTAACCACGCTCGACGTAGCCTGACTTCGGTGATCTAACGAGAACCGGTCAATGCACTGCGCCACGCTCGACCTCTAAGGGGATTTAAATCAAAATTAAGTCACATCAGCATCTAACAATAATAAAAAATTAAAAACTTAATAGATTATTTTGTTTATTTATTAAGATTTGTATTATTTTTTTATCTTTCCAAGTCATGGCGAACACCGAGTCACTGAGGACCATTGCTGAGAGCAACTCCAAGTTTAGCAGGGACTTCTTCAAGGTAATAAAAAAAATTCCAATTATAATTTTGCAAGTATTTGATTTAAGTTTAAAAAATAATTTTAAGTGCAAGTATAACTAATAATGTTATGAACCACATACACAACTTGTTTTAAAATGAGAGAACTATAATCCAGTAACCAATAAAAAATTGCTTAATTGAAAAATAGAGTATAATAAATTTTTATACTAATCAGTCTCAGTATAATTATAAGAAATCTTGAATAGTTCTGATTACGATCTGGGTTAGTCAAAAACAGCTTAAAAATTTATAAAAGAAAATAATAGTAATTCCTGCACTTACTTCAATAATATCTTCACCCTTTTACAATTAGAGTCCCCCTTAGAGAATATAGTATTTCACCTGGTGCTTTATATATGGTATATATATGTGGCTTTCAATTATTCACTCAAAATGTTATAATATTTTTTCCATGACCAAAATAGTTGTATGACAACAGGTGGTAGGTTCCTCCACACCCGGCAACCTGGTGACGTCACCCCTGAGTGCCCAGCTCGGTCTGGGGCTGCTTCGTCTGGGGGCCCGGGGCACCACGGCAGACATCTTGACCTCCGCCCTCAGCCTGCCGCGGGACCAACAACTGGCCAACAACGGCTTCAGAGACCTCATCGATACGCTCAAGGTAACGTGAGGCATACGAATTTTTTACAGATTCGGTAAAGAAATATTAACGACAATACGAACGATAGGAAAAAGAAATCTCTGAACTTTAATTATAATCTTTTCCTCATAGAACGGGACAGGCGACGGACTGAAGCTGGAGATAGCCAACCGACTGTACGCGGCCCAGACTGGAGGGTTCTCGCTCGACCCCACGTTCGCCTCGTCAGCCCGCGATTTGTTCCGCTCCAGCCTGCAGTCTGTGGACTTCAACGACGCAGCCACGCCGACAGTTATCAACGACTGGGTGTCAGAAGTCACCAACGGAAAGATCAAGGACCTCTTTGAACAAGGTGAGAATGAAATTTAGAAAGTATAATTATTTCGATAATTATAAATTATTATAAATATTAAACTTTTCAGACGGAGGTTAAAGTATGTGAGTTTAATATTTAATATAACACGTTTGCATGCCATTCGTCTGAGGTCACAAATTTTTCATTTTATTCTCCACCAGAAACCTTATGGGTTTTGTGACGTAAGAAAATTGGTAAGTCTTATATAGAGGTAAAGGTTTGTTCAATATTTAATGCATAACTGACACATTTTCATATACCTGTTTATAAGTTAAATATTCAAATATTTGCTAAAACTAAATATATCCTCCCTCCTACAATTTCTCAAGTTCTAAATTTAATTTTAGATGCGTTCAGCGACGGTCAGACCCAACTTGTTTTGGTGAACGCGATGTACTTCAACGGCCGCTGGCTGCGACCCTTCAAACCTGAGGAAACTCACAACAGGACCTTTTACACTGGACAGGACACCAGTGTGGAGACTCCGTTCATGATCTTGAAGAATATTTACATCGGGACCTCACCAGCACTTGAGAACCTGAATGCTACGCTCATCGAACTGCCTTACCAGGTACAGTTAAATTTACCTGATAATCCCTCTGGAAGTAGCCGGAAGTGCGAGATCCTTTCAATTCGTCTTTAATTTCCAAAATTTTGCAGAAATATTTTTAATAAAAGTACTAATTTACTTGTAGAAAAATTAAAACTCTGATGTGAATGTCAAGGAGTTTTTGCTCTCACTTTCGGCTAATTTCGGTGGGAATATTAAATTAATTGAACTGTAAGAGACATTAATTATCAGATACGAGCCTGAATTAGAGTATATAGTAATATAAAATGCTTTATGAACTTAGTACATTTATTAGCATTTAGGTGGGTCGCACATTATAGAATCGTATTTCTGCGAACGTACGTTTCTCATTTAGAACTGGTTCTAAATTTCTTATCATACGGACGATACGAAGCTGTGCGCGTGCAGGCTGCACTTGATCGCATGGGTCCCTAATAGGCCTAATATTTAAATCATGCGCTGCGAAATCATGCGATTCTGTATATGAGACAGCCCTTTAATTTCAGTTCTTTAAAAGTTTGTGATTATATTATATAATAATGAAAAATATCAATAATTTTATCTCTCTCCCCTTCTTCTCCCAGGGTAATAGAACCAGCATGGTGATCCTGCTGCCCGGCTCTCGCACGGGACTGGCCCAGCTGGAGCGCGACATGCAGACACAGGACCTGAGCGCTCTCAACAGACACGAGAGGACGACAGAGGCGGAGCTTTACCTTCCAAAGTTCAAGGTCGATACTACCCTGAAGCTCAAGGAGTCATTAGTGATGGTATGACCTGACGGTGCCGATCCGTTAATCTTTTTCCAGGTTTAAAAGAGGGTCATATTTATAAGTAAAGTTAAATTTTAATTTCCAGTTGGGCATGTCCAACATATTCTCGGACGAGGCTGACTTCAGAGGCATCTCCACTCGACCTCCCCTCAAACTTTCTTCCGTGGTACAGAAGACCTTCATCCAGGTCGGCGAAAATGGGACGGAGGCTGCGGTAGCCACTGGTGAGATATTATTTTAGTGTATTTTATAATGATAATTCCAAAGTTGTCTCAAAAGTTTAGAAAAATGACAGTTCACAAGATGATAGCAATACGATCGAGCATATTATTATAGACGAACTGGCGATGAAACATGGATATCTTTGAGTTTCTTTGTCTTTAATCTAAAACTTTTTCTTCTTTATTTTCTCCACTGCAACATTGATGATTTCACAAACATTAATTCCAAGGTATTCTCATATACAGAATCGCATGATTTCGCAGCGCATGATTTAAATGATTTAAATCACTACGTTCACATGACGGTATTTAGTACGTATCCGTTGTCTCATAAGAATAACATTATCCGTCGTCGACGGATCCGTATTAAAAACCATCATGTGTACGTAGTAACTGAAAGTTCAAATTATTGAAGCAATGTACAAAGAAAGATTATTAAGTGAAAAAATCTTAATTTTGTGTAACAAGCTTATAGTTATTTTATTATTAACGATAATTAATAATTAATAAAGCACTTTAGCCACCATTTTATGCTACATTTTTATCCCGCCGAGAACTAAACATGGTACTAAACAAAAGTGAACTAAAGCCGGTATTACACGATACAATTTTTCTAACTATTGCATTATACAATTTTTCATTACAATAAAACTTAAAACTCATTTGTTTGTATTGAGACTATGTTTTCTTGTAAGGAAAAATTGTATGCAAAATTGTATCTTGTATAATACAGGCTAGAGATGTTATTATTTATTTATTTTTTTAACCTTGCTTAGCACCGATTTAAACGAAAATTTTTACATGATTTTTAGACCCCTCAGGTTTTTACCATGCATGCTTATATAAAATTTTACCTGGACTAAAAATATAGAATAAAGTGAACGCCATGTTCTTTTCAAATTCTCCTTTTCCCTAGCTCCCATATATTTTGCAAAATACTTGTTGCAAAATAAGAAAAACGTTATTGAATTTTCTTCTTTTCATTACAGTTTTCGAGTTAGAAGCAAAAATGGGTTCACCTCCTCAAAATCTTGATAAAGTGTATGTGGACCATCCCTTCCTGTTCTACATCTTACATCGGACCTCAGATGATCACAGTGTGGTGCTCTTCTCTGGCAGGGTCAATGAACCTCACAGCTTTTAGACATGCTGAAAATTGTATCAAATTACACGGCACAAATAAAAATATTATACTGCTGAGGAATGTTTATTATTCAGGATCTATATGTATTTTAAATAAAGTAATGAAATGGGATATTTATTTTTTTGAAATTTGCTCTATAATATCAATAAAAGTAAAAGTCAATTTTTATTTCATTGTATTACAAAAATAAATAAAGTTGGAATGTAAAAGTTATAATGCAGATTTTTTAAAGGTAAGATAACGCCACACCAATGTTAAAAAAATAAAAATGAAAAACCCTCAAACAAAAATTTCTTCATAATTTTTGTTTGGGGGATTTTTTTTAACATTGGTGGTGAAATCTTACCCTTAATTCAAGTGCAACCAGGGGGCGAGACTACACACTAGGGTTTGAAGCAAATAAAGATTGCTTCTACCTGCCTGCCAGCTGATTTCTTCCCACTATTTCTTCCCACTATAGTAGGAAGGTCAGACCTTTTCAACGTTATTTCATGTTAAGGGATCAGCTGTGATGGCAAGAGGAGAAACTTTTTTTTGCCTCAGCCAAGGATTTTGTATGCTGGATAGGTGATGGTGCTGCCGTCAGTGAGGCACAGTCATGAGGAGGAATTGGGTGGCGGTTACAACAGTAACCAATGGGATGTCTGCCATCTTACGTTGGGGAACTTCCCTACAATTTACAATGCAGATGGTTGCGCTCGGTCGCCATCTTACGTTGGAGATTTGCCTCAGTAGCTCTAATGCTATTGGTATAGAGATAACCTATCCATACATACAAAATCCTTGGCCTCAGCGCGGAGGGTGTAGAAGAGCGGGCGTTAGCTTTCCATATGATAGTATATAGTTCAACGAGTAGGGCTGTAAATTTTAACCGGTTGATTAACCGTCCGGTTAAAACCCCACGGTTAATCGTTTTCATAAAACACTGTTACTCGAGGTTACGGTTAATTTAACCATTTAACCGAACTTCGATTAAAATTAAAAATTAACCGATAATCAATTTTAACCGTTTCTAGCCGTGTCATAATTTTAAGCACTTTAAACCGCGGTTATTTTTTTTTAATGATTTTTTAAATGCAAAAAAATTAATTGGCACATCGTGAACTGTGAGTAAATTTTCAGTTAGGTTAAAATATAATTGCACTGATGGCACTAATTGCTAATAAAGCACGTACAATTTGTTTTTAAATTATAGGTATTATAAGTTTATTCAGTCTGTTTGCAGAAAATAATTTATAATATACAGGGTGTTGATTTGAACGTTTTAAAGTGATAATTAAGGAATGAAGTTCGATGGTAATATAGACATGTCGGTCACATGTCATACATCAAATTAAAGCTTACATTTTAACATTTTCAAAACTTGCATCATAAATTACATGTGCGGACTAGTCTGTTTTTGAGAAGAAAAAGAAACAAAAATGAGCTGTTTTTTTGTTCAAATATCGGTGGTAACATGAAATTATATGGCATTTTAATGTGACTGATTGCAACGTGGAAACTTGTCAGGATGAACGCCACATGCATCTTCAAATTTTGTCAATGAACCAGAAACAGAAATGGAATGGTTAAAATTCGTAGAGAAACCGTATTGTGGTAAAAAGCGTTACCCCTGGATGGGAGAAGTGCAATTTTTGTTTAAATGGTCACCCATCCAACCACAAAACAGTCTTGTGTTGCTTTACGTTGGTGATCTAAGGAAAATTGACCAAACGCATTACATATCACTCCCACACCAACATTGCAATCCAGTGAAGGATTCAACAGTTAATTTCATGTTACCACCGATATTTGAACAAAAAAACAGCTCATTTTTGTTTTTTTTTTCGTCTCAAAAAAAGACAAGTCCGCACATGTAATTTATGATGCAAGTTTTGAAAATGTTAAAATGTAAGCTTTAATTTGATGTATGACATGTCTATATTACCATAGAACTTCATTCCTTAATTATCACTTTAAAACGTTCAAATCAAAGTAAACACCCTGTATATAACTATTTCGGCATGAATATATTTTTCTTTTTGTACTTTTTAAAATAATTAATACATTAGGTGAACGTTTTTGCATACCGTATCAGATAAGATCGTAAAAAATTAACTTTTCAAAACATTTTTTATATCTTTATTTTTTTTATCGTTATATTGAACCTTGAAGGAAAAAGAATATTGAATTATATTCACTTATGTATGCAATTGTATTAAATCTATCTTAATTTAACGTGATAATTGTCAAAAAATAACCGATGGCGCAGAGTAAGCCGTTTCGGTTAAATTAACCGATCAAATAAATTCAAATAATTAACCGATCGAATAAAATTAACCGATCGAATAAAATTAACCGATAACGATTAGACGGGTTTTTTAATCGATCAAACATTTTCAGAATTCTGAGCGGTTTTTAATCGAACTTCGGTTTGATTAAAAACCGGTTAAAAGTTGACGGTCACCGGTTAAACATTTTTCTCGGTTATTTACAGCCCTATCAACGAGTGCAACATTAATTTTTATTACGTGTAACTGTCACACATAAACTTTTGATTAATGTCACAAGGAAAATTGAACCATCTACTAAATCAAATCTCCAAAAGGAGAGATTTCTCACTTAAACTGCAGTCAGAACCAAGATGAACCAGATATAGTGAGCTACAGGTTCATTGTGAAGATTTTACTTGTATCAGACCTCCTACACTTATTTTATTAAAGGAGTGACCCAAATGAATGAATATAACATAACCTAGCTATTATCTCAATGTTCAATTCATCAAGGCTAAATTATAATAATTTGCGGAGGTACATTAACAGGTTATTGTTTGATTTAACGTATATTATTTTGAATTTTTGATTTACAAAAATTATATTTTATTAGCAATATTTGAAATTTTGATATAATTAAAAATAAAATAAGTTTCGGAAATGTAAAAAGAAAATAAAAAAAATATATATATTTATTAATGTATTGTAATACTTTATTAAACAGATTATTATATTTTTTACATTTAATTTTATGAGAACATGAAACAAAAAGTGGATAGCTGAATAGTTGAACGTCAATGCAATATATTCAAAATTAATAAAAAAATATATATTTAAAAAATATCAGTATAATAATATAATATACGGATTTAACTCGTGGGTCATTTTCTCTTTGGTATTAAAACAAAAGTCATGCTTCATATTTCTAGAGTTGATAATGGACAACCTTTCCAATTAATTCATATATTTGGTTACAATACCACGATTAAATCCATTAATTTTATTGTTCATTATTTCAAATACTTTTTAACCCTCTAACACCCTCAAACAGGGGAAAGACGGTGTAACGTAATAGTAGTGCAACGTTTTTTTTTTTCCATACTTGCGTGTTAAATATTTGCATCACTATGACGTCACAGCGCGTTTTGCAGCACGATTTTAAGGGTTATAAAAATATTTGAAAAATATTGACAATCCGTAAATAAGGGTTAATTCTATATATGCAATAAAGAATTCCAAGAATTAATTGCACCACGGCAGCCATTGCTCAATATTTTCCGATGATAAACTGAAATTTTTTTTAGTCCAAAAAATAAAGGACAAAATAAACGTTAGTTTGCTGATGAAAAAACAAATCGATTAGATTTTGAGTAATTCTTTATATTCTCGGGTGAAAAAGATACTGATTTGACTAAAGTTACAGCAGTCCCCAATTAAATCAATGTTTAATATATCGAAAACTTATCCGAATTTGGTCTATTTTATTTTTCATGAAAAATAATTTCATGGTGTCAGGAAGGTTTGCTGAAATCTTCAGAGTTCATCTACGAAAAGCCTATTTTTCATACCATTAAGGTAAAGAGTACACCGATCAGCTGTTTTTTTAGTTCCATTTGCTTAACATGTAAACCTTAGCAGAGCAGACACACAAAAATTCTGAAATTTTTTTGAGAGATAAATTTTAGTACCTTAATTAAGGCAAAAAAAAAAAAAAAAAATCAAAACAATTATTCGAGCAGATTTTTTTTTTTTTTTTTTTTTTTAATTTTAGTATTTAGTTTGGCTCTCCATGGGAAAGCCCTATACTAAAAATTAAAAAATAAATTAAAAAAATCGTCTCGAATAATTGTCATGAAATTTTTTGTATGGCTTTCAGGGATCTCTAAATTTTTTTTCAGAATTTTTGTGAATTTGCTAATGTTTACATGTTAATCAAATAGGTCTAAAAAAAACAGCTGATTTGTGTTACCTTTCCCTTTTAACAATGGATGAAATAAAAGTCTTATTTAAACGACGACTCCTGTTCTTGGTCTCTGACTCGGTGGTACCAGAGGATCTATATCAGGAGGACCTGATTTCTTCCTGCATGCTACAATGATGACTCCCAGAGCGATACCCAAGACGGGGGCGGTTACTCCTGCAATGGTTGGTATCAGAGCCTTGACTTTGGCCTTCCTGGCGTTCTTGGACTCCCTAGCAGGGTGAGGACCGTTGCAATAGTCGGACATGCAGAAACTGCAGGTGACCCCTGGCTCAGGGATGTAAAGTTGAGGACAATCACCGCACCCTCGTAGGTATCGTGTCTCTGTAGCAATGACAAATTCTGTCAATAATTCAGTAAATATTTTTATTTAAAAAATTATATTATTACATATATTATTATACCTAAGTACAAAAGTTTAGTGTATGTAGTATATACTTTTGTGTTTCAACATTAATTTCTATTATATTATATATCAACAGAAAATTAAAAAAAAAAAAAAAAGATTAATATACATAAAATTCTGAATCGATTTTGGGTGAATGTACGCATTTTGTGTATGGACTTTCGTCTTTTACATTCACCAATTGGGTGATGGGT
Organism: Siphlonurus alternatus; assembly: GCA_949825025.1. NCBI lineage: Eukaryota > Metazoa > Arthropoda > Insecta > Ephemeroptera > Siphlonuridae > Siphlonurus > Siphlonurus alternatus. Next base: position 8,690,386 of record OX463783.1, read on the forward strand.
ATTTATTTATTATTATTTTTCCCTACAAATTATATATTTTTAACCCAATAAACAATTATTATTATTATTATATAAATTTAGCATGGTAATATCGTGGGTTAATTTAAAGTAAATACTATGTAAAATAAATTTGTGTTAAATTTGTGAAAAGATTTATTGTATTTATATATTATATATAGTAATGGGTCATATAATAACTCAGATTGTATCATATTTTTAAATTTAATACAATTTACCAGTATATATTATAATGCTGGAGCTATGATTCACAACGCTCTTTTTTAGCCCAATATCTTTTTTTTTTATATAAATTTCATTAAACCCTATAAAAGTGACCTTAAAGTTTGCAAAGTGCTGTGAAATCATCAAAACATTTAACAAGCAAACATAGAGGGAAAGATTTTGTATGACTATGACGTCACAGCATCTTTCTCCTTAATTTTAAGGGTTAAAAAAAATCTGAAATCAATTAACAAGAACTCGAGGTGTTCCATCGAAATATGCAATAAAAATGAGTCTTGATATCCATTTTATAATACTTCAATTCTGAGATGAGTTAATGTTATTTTTGAAGACATAGCTCTCACAATCAGTTATAAATGAAATCAAAGATCCAGCAGGTATCTTACCTGACGTGTTCCTTATTTCAACCTTCATGCAGGTGGTGGAACATTTCTGCACAAGATCCGAGTCCGCTGTGAAGTCACTCCCACACTCAGGGTTCTTATCAGAGTCGCACACGTAGCAGTTTGCACCAAATCCTGAAGAAGTTAAACATAAACTTGGCTACAATTTTATTATTGGTGAATCACTCTGATTTTTTTTTTTTTTTTTTTTTTTTTTGCAAGGATACACCTATATGAGCTTAATACGGAGAATTAAGGGGCATTTCCATGGAGCGTGGAAAGCGAGAGGCTTGACGCGGCGAGAAAGGCGCACTTGCTTCAATGTCATATGGCGTCCATGTTGGCGTGTAAAAATCGCTTTCCCGCAGCGATTATTGTGAGTCCCTTCAAAACTGATGTAGCCATGGCTTAGAAATCCATCACATCATTTGCCTAGTTGTGATTGAGAAAACCATGGAAACCTCAGTCAGGATGGTCGTTAATTGCCATGATGGAGGTTGCCACTAACCACCTCCCAGATGCACGGAAGTATAGCTATCATCATATGGAAGAAATGCCACAGATTGTACTTACGAAGTTGCGATTACAAATCGGATGTGCATATAATGTACCACTGTGTCAAGTGACCGGTAGCAGTGACTTATTTACGCATACAAGAAACAATATCCTGAACTATATAGTATAGATAATATTTTATCGATAAAACAGCAGAAAAAAAAGGCAACGGAAATTTAACATTATTCTTAATGTACGAATATGGAATATTTTCTACTTTTAGCGCAACACAGGAAATTGTGAAAATCTTATCTCCTAAAGTTGCTAGTAAAAGAAAGAATTTCTCTAAAACGAATAATGTGCTTGGTAATAAACTTGTTATATTTTTTGTTTCTTATTTGAACATTTTATGCTCAATAAGAGGAAAGAAGACGTAACTGCACCTTCATCTTTCTTTATTCCACGAAAATTGGGCAAAATAGGAGGAAATTAGACGAGAAGAAAGAGAATGTCAAAATTTATTTAAAGAACTCGGTATTTTGCCTTTACCAGCATTATATATATCAAAAGTGCTGATTTTTGCAAAGAATAATTCTCAATACTTCAATAATTGTAAATTTACCCATAATTATAATACCAGAAACAAAGACAATTTCATGCTAGATCGACATAGAACGGCAGCATATGAAAAAGGTCTTATGTACAGTGCCCAATCTTTGTTCAATAGGCTACCAAGTGACATAAAAAGTGAGTTTAATCTAAGTGTTTTTAAGAAGAGAGTGAAGAAACATTTATTTGATAAGAATGTGTACAGTATTGACGATTTTTACAAACGTGAATAATATAATTATATTATTATTTTTTATGCAATGTGTACTTTGTTGACTTGTCTTGTAAGTGAGATGTATAAATATTTGAATTATTTGAATGAAATTTATATAAACTCTTGTGCACCAATTATTTACTAAACTTAAAATGTGATAAGGAATTGAAATTATTATAGTTTACTGCCCTAAAAGATATAAAGGCGATGTAAATAGTTACCAAAATTGTCTGAAGTTGTGAGATGTATGAAGGTCATGAGAAACACTGCAGTAAGTGTTTTCATGTTTCGAGTTCACCTAAAAAAATAAAATTAAATAAATGTGGCTGGTTAGAGAGATAAAAATTTTTTCAGGTTAAAAAATTAAATTTTGTGTCGATTATTACTATTATACTATCATCAACCCAATATAAATTTCAAGTTTAATATTAATATCAAATAGAAAATTGCACGTTTATAGAAATAAAAACAAGGTATAATAACGTCTCATTTAATTGTAAGGGGGTATATATTATTTAAAAATTGAAGTAAATACAAGAATAGAAAGAAACCTAACACTTCCTATAATTACATTAAATGTTTTTAGGTTGTTACTATTAAAATAAAATTATAAATGCATTCACTTTATTTATATATAAGGTATGTTCCTGTGTTTGAATGTTTTAATTAGCTATATACGGATTAGGTTGCACAATAAATTTCTTAATTAAAAATTAGTTATTGATTATTATTGTTGTATTAAGTCTAGTAAACTGTGTGTAATACCCTTTTAAAAAGGAATTATACTTTTTACAAGTCAATTCAAGTATGATTCCTATATTGAATTTGAGTAATTCAGTACAATAAATTATAATTGATTATAAATAATAAAGCAGGGAATTATTAAATTTAGCAAAAATATAATTTTTCAAATATAAAAAAAAAAAATCAGCTGCACATTGAACCATATGTGATTGTCATAAAACAATTTTAAGAGGTATAATATTTCTATACTTTCCTATAATTTATTATAATAAAATAAAACTATTTTTATTTATTGTGTAATTAAGTATACTTTTTTATACTAATTTTTTTCAAATTCAACATAGAAATTATGCTTGTTTTAACTTATAATAAGTACAATTCCTTTTTACTAGGGTACACGGACAAACTGTTGGCTAAGTTTTTGGTCCGTATGTATTCCAGGAACCGGATGCACGCGTTTTTTTCGTGCATCTGAGATGCGCATCCGGATGCAAATTAATTTTTCGTGCATCCATGGATGCGCATCCGGATGCAAATTTATTTTTCATGCATCTGGGATGCGCATCCGGATGCAAATTTATTTTCCATACATCTGGGATGCGCATCCGGATGCATTCATTTTTTCCTGTGCATCTGGGATGCGCATCCGGATGCATTCATTTTTCCCTGTGCATCTGGGATGCACGGATGCGGATGCAAGCCCATTTTTGCGCATCCGTGTGCATCTTACATCTGATCCCTGCTGTATTCAGTTAATAAGGTTAATAAGGCTGGAACACTTGGCGTGTATGAGAGAATTATAGCTTTAAAATAATCATAATGCTGACCGGTAATTAAAACTGCCTATTATTTTGGGCAGGTAGACTCGGAGTCACACCTCACCTGAACTTAAACGATTGTCAGATAAGTCAATCGAGTGACCTAGTAGTGCTCACTACAGCTTTTGAAGTGTTCCATTCTTTTTGAACATGATCGACTGTATATAATAAAAATATTATTGTGTTAAAAATATTAATTGTAACAAACACAATTAGCCAATATTAAAACTAGCTTGATAAAATTACTGTAATACGTACCTCTGTTTAGCTATAACGTTGTATAAAGCGCAAATGATATTATGCTCAACAAATGGTGGGCAAAAACACATACTTTTCCATAACAATTACCAATAATTTTTACATTTCCAATGTTAAATAATAGAAAAATGAACCATAAATGTATGTGTTAGATTGCTTAACCACTTACATACTGAATATTTCCTTCTCCCCTGTTTCTCCTCCAAACGCTGCATGCATGGTCATACTAAAAACATATCCTTGAAGTTAAATATAGTTGAATTAATTTAAAAGTGCATGAAACTCGAAACCGGAAGTTCAAATTTACAAATAGTGCAGATCGATTTTTTAAAATTCGTTACTACAGTAAAATTTATATTATATTTCCACCGGAAGCGGAAGTTTTTTCTGTACATCCTGTTTATACACCAGAGTTTTGAAATTTTGAAAACAATGGAACATCGACCTCATTTTTTTTTACTGCAGAAATGGATAGTGTGCAAAGTTATGCTATAACCTTAATTTTTTTCAGATTTTTTAGAGCACTGTAGGTATTTTTAAAAAACTATTGAAAAGTTCTTTTTGTGACGTCACGTGGAGGCAAGTCCTATCCAGAGGCGCCTAGTGACGTCACAAAAAGGACTTTTAATAATTGTTTAAAAATACTTCCAGGGTTCTAAAAAATCTGAAAAAAAAAATCAGGCTAGCATAACTTTGCACCCTCTATCCATTTCTGCAATAATAAAAAAAAAAAAAAAAAAAATCGATACTTCATTCACTATATTCTAGCTTATTTTGGAAACCTACACCTGTAAAATTTAAAATTTCAATTACAGATAGGAAGTACAGAAACATCTCACTTCCGCTGGGAATATTAAATTAATTTAACTGTATTTACATGTTATTATCATTCATACTTCATTAGTAATCGCCGATTTCACAGTGTTGGTATAAAATAGTAATTATTCCTTCATTTAAATGCAGCTAAGACCACAAGTATGTAGTAAATAATTATGAATATTAATTAAATATAAGATAGGAAGTATGATTGTACAAGAATTCATTTCCAGCTAAGATTGTAACCTCAAAATTATACGAAGCACTTTTCTTTCATTTTTATTAATTAAATTTATAATTTAATTATTGATAATATATATTATATCTCGATACACATAATTTAAGTTTTATTTAATAATTAATTTTACTGTTGTCATATATAGCACAGTGTTCAATTCAATGGAAGCTCTGTATAATATGTCAAATACTCCACTTGCTGATAAATTGCACGCTATTAAATTTATTTATAGCCTAATTAAGGCAATGACGAGAAGAACCATACTTTATGCAGCTTCAATATGACGTCATTGGGAAATTCCCAATTATCATCTCTTTTGTCATTTTAAAACGGTGACTCTCCGCTCAAATTGTCTGTCCTCTCCTGGTAACTATCCCTATCCTATTCTATATATTAATCGTCTTGATTTCTATACTCCTATCCCCAGTCAATTTGATTCATAATCATCATCTCGCCTCACCGCATCCACATAATCCTACTTTGACCCTGCTCTTCGGTCGGCCCACAGGAGTCGACACGTTGAGAATCTTTCAAATTCCTGCCATTCCTTGCATGTTGTCGCCTGCATCATCAACCTACATTATTGCACCCCACACCACACCGTCAACCCAATGTCCTAAAATCCAACCAATTCCTTGTGTGGTTTTGGTTCACCCACGGTAACACGTGGTGGGCATATAGGTACCACTTCCATCATCACCTTGCATCCCACATTCCATAATCATCCTATCCATTGTTCGTCCATTATCCTTTACAAGACCCTGCAAAAAACAGTTCAACTATACAATTGATCCAAGTTACTCAGTACGTGGAATTATAGCCGTTTAGGCTCCTTCCAACAATTGTAAGAAGAAGAAGAAGTCATTTTAAAACAAGGAAATTGAAGGTATGCACTTTCAAAGTCACGTGACTATTCTCGTGACGTCATAATAGAGATATACAATGGGTGTAGTCCGTATTATGTTCCGAACGTTCAGAACATATGAGTGATTACGGACCGACTCTGAACAAAAACATTGACTTCAGAACATCAGATAACGGACCACTTTAAGAACATCTTTTTCGCGGTAATACGCATCAGTTTAAAAAAAAAAATGCGAAAAAGAGAGAACTGTTCACTGGCTTCAGAAATTTTATCATAAAACTCACGTAACAGTTATTGATCACCAATTAAGCAAAGATTTACCTCAAATCAAACAGTTATCACGTAGGTTGCACAGGTTTGTTACGTACTTTTCAAATTTCCCCCAAAAAATTGTGATCAGCTGACTCTAGTTCCGATGGTTCGGAGGAAAAGTTCGCAACACTCGGAACCTCTTTTTTGAAGTCAGCTGACTCACTTCGGGTAACCTCGGAAATGGTTCTGAACATTCAGAACATAATTACGGGACGCCAAATCGAAGGTTCCGAACGTTCAGAACATAATACGGACTACACCCAATGTTATTTTTATGGCCCTATATGTATCATGACGTCATCAAGTGGGACGGGCTAAAACACTTGAAGATCTGTGTTCTGCGGTACCCTGATGGTTCTAAAAGTGTTTGATTTAAAATGTGATTAAAAAAACAAAACAAAAAAAGAGAACTTGATAAGGAAGTTAATTTGATATTTTTTTTTAAGTCAACAAAAGTTTCTAAAATAAAACATTATTATTTTAAGTTTTCGTATATATAATATAAATTTAATATTAGTAAATAACTTTTTCGCGCAAAGGATATTTTATTTGTTTATTTATTTATTTATTTATTTATTTATTTATTTATTTATTTATTTATTTATTTATTTATTTATTTATTTATTTATTTATTTATTTATTTATTTATTTATTTATTTATTTATTTATTTATTTATTTATTTATTTATTTATTTATTTATTTATTTATTTATTTATTTATTTATTATATTTTCGTTCGAACAATATACAAAAAAGTTAAACAAAGGTAGGAAACCCAAGAGAATCCAATAAGGATTATGACAAACCAGGGGTTTAACATGGACACCCAACAACAATCATAATAACATACTTGTCAAAAAAATAACAGAAAACAAAAACAATTACAATAAAATATAATAACATATTTACATGCAATATTCAATATTCATATTGAATTTTATTTCACTTTTCGGACTTTTACATCGAACACCGGCAAAGGTAAAAGTCCGAAAAGTGAAATAAAATTCAATATAAATTTAATATGTTATACTTTTATTTATTTTATTAAATATGTAATTTTAAAATACATAAATATATATCATTAAAGTATGCTAAAGTAGAAAAATTAGAAATTAATTTAAAATTACATTAAAATCGAAATCGAAACTAGAAATTCAATGTTACAACTTATACAACGTAAAATTTTCATATTTATATATTTTTTTTAAATTTTATTATTATAAAAAATATTGTAACTATTTTCACGCGTAAAATAATAAACCATCTACCATTTAATGCAGCTAAGACGAATATATTATTGTGGTTTTTATGAGGAAGTACGTATAAAAATAAATATTTAGCCAAGATGATAGCACACTCACGAACTTTTAATTGTCACATTGTTGTATTATAACAACCATGCAGTTACAGTAAATATATTATAATATATAATGGGTTTCGGAAATAAGAATATAAAGTTTTCAGTTTTATTAAAAGTTTTGTATTTATTAGGTATTTTCTTTCATTAAAACAGTTTATTATATAATAAAAATTTAATATTTATAAATAACAAATAAAAGATAATATTTTATAAATGAGTTTGCATTATAAAAAGTTGAAAATTAATTTTTATTAAAATAAAGCCTATTTTCTTATATTTCGTTAAGTTATAATCTTATAATACATAATTGAATGATTAATGTCAATTGTTTGAAACAATGCCTCAATATTTATTATATTTAATGATTCTTTATAATTGTAAATTTTTATTGAATTTCTTGGCCTTTTTTTTTTTTTTTTTTTTTTACAAAGATACACCCTTAAGAGCTTACAGCTCGCGGCGGGTTAATGGGTAGGGTTTGAGTTGGTGGTATCAAAGGTTCTAAATCATCAAATCCTGATTTCGTTTTGCACATCTTATTAACGATGATTATTACAATGCTAAGAAAGAAGAAGACTGCACATGCTCCAATGGTTGTTATCTCCATCATCGATTTGAAATCATCAGACTGCCAGTAAGGATAACCGTTGCAAAAATGTGTCTGGCAGAAAAAACAGGTGGCATTAGGTATAACTTTACAAGAACCGCAACTTCGGATGTACCGCGTCTCTGTGACAGGTAGAAAAATTTATTAATTAAAAAAACTCAGTGTATAGTTAAGGGTATTAACACGGATCAGCTGACCCAATGCTAAAAAATATCCTATTCATGAAAATTATGAAAAAAAAATTAAAATTTTCTCCTCTACATCCCCTATCAGTAGGTAAAATATCAGAAATACAAAAACAAGCTAATTTTCGAGTTATTAATTTTTAAAGTTGACTAATTTAATATGGGAGTTCCATTTCTCCATGCATGTTAAATTATAGTCAACTTTAAAAATTAATAACTCGAAAAATAGCTCGTTTTTGTATGCCTAATATTTTAGCTACTAATAGGGGATGTAGAGGAGAACATTTTAATTTTTTTGATAATTTTCATGAATGGGATTTTTTAGCATTGGTTCAGCTGATCCGTGTTATCTCTACCTTAAGGTAACACGCCCAATGTTAAAAAAAAAAAATCCAGACATGAAAATTATAAAACATATCTTAAAATTTAAAATGTTCACCTCTAAATCTCTTATCAGTAACTAAAATACCAGGTTTACAAATTCGATTTATTTTTTTAGTTATTAATTTTTAAAGTTGACTACAATTTAACATGGAGAAGAATTGCGTTGCTCCCTCCCTGAGATAAATTCGTCTCACTTTCCACCCAGTGCAGTGATGCACTTGTGTGTGTTGGTTTCCCGGGGGTTTGGTTTATTGATAAAAAGTATAAGTTGTTCGTCCCGACTGAGGTTTTCCACGGTTCCCTCAGTCTCACCTCAACGAATATTGAGATATAGCCAACATCCTTTCCCTACCTTATTCCTACCCCGCAGTGAGCTGTAAGCTAGCTCTTAGCGGTGCCATGTATCCTTGTAATAAATAAATAAATAAATAAATAAATAAATAAATAAATAAATAAATAAATAAATAAATAAATAAATAAATAAATAAATAAATAAATAAATAAATAAATAAATAAATAAATAAATAAATAAATAAATAAATAAATAAATAAATAAATAAATAAATAAATAAATAAATAAATAAATAAATAAATAAATAAAATAAAATAAAAAAATTGCCCCGCCGAGAATACACTTGGTTTACTGATAATGAAAAAATATCATCAAAGCACCATTGCTCTACAAATTAGTAAAATGAAACCAATGATGTACCTACCTGACTTGTTCCCAATTTCGATCGTCATGCAGTCCATTGAGTGACATTTCTGCACCAGATCAAAGCCAGCTGTGAAGTTACTCTTATGGCACTCAGGGTTCTTTTTAGTGTCACAGACGTAGCAGATTCCAAATTCTGCAGATACGGAAAAATAATAATTAATTTTAAGAATAACATGATTAGTAGACGGTGAATAGCCACATTATATTTTTAAACACTTTACATGAAGGGTATTCACAAAAGGCATGTATTAAATTTAATATTCTTAGCTCTCCTCTTGTCTTTTGTCCTATTTTGCACAATTTTATAGGAAAAAAGAGTGGAAAAGACGAGAGATCACGTATTTTTTCCTTTTCTTGAGCATAAAAAGATAGAAATATTGTCTTCATTTCATCATCACCAATAATTATAATTAATAATAATAATAATTTTTGGTATTCTCTATTCATTTATATAAAAAAATCATGTAGGATATTTTATTATAATTACCAAAAATGTTTGAAGATGCAAGGTTTATGAAGGTCAGGAGAAACGCAACCGTAAGCGTCTTCATGTTTGGACTTCACCTAAAAATAAAATAAATTAAGTGTTTTTGTTGAAATATAATGTCAGGGAGACTTTTGTCCGGTCCTTTAAATTGCTACAGCACAATAAAGCTCATGTGAATTATTATTAAGGTAGAGATATCACGAATCAGAGATATCGGATTGGCCTCACAATGCTAAAAAAATTACATTCATGAAAATTATGAAAAAAAAAAAAAAAAAAAATTAAATGTTCTCCTCTACATCCCGTATCAGTAAGCTAAAATATCAGGTATACAAAAACGAGTTAGTGTTCGAGTTATTAATTTTTAAAGTTGGCTACTTTAACATGGAGAAATGGAACTTCCATTTGTTAAATTAGACAACTTTAAAAATTAATAACTCGAAAACTAGCTCGTTTTTGTAATATACCTGATATTTTAGCTACTGATAGGGGATGTACAGGAGAACATTTTATTTTTTTTTTTCATAATTTTCATGAATAAGAATTTTTTAGCATTAGTAGCATTGGGTCAGCTGATCCGTGATATCTCTACCTTAATCATGGGCGCTATTCAGAAAAAGGGTTAAGGTGGTACCACATGATGGCGACGATGACGATGCGACGCGATTTTGACAAAAGCTGTGAAATCCTAAGAGGTGAGCGAATATTACGATACTTATTTTTTTAATCGCCAAATATGGCCGCCAATGGATGCTACAGCAAGTGCGAATTATTCGTATCACGTCGCATGATAAAAATCACCATGTACGTGAATCCGCCTTTATCCAGATTTCTCACTAATTAAGGTGGATTCAATGTTAAATCCATTGGCAGCCATATTTGGCGATTAAAATAAAAAGAGCATCGTAATTAACGCGATTACCAGCGAATTCGCCGCCGCATACGATTTCACAGCTTTTACGTCAAAATCGCGTCGCATCGCCGTTGTCGCCATCTGAATCCGCCTTAATTAACAACGTTAAGTGTTATTTAATTTGGCTGGCGCTAAACGTGGTTAGTGAGATTCGTGAATCACCTACTCCAATAATATGAAATCATATATTATAATTTATTTCTATCTATTGATGTATCATGGATATATATATTTTATGTGAATTATGTATAAATTTATAAAAATGTATATAAATTTACAGTATGATATATATTGTAAATGTGAACAAGGATAAAAAAAATAATAAAACATTACTATAAATAATAACTACAATATATAATTTCAATAATTGTTATACCCACTATTATTATGAATTTAATTGATAACTGAAATGTATTCATTTTGTTTAATATTTATAAAATGTTTGAATTTGTTTTTAGCTAAATTATTGGGCGCGATTCACGAAACATTTAGCCAGGTTTCTAATCACGTTTAACTAGGTGGTTTAACAAGTAAATCAGGTATAGTTAAACGTGCTTAAGCTAAACGTGATTCCAAACCTTACAAACCTTTGGCTAACTTCTTCGTGAATCGCGTGAATATCAGCTAATTACATGCATGCTAAAACTTAATTTCAAATTATGTCCACAGTACAGCGGCGCATTTAAAATAAAATATTGTGTATATAAATAAAATTAACAATAATTTCAAAAACATGCTCACAATAAAATTGTAATAATTTACTTACCACTCTTTTATAACGTCTTTCTATCTTCTCACTGTATGACCAAATGATGATCTTTGAGCTCTACAAGCATTGGCGTACTAAAACATAATATATGTGTATATACCATAATACTCTTTAATAATATCAATGATTTTTACATTTCCAATGTTAAATTATATGAAAATGGACCATATTGCTTCCCCCTTAATTCCATACTATAGTAAAAAAAAAAGAGAAAAAAAAAGGCTTAAAATAAAATGATAATATACAGTCAATTTAATTTAAAATAACAATAATATCAAGATATCAAGACCAAAATGAAACACCAAATTTAATTTACAACGTAGTTTTTTATATTGTTGAAATTTTAAATATTATTATTAATTGTAAATTTATGTTTTGATATGTATAATTACAATATGAGTTTTATACACCAATAGGTTTTAATGTTTAGGAATTGTTACCCTGTTCATATTATTATTTAAAATTATTAAAATTAATATTACGATAACGAGAATAATATAAATTTTTAAAAATTGATAAAAAATTATATTGAAAAGATGAAAGATTGTGCAAGAAGTGGAAGGATTTAGCTAAATTGTGAAAATGAAAAATCTAAAACTTTGCAGATAAGTTACAATTAATAATATAAATCTCTCTGAAAAATTTCAAAACTGAACCGTAGGTCCTGAAACTTCAAAATTCCGACTACTTCCGGTTGGTAATCTTTCATTTGTTGAACTATACTAGCTAATACGCGATAAATTTACGTTATAGTGATAAGTAGCTTTTGACATTTTAAATTTTTTATAGTAATTTTTGAGGTCAGCAGTTGATAAATAAAAAAAAATAATAATAATAATTATATTTCGATCGTTGGCTTTACAGCATAGATCACGTCAGAGTTGTTACATAAATCATACATAACAGCAGTGGCGTAACTACAAAATGTGGGCCTGGGGGCCGAAGGCCCGTTTGGGCCCCTTCGCCGCTTCGCGGCGGCTCCGGGAGGGGGGGGGGAGAGGGATCCCTGCCGGAGGCGATTTTTTTTAGAAAATGTGGGCGTGGCACTGTTTTTTTAATGAAAAAATTACACATTTTAATGAAATTAGATTTGCGCAATATTTTATAAATTCCTTATTAATTTATATATGCAGATCCACAGATGTCACGTTATGCAGCAATCGGCAATGGAGTATTGTCCTCAATTTTTTTTATTGCAGAAATGGATAGAGGGTGCAAAGTTATGCTACCCTGATTTTTTTTCAGATTTTTTAGAGCCCGGGAACTATTTTTAAAAAATTATTGAAAGTTACTTTTGTGACGTCACGAGACGCCGCTCCTTAAGAAAAAGATAGGACTTGCCGCCGCGTGACGTCACAAAAAGGACTTTCAATAATTTTTTAAAAATACTTCCCGGGCTCCAAAAAATCTGAAAAAAATCAGGGTAGCATAACTTTGCACGCTCTATCCATTTCTGCATAAAAAAAAATTGAGGACAATACTCCATTTTAAAACAAAAATAAAAAATACAGTATATATATTATGGTGTTGTAAATATATTAAAATTCATATGATAGTTCATTTTAATCTACCATAACATGAATTACTAATTAACACATATGTTATACTATCACATAAAAATGTCTATAATTTAAGCACAATTTTGACTTATTAGAAAGACGTTACTATTGTTTCAACTGCACACGCGTGCTTCAACGACATGGTGAACTGAATTTGGGATGGTTCATTCGAATCTTAAATGTCGTAAAACAGGGAAAAATGAGTCAGGAGGAGCACGTATGAGCTATTGTTCTCCCCATCCCCAAATGATAACGATAATGCTCGCTCCTGCAGACTTGCATGGTCTTCATATTTGTGACAAACATTTAATTAAAAACTTTTGTTTACGGGGGAAAAAAATATATGCCTAATATAGTTTATTCATTTTTTTTTTTTTTTTTCACGGTCAAATATATTCAATGAGCTTATATAACTGAAAAGGCCCGCTTTGATGTACGGGCCCGGGGCCCTTGGCCCCCTCGGCCCCCTCTGTAGTTACGCCACTGCATAACAGGTACTTAAATCTAATTAAAATTACCTAAAATTAACATACATAGGTTTACGCAAATGATTTTAATTAAATTTACACTATTAACGTAATATATGTATTATATTATTCATTATTATCAGGTTTTTTTAATCTTGATGTTTTTTTTTTTTTATATTTAAAAATAGTTTAAGTTTTCAAAATCACTTTCACTCTTTTTAATATAATTTATTTATTATCTCCACATATGATTTCTTGATGCACTATTAAATAGATCACATAACACTTTGCACTATAGTTCACATAACACTTTGATGGTCAGATATTAAAATATGTTTACTGTCTTTATTTCGGAGCCATAGATAAAGATAACATTTTTTGTTTGTGTTGATACGTAAGAGCAACGTTCCAGTTTGCAACATCCTCCTGCGTTATTTTTTAATTTTCATCATAAAAATCTTTTATGTTAATATATTATAATATTCTTTTTTGATTAATATAGTTTTTAATTTATTTTTAAATATAAACATTATCACTAATTTCATCCCTCAATGACTCTGGTAAAAAATCATAGATTTTATGAGTTTGGTACTATGGATTATTTTTATAAAAAGCAGATTCATGCTTTTTTATTACAACTTTGGATTTGTTTCTGGTATCATAAGGAGAGATGTCGGAAACTTGAGCGTATGACTCTGGGTGTAATCTTTTATACATTGCACAATTCAAGATGTAAATACTGGGTAGAGTTAACACTTTCAAATCATAAAAATGTGTTCTATACAGGAATCCATCTTTTTAAAACCTTTTATTGTTTTCACAGATCTTTTTTGTAGTAAAAATAAACGATTTAGCACAGCATTATCACTTCCCCAGATTATAATAGAGTAGCTTAAATGGGAATATACATTTGCGTAGTAAACTGAGAGCAGTGTATCGTCTGAGACTAATCCTCTCTGAGACTGACTGAGACTAATATAACAGCGATAGCCGATAGAAGTACTCACAATACTTCGCTTGATAATGTTATATTATAAAATTAGTATTATTTAGTCTATTTTGCTTTCGAATTCAAATCATCTGATTAAATTATTTATTATCAATATTAATTTTTTTATTATATTATTATTTTATTTTTTTTAAATTTTATTATTAATTATTTAGGAGGTGTGGCGCAGTGCGCTTGACCGGGTCTCGTCAGATCACCGAAGTCAAGCAACGCCGCGCGTGGTTAGTAGTTGGATGGGTGACCATTTTCAACAAAAACCACGTTTCCCACCCAGGGGTAAAACGTTGCGCTTTTCCACTATGTGGTTGCCCTGGCTTTGGACCATTGCACTTTCGGTTCATTGACAAAAGCTGTAGCGTCCATCCTGGCTGAGGTTTCCACGTTTCCCTCAGCCGCAGGCAAATGCCGGGATGGATTTGCAAGGCCGTGGCCGCCCCCGTTCCAGAAGAGCCCGCGAAACGCTCAAGTTAGGGTTTCGGAAGGTTCGGGGTTTCAAGTAGTATGTAATTAATTAGTAAATAGAAGTACCCAATAGGGTTTAATTAAATTTTTAATTATTATATTTATCGAACCATAGTTAGTTCTACTACTTACATACTAATTATTCATCATAAGTCTAAAATTCCCAAACCCCTAA
Source organism: Siphlonurus alternatus (assembly GCA_949825025.1). Lineage (NCBI taxonomy): Eukaryota > Metazoa > Arthropoda > Insecta > Ephemeroptera > Siphlonuridae > Siphlonurus > Siphlonurus alternatus. Next base: position 8,705,476 of record OX463783.1, read on the forward strand.
ATTGAGCGTTTTGTGGGCCTCACTTATAGAATGGTGATGGCCCCGGATTTGTAATCCATCGCTGCATTTGTCTGTGAATGAGGAAAATGTGGAAACCTCAGCCAGGATGGACGTTACAGCTTTTGTCAATGGACCGGAAGTGGATTGGTCCAAAGCCAGGGAGCGGAAAAGCACAAAGATTTACTCCTGGTTCCGAGAAGCGTTTTTTTTTTGTTGTTGTTGTTGTTGAAAATGGACATCCCTTGCAACTAATAACCACACATTGCTCTGCTTGACTTTGGTGATCGTATGAGTAAAACACTTCCACTATTCTTCATTTATAAAGACTTAAATTTCTACTTATTAATTATACTAGGATATTATAATTATTTATCCGTATATTATAATACCTTTGACTAGTGAAAGAAATCATTACATCTTTATAAGTATAAACATTGGACCTGTTGTTTAATTGATGTGTATTATGTGTATATAATAATCGATGAATACATGTTTTCTTTTCAGCTAAATCCCATTTGTATTCTTTTGGCGGTTAGGTGTAAGAATGGGCTTGCCTCTAAACCTCGCCGCAATAAAGCACATTTCTATTCTATTCTATTCTATTCTATTCTATTCTATTCTATTCTATTCTATTCTATTCTATTCTATTCTATTCTATTCTATTCTATTCTATTCTATTCTATTCTATTCTATTCTATTCTATTCTATTCTATTCTATTCTATTCTATTCTATTCTATTCTATTCTATTCTATTCTATTCTATTCTATTCTATTCTATTCTATTCTATTCTATTCTATTCTATTCTATTCTATTATATTCTATTCTATTCTATTCTATTCTATTCTATTCTATTCTATTCTATTCTATTCTATTCTATTCTATTCTATTCTATTCTATTCTATTCTATTCTATTCTATTCTATTCTATTCTATTCTATTCTATTCTATTCTATTCTATTCTATTCTATTCTATTCTATTCTATTCTATTCTAGTGTAACTAAGGGAACTCAATAATAATTAATGTTAATAAATATTATAAAGGCTGCATCAAGTTGAATCTTTCATTTTTATATTTTCTTTATCATACTATACTAAACGTTTTCTGAAATAGCAAGACTATATATTTTAACTGGCTTGAGTATTGTAAACGCACCCTTTCAACAAATAACAAATTTTGTTTAAATTATAAATTTTATTGTTAATATAATGCAACCTGAATCTACTTTAATTGTTGTTCATATATATGTTATAAAAAATAAAATAATGGAACCAAAACTCGTTGAAAGCATATATTTTTATGCGTTACATTCGTGAATCCATTTAAAATATAATTATATTATTAGTAAATTAATTAATTTATTTCACTATATATAGTCTGTAATGTATGTACTTGATACCCTGGTTAGGATAGCAACAAAGCAACCGAAAAAAGTATTTTATTTTATTTATTTTAATATCTCTTTCATGGGTACTTTACAATAATATAATATATTGGGGGACATTCACGAAGCACTTTAACCCCCACTTTAGCCCCAATCTTTATCCTCGGTGCTAAACACGGTGCTAAACACGGTGCTAAACTAGGAGCTTAACATGGTCAGCCCCTGTTTTAGTACCATGTTTAGTACCAGGGATAAAAATTGGGGCTAAAGTGGGGGTTAAAGTGCTTTGTGAATGCCCCCCATTATATATTATATAGTCAAAACTAAAAACAATAGCCCATGGGGCAAATGAAAAAGATTGCTGAGCAGTCCATTCACTAAAGTATTCATTCACCCAAGAATATGGAGGGGAAAGTAAAAAAAGAAACTAAAAATTGCAAATCTTAGGAGGATATATCGCACAGCGCCTTCGTATTGCATCGTATGACTTTCCTATGATAAAAATATTTATAACCGGTTCGAAATGAGAAACGTACCATGTCATGCGATACGATACGAAGCTGTGTGCGCTCGTACACCTCTGATCGCATTGATTTTGAATTTTTTTATCATACGACGCGATCATTCTGTGTGAGACAGCCCTTACAGAAAGTCTGACTGAACAGATCTCTTTTAAAATCTTCAAACTATGCTGAGAATTTGAATGGTTTTTGTTTACAATCCTAAAATATAAAGAGAGGGCATAGTTACCTGAGGTTGTGAGATGTATATAAAGGCTAGAAGAAAAACTGCAGAAAGAATCTTCATGTTTGTAGAGTCAACCTAAAAAATAAATTAAATTTGATATACTGGTGATTAGGACCCGGTAGAGGCCCAAAACTTGCTGAAGTATAATAATGTATAATCAGTATAATATGTGATTTTCTAATCCGATATCCTGCTAAAGGTATAGATTTTCATAGGCGATTTCCAGCCTGCGACGCGACGCTAATAAAGCGCACTTGCTGTAACATCCATTGGCAGCCATATTGGACAAATAAAAGAAAAAGAGCATCTTAATTAGCGCAATTACCGACAAATTCACCGCCGCTGCATAGGATTTCGCAGTTTTTACGTCAAATCGCGCCGCATCGATTTTGTCGGTTATGAAAATCCACCTTAATTAAGATTGCATTTAAAGCTCGAGTTAGAGATAAGGGATGGAAAGGATGGCGGCTGGTTACGCCCCCTAACATTTACTTGTGCCCTTTTCACACCTCTACGACGTTGTTGTACTTACGTTAATCAATAATACGATGCATGTGGACACCAACAATGTATTACATGAATGATGAAATCTTGATATAAACATAATGTTTAATACTAATTTTCTTTATATTTCATGTCTGCAGCAGAAATGTTAAAATTGGAACGAAGTTGCTACGTTTGCGACTCTGAAAGGAACCCTGGGTGTGCAAGTAACTTGACATCTGGATCGGACTTGGTTCAAACATGTACCGTGTTCTGCCACACGATATACAATTAAAAATAACGAAGAAATCAGGTAAGGAACTTTACTGGAAAATAAGTAAATTCAGAGTAATTTTTCAGTGCTTGTGGGTGCATGGCTAAATTTGGACTATTCTCAAAAAAGGATCAAGAAGAAGAAGTTTAGTAAAGTCTCCTTCTTGTTGTTTATAAACGATTAAATTATTGTTGGTGTAATATCAGGGAAAAACATAGGATATACAGTGAAAAATTAATTTGATATTCCTTTTTTTTTATTTTTTTGTTTATTTTTTCCAATTTTTGTTGCATTTCTAAATTTTTTCCACTTTATGTACAGTTTTTGTGTTAAAAACTGTCGTTTTGTTACAGAAACTCTATACAAACGAGGATGCGGTTCTTGTTTTTCATCAATCTTCATACCTAACGCAGAATATAACGGAGCTACACCAGGTTATTACTGCAAGACCTGCGGTTACGACTTTTGCAATGGTCCCCATTCTCCCGAGGTACCATTAGGACTCACTATAAGGACCAGAAGAAAAAACTGATATTTGCCATAGTTGGAATTATATCAAACTAATCGTCGGATCTGTTATATTAGGTGCGATAATCAGTTCTTGTATAAAAAGAGACGTAAAAGTCGTTACTCAAACTCTCGTACCGTTATCGCACCACCTATAGTACTACAACAGTTATAGTATGCGCCGGAAAAAAACGAGCTCATGCAGGAAAATTTGGAGCCTCACGTAGAAAATTCTGCCTAAAGTATAAAATTAATTTGACATTCCCTCCGGAAAGTAGCCGGAAGTTTAAAATTTTTTGACTGCTATGTTTGTAATTCATTTATAAAAAACATTGTATAATGTTTAGCAGTACAAGTACTGACTCCTATGAGTGAAATTTCAACCCTGAAATTCAAATAAGAAGACGAGAAACTTTACACTTCCGGCTACTTCCGGAAAGAATGGCATATAAATTTGGCTTTACTTAAAAAAACACAGAGCGTCCATGCTAGAGAATCTCACTTAAATGAAAAAATAATTTTTGTGTAAAAATTTAATAAAAATTTATAAAGATTTTTTTTTTTAAATATGCATTTTTTTAAAATTAAGGAATAAATAATATACTTGCGTATTTTCCAGGCTTTGGACATAACTTTGCTCCATTGATAAAAATTAGAGGTTTTGACTAAGGTTTTCCATGGTTTCCTCAGCAAATACTGGGACTCGTAACAGGACCCCATTATACCCCGCCGCGAGTTTTTTAAAACCTCTTGAGCAATTGTTACGTTACTTTTGTTACACTGTAATAAAAAGTTAAAAATCAGATAACGAATAATATAAAATTTACAAAATAAGGTATTAGTAAAAAATACTATACATTTGTTTATAAGTTAAGCAAAATTTACGTTATGATAACTTTTGACATTTTCATTTTTTATAGTATTTTTAAGGTCAAGGTTTGATAAAAAATATGAGAGCGATAGATGTCCCACACTCACAAGTTTTCATCTCTCATATATGATACATTGTTGGCGTTCTTCTTGATTAACGTAAGTACAGCAATGTCGTAGTGATGTAAAAAGGGTACAAGTACATAGGGAATTAGATGTTAAAAGTAATAAGTCCATCACAAAGTTAGAATAATTTGGGGTCTTCAAATAACACCACTTAATCTAAACTTACAAGTTAGCCAAAGACTGTCTTAGCGCAACGATGAAGAATAATACACTAATGGTAAGACTGGTCTTAATTTTAGGATTGTTGTAATTCGTCATGTTATTTTAAGACCCTCTGCAGCAGCTGAAGATTATTAGTCAATCTAATTTATTTTGAAATTTACTTCGAGTTTACTTTTTTAAGCTGTAATCTAAAAATAAAAAAAAGGCCAAATCCCTGCTGCGTAGCTATGAAAATTCAAGTGTAGGTTATTATCACTTTTATATCAGGTTTAGTTTTTATTTAACAAAATATTTCAAAAGTTGAATGAAGTATTTTTATTTATTTCGAAATATTAATTAATTAGAACTCTTCCATGCAAGCTGTTCCAAAATTAAGATCTTTTAATTATAACTCCTTGCATATTATTATTTATTATATTAAATTTAGTTGAAGCTCAAAGCATGACACTAGTGAACAATATGACATTATAAATATTTAAAATTAAGTCAAAATTCGTATTAATTCCAAGTATTACTGAAAATTATAATAATTTAACCAATTCGTGAATTTTCAAAATATTAAATTAATATTATTTTTAATATTTTTACGAATTTATAAAAACCATTTAATGGAGCATTAATAATTAAATTTGCCATTTAATTGTTTTTAAATTCAATAAAAATTATTACATTTGCAAGATAAAATCCATATTCCTTAATAAAAAAGTTAACATCCATATAGCCTTTGTGTCAGTACAGCTATGGATGTTAATTTTTTTGTGAGGCAAAAAGTGTACATTTTGACCGTAGTGTTTCAAACCGAGTACATTGGTGTAGAGATTCAACATAACAATCCGGAGCTCACTAAGTAAATGTTTTATCAGTGTCTTATGTCATGTACGAAGTTCACAAGGGAGTGGCTGTTCACAAGCGCCTCAAAGTCAAACTTTATATTTTATGTACTTATTTTGTGAAAGAGACTGCGGGTCGACAGATAAAATTACGTGAATTTTTTTTTAAAAAATCACAATTTAACACCTTGTTATCGAATAATATTTATGATAGATACCTCAGAATTCTGTATAAAAGCATTAAAAACCCCTTTTTTTACGTAAATATAATATTTGTTTTCTATACAATACATGCAGCATATTATAGTCTGTAATTATTAGTAAAACAAAATTTATGAACATTTATTCATGAGTTTAAGTCTGAGGCAACGAATAGTAAATAAATGAAATAAATAATAAATTTTAATTTAAACACATATATCATAATTGACGCATTTCTCTTCCACAGGTAATCCACGATGAAGACTAAACACCTGGTCTTCTTAATAGCCGTGTTATCAAGCATTACAGCAGAAAATATAACCACTGATACAATTATAGATAACTCTATTGACACTAATTTTGAAATATTGTTAAACTCTACCGAATCTCTTTACGAAAATGTTACCGATTTATCTGATGATACAATTAAGAATTCTATAGAAACTGTTGATATTTATAATAATCAAACTAGTAATATCAATGTGAATGAAACTCATGAATTGTACCTGAATGAAAATTCAACTGAAATAGAAATTATTACAAATAATTTTACTGATTTAGTAGAGTTAAAAAATAATACTTTGCAATCAAATATGTCATTCAGACTTCCAGGAAATATTATACCTGATTTGTATACCATTGAAATTAAAACGTATCTGGAAGATGACTTTAATTTTGAAGGTCGAGTTAAGATTCAATTTTATTGCTCTAATGATACCTCAGAAATTATATTACACTCCAAAGATTTGAATATATCAGAAAGTGAAGTAATTTTATCTGATAATGAAACTGGGGATGTTATTGAGATCTCTGAACATTGGTACCATTTAGACAATGATTTTTATATCATCAAATTCTTAAATCCTATATTGGCGGGACAGACTTATTTATTAGAAATTCCTTATCGTGCATATTTAACGGAAACTTTACAAGGATATTATAGAAGCAGTTACCTTGATCAAAAGACAGGAGCTACCAGGTAAGAAAATTATTGTTATTATTTTTTTTTTTTATGTTATCTAAAGCTGTACTAAATCAGATAACACCTAATACTTTTATATCAATGATGTACGTACAGTTGTCACCTTTGAAAATTTTCATATGCAGCTCTGTTAATTACCGTGCCCTGTGTTATCCTTATGGTTCATAATTTTGGTTATTAAAAAGGCTGCAGAAGGGAAATTTTCAGAGACGAAGAGTGTACATGGAATTGTCTTCTGTATTTAAATGCATTCTACTCGTAATATAGAAAGTTATAAATGCATGCCGTTATAATTATGTAGAATTAAAGTTTTAAGATTTTTTTATTCAATTTAGTATCAATAATATTCTACAGTACACTCCTCGCCTCTGAAAAGTTGTGTAGCCTTGTTAATCATCATGCCGTGTGCTATACTTAGAAGTCATGGTGATGAACTGATTAATGATTTAATGATTAACAAGGTTGCAGAAGGGAACTTTTCAGAGAGGAGGAGTATATATGATCCATTTAAAAATACATTTTTTTATTTATTTTTTTAAATATTAAAAAGAATTTTTCATTACATAATATAATAAAATATTAAGGATAAAATTTATAAAAAAAAATGTCAACATAATTATATTTCAAATTAAAAAAAATAATCAAATTGAAATTTTTTTATTCGATTTTCCAAGCATATAAACACAAACATTATAAAATGCAGCACTTTGAATGAAGGGTTAGACACGTAATTTCATCAAATTAATAAAAAGTGGGCGTTGAATGAAGCTCTATATTCTCTCTCTCTCTTCCTTTCTAATTATTCTCCTATTATAACCCTCAGGTGGCTTGCAATATCGAAGTTTGAGCCCACGTTTGCTCGTCTCGCTTTCCCTTGTTTTGACGAGCCTGGTCTGAAGGCTCGGTTCCACGTGCGCCTCGTGCGACGTAACGAACTTTCTTCACTCAGTAACATGCCCTTGCTGTACTCTGAGAACGCGTGAGTAAAATCTGGTACTGACAAGGGAGTAAGGAACTTCTAAATTACTGCTTGAAACATTAAGTTACACAAACGTTGCAACATTTCAGAGTCAACGTGTTATCTGTATGAGAGTCGTTTGCGGCGACTTGATCGCGCGGCTCTTATCTCTAACAGACACAACAGTTTAAGCTGCTAGCTGTTGATGTTATATTCTTCCAAGTATAAAATATCATATGATACTATATGTTTATAAAATTTAGAACATCCTTACACCCCCATAAAATGATAAATGGACCGTGCTTTGTAGAATGAACAACATACATGAAAAATTTTTATTGCAGAAATGAATAGAGGGTACCATATTATGATTCTCTGAATATTTTCAGATTTTTTTGAAACCCAGAACTATTTTTAAATTAATTATTGAAAGTGCGGCCACGCCTCCTGGAGCCGTCAATAGGCGTCCCGTCTCTATCCTTTTTATTAAGAATTCAGAGGTGCCAACTGAAATCACAGGACTTTCAATAATTATTTAAAAATAGTTCCAGGTCTCCAAAAGATCTGAAAAAATTCAGAGTAGCATAATTTGGTGCCCTCTATTCATTTCTGCATTAAAGTTTTTTCATGTATGTTGTCCATTGGGTAAAATCAAGTATTTTGTATGTATAACAACCTCGGTTATATACAAAATCCTTGGGTAAAATGAATGGACAACATACATGCATGAAAAAATTTTATTGCAGAAATGAATAGAGGGTACCAAATTATGCTTATAATCTGAATTTTTTCAGATTTTTTTGAGACCTGGAACTATTTTTAAATAATTACTGAAAGTCCTGTGATTTCAGTTGGCATCCCTGAATCCTTAATAAAAAGGATAGAGACTGGACGCCTATTGACGCCTCCAGGGGGCGTGGCCGCACTTTCAATAATTATTTAAAAATAGTTATGGGTCTCAAAAGAAATCTGAAAAAATTCAGAGTAGCATAATTTGGTACCCTCTATTCATTTATGCAATAAAATTTTTTCATGTATGTTGTTTATTGTAGCATGTTATTTTCCAATAATAAGATTGAATATTAATTGCTCGTTTGTTTATTATTGTTACTACAGAGGCTCTTTAATTGTTAGCAACAAATTATTTTTCCCTGCAATATTAAGGTAGAGATTACACGGATCAGCTGGCCCAATGCTAAAAATATCTCATTCTTAAAAATTATTAAAAAAAATTAAATGTTCTCCTCTACATCCCCTATCAGTAGGTAAAATATCAGGTACAGTATACAAAAACGAGTTAGTTTTCGAGTTATTAATTTTTAAAGTTGACTAATTTAACATGCAATGGAAGTTCCATTTCTCCATGTTAATTTAGAGAACTTTAAAAATTATTAACTTGAAAACTAGCTCGTTTTTGTATACCTGATATTTTACCTACTGATAGGGGATGTAGAGGAGAACATTTAATTTTTTTATGAAAGTTTTTTTAGCATTGAGCCAGCTGATCCGTATTATCTCTACCTTAAACTGTTATTTTTAATTTAAAGAGCCTATTTGATTTATAATATACTTAATTCTGTATTACGTACATACAATATGAATAAAAAATATGTGTTTGTATTGGACTAAAAAAATATAAACGCGTTATAATAAGTCACCTCTATTATAATATTTTATTGGAGTATCGACCTCTCTTTTTTTTATTGCAGAAATGGATAGAGGGTGCAAAGTTATGCTACCCTGATTTTTTTTCAGATTTTTTACAGGCTGGGAACTATATAAAATTATTGAAAGTTCTTTTTGTGACGTCACGAGACGCCGCTCCTTAAGAAAAAGATAGGACTTGACGCCGCGTAACGTCAAAAGAAGGACTTACAATAATTTTTTAAAAATACTTCCCGGGCTCTAAAAAACCTGAAAAAAATCAGAGTAGCATAACTTTGCACGCTCTATTCATTTGGGCACTTGACGCAGTGGTATACGCCTCTGATTCGTAATCGGATGGTCGTGAGTTCGATCCCAGCCATGCACCGCCAAATTTTTCACATGTGGCTGTTGCTAAAGAACACCCACTTGTGCATCCGGGAGGTGATTGATGGCATCCTCCATCAATTGCCGATCATCCTGACTGAGGTTTCCATGCATGGTTTCCTCAGTTACAACCAGGCGAATGCTGGGATGGATTGCTTAGGCCATGGCCGCCCTGGTTTGGAAGGGACCCACAAAAATAGGGTCTAAGAAGAGCCGAGAGGTTAAATTCATTCACTTAATTGTGGCCAGTACCCTATACTATAATAGGGTTCAGTTGAGAAGCTAAAAAAAAAAAAAAAAAAAAAAAAAAAATCTGCAATAAAAAAAAAATGAGGTCGATACTCCATTATAATAGTTCAATGTTGATAAAAGGACAACTGCAACAGCGGTTTATTTTCACTTATATAGAGTCAAGAGTGGTGTGTACAGTTATGGTTTATAAAACTGGGACACTATGCATGCTGGATTGTTAAACTGACCACCATCAGTTCACTAATCTGACTTACAACATTGCCGGAGCTCGGAAAAAGTGACTCATAGTATAGTCACCTCTTCCGATTCTAACTGGCCATAATAATAGGTAGCATTGCCATCAGCAAAGCAGGTGAACTACTGATGTCTACTTTGGCTCTCATGCACGTTCCAGTCCTAATTACCTTAACTATATACATTGATTTAATTCGGTGATATTTTCAATCCAGGGATGAAGGTTGGACTCGTGACGTGTATGCAGAGTCCGTCCTCATGTCCACATACTTGGTGGCTTTCATTGTCAAGTCCGACTTTGTGAACCTCGAGTCCACAGTCGGACGTACCAACCTCACCATCTGGGTCAGGCCTGATGTCACCGCGCATGCGCAGTACGCCCTTGGCATCGCTCCGAAGATCCTCGACTTTTTCGAACAATATTTCGAGACAGAGTACTCTCTACCTAAGATGGATATGATTGTTGTGCCACATTTAAATAGAGGTGGAATGGAGGATTGGGGACTCGTTACGTTACGGTAAGGTTGTGAAATTATTTCTCACTCATTTTATAGTTCAGTAAATTAAATATAACCACCGGAAGTAGCCGGAAGTGTGCTGTTTCTGGACTTGTTCATTTTTTAGCCTAAAACTTTGCACAGAGATTTATATTAGGGATAGTAATTTGTCTGCAAAGTCTTTTAGAGTTTACATGCAATGTTTATACAGTCAAATTTACATGATATTTCCTCCGGAAGTAGCCGGAAGTGTAAGGTTTCTGGTCTTCCTATTTATATTTCAGCGTTACAATTTCACACACATGTCAGTACTTCTACTTCAAACCAGTTTCAAACCTGAATTACAAACAAGAACTTCAAAAGTATGACAGACACTTTCCGGCTACTTTCAGAAGGAATTTCAAATTAATTTGAGTATAGTTCGGTCAAAATCCTTCAACTTACGGTGATAATTTTTCATTTATTTTGTTGAACTGTACAGTCAAATTAATTTCTTAATTTCATGTTCCTGCCGGAAGTACCAGGAAGTGACTTCTTTCTGGCCCTCTTTTTTGTATTTGAAGTTTGAAATTTTGCAGAGGTTTATATTAAAAGACTAATTTTCAGTTTGCAAAAGTTCAAAACTGAGAAATACACAGAAAAGCTATAAAAACAATCATTTCTGGTTACTTCCGCTGGGAATATTTAATAAATTTAACTGTATGTACACTCATCGCCTTGGAAAATTTCTCACTTGCAGCCTTGTTAATGACCACGTCCTGTGTTATTATTACGAGACACATGGTGATTAACATGGCTGTAACAGAGAAATTTTCTGAGGCGTCGATTGTACATTTTATATTTGCTGCTGTTTTTGAGTGCACTGTAACATGGCAATATAATAATATATACGCTATGAGTTTTAATTATAATTTAAGAAAATAAATATTAACAACAATAAAAGTAACTATATATAAATATAATTTAAGGGATAAAAATATGAATAACCAATGTTATTAATAATCAGTGAAAAACGAATTAATTTATAAAGCGTAATTAACAAAAAATTAGAATTATTTTATTATTGTGGAATATATATATATATAATATGTAAAAAATCTGAAAAAATGAAAAAAATCAGGATAGCATTAACTTTGCACCCTTTATCCATATCTGCAGTAAAAGAAGTTGAGGTCGATACTCCATTCCTTTTTAACCTAATGTCCGCTTTATGCTGCTGACTCTATTTTAACCCTTGTATTTTTTATTTTATTTTATTTTTATATTTTTTATTACAAACAACTGGTTGTACAATACAACATGGTTCACGTCAACATATATTTCAATAAACAATAATAACATACACAAAAAAACATAATACACAAAAACAAATCATTTAATACCAAAAGTTAACGTTAAAATAAAAAAAAAAATGCATATAATAATAAGACAACTATAATAAATTTATATTTAAGACATTCTCAGACATTTCCAACGATTTTTTCCCCCCACGTTTTACCATGGGGGGGGAGGGAGGGGGGTCGAAACGACCAGCTATTTAAATCACACGTTAAATAAAAAGTTTTTTCTCACTATTTTTTTTTTGTGAAAATACATTGCTGGGTAGCTAATTTTAAGGATTACAAATTTGTTTAGATTTTTTGATGAAGTATTTCACACTTTTTTCGCTTTAAGGTAGAGATAACACGGATCAGCTGGCCCAATGCTAAAAAAATCCCATTCATGAAAATTATGAAAAAAATTTAAAATGTTCTTCTCTACATCCCTTATCAGTAGCTAAAATATCAGGTATACAAATTCGATCTAGTTTTCGACTTATGAATTTTTAAAGTTGATTAATTTAACATGGAGAAATGTTAATATTAAAGAAGTCAACTTTAAAAATTAATTACTCAAAAACTAGCTCGTTTTTGTATATCTGATATTTTAGCTACTGATAGAGGATGTAGAGGAGAACATTTTAAATTTTTTTCAAAATTTTTATGAATGGGATTTTTTTTAGCATTGGGTCAGCTGTTCCGTGTTATCTCTACCTTAAAAAAGTTAAGGGTCATCTCGACCTCATTCTTTTGGTAATGCTATGTATAGGGTTCATTCTAAATGAAAAGGAAATATTTGGAGTACATCACTGACAAAGATAATATCAACAGGGAGAATTCCGTCTTGTACGAAGATGGGGTTGCCGTTGTCAGCAAGCGGGAGGACATCACAAGGCTGATGGTACACGAGTTAGCGCATCAATGGTTCGGTAACCTGGTCACCGTGCGCTGGTGGGACCACATTTGGCTGCACGAGGGGTTTGCCACCTACCTAGCTGCCCTTGGAATGGAAGTGGTGAGGACACGTAGAAAATCTTCAAGTCAGCTGATTTTGCAGTGTTCCTACTGTCGTATCTAAAAAAACTTCGAAATTGCATTTTAAAGTTCTTCGTTTTTTTTTATCAAAAACTTAATGGACAACATGCATAAAAAAATACTATTGCAGAAATGAATAGAGGGTACCAAATTATGCTTCTCTCAATTTTTTCAGATTTTTTTGAAACCCAGAGCTATTTTTAAATAATTATTAAAAGTGCGGCCACGCCCCCTGGAGGCGTCAATAGGCGTCTCGGTCCTACCCTTTTTATTAAGGATTCAGTGGTGTCAACTTAACTTACAGAACTTTCAATAATTATTTAAAAATAGTTCCGGGTCTCAAAAAATCTGAAAAAATTCAGAGTAGCATAATTTGGTGCCCTCTATTCATTTCTGCGATAAATTTTTTTCATCATGTATGTTGTACATTATACATAATTTATTTATATTATTGGATGCGATTCACGAAGCAGTTAGCCAGTTTTCTAACCACGTTTAACTTAACCACGTTTAACTATACCTGTTTTACATGTTAAACCACCTAATTAAACGTGTTAAAGCTAAACATCATGGTTATAAACCTGGCTAACTGCTTCGTGAATCGCGCCCATTAATCTTCAAATTTGCCTACAGGTTGAACCACAGTGGCAGCAGGACCACATCTACAAGACTATGTACAGAGTGATGATCATGGACTCTGATCCACATAACTTGAAACAAGTCGCCAATGACGTCACCGCACATGTCGATATTTACAATATGTTTAACTCATTTGTTTACGTAAAAGGTAATTAATTTACCTCAAAATAGGACGAAGTGTTCACAAAGCAGTAAAGCTATACCTAGGGCACTCTGTTTTCGAGTCTTAAAATTGTGTCTAAAATTGAGCTTGAAATCGATCAAAATGTGGCGTTAAATCGAGCCTTTGCATTCTTTGCATCTGCCACAACAGTCATGCGTCTTTCCTTATGTTTGCGTGTTAAATATTTGCATGACTATGACGTCACAGTGTCTTTTTTCTTGATTTTTGAAGTGTTGAAGAGTTTAAAAAATCTGAAACAAATTGACAATACACGAATTCTATTTCCTCTATCTATCAAAATTAATGCATTAAAATTTATAATATACATAAACTGATGATATATAAGTATAAATAATTCAAGCAGACTTTACAAGTAAACTAAATTTCCACAATTAAGTGAGTATCGACCTCAATTTTTTTATTGCAGAAATGGATATAGGGTGCAAAGTTATGCTACCCTGATTTTTTTTTAGAATTTTTAGAGCCCGGGAAGTATTTTTAAAAAATTAAAGTCGTTTTTGTGACGTCACGAGGCGGTAAGTCCTATATTTTTCTTAAGGAGAGGCGCCTCGTGACTTCACAAAATGGACTTTTAATATTTTGTTTTTTAAATATATATACTTCCAGGTCAGTCTGAAAAAATTCAGAGTAGCATAACTTTGCATCCTCTATCCATTTCTACAATAAAAAAAATTGAGGTCGATACTCCATTGGATGTCCTTTATCCAAATAAATGTATTAAAAAATTAATATAAATACATTAAATATATATACAATAATTCAATCAGAGTTAAACTTTAATTGTAAGTGGACTGATTTGTATGCTAAATTACAACATTTAATTCATTTAATTATATCAGAAATTATTCCATTTCCAGGAGCAATGCTGGTACACATGCTGTCCACCGTCCTGGGCAATGAGACGTTCCGACGTGGCTTGGTCCGGTTCCTTCATAAGCATCAGTTTGGCAGCGTGGACGAAGATCAGCTGTTTGTTTGTCTCGAGGAACAAGCCAGGCTGGACCAACAGGGTGGTGAGTGAATAAATTATTTATCTATATTACCATTATTATATACTGTATATATACAGTACACCTCTGGACACCACGAACTTTACTCCTGTTTTATTTGCAGACGTTACCACGCAGTCTATGTGGAGGCGTAGTAAACCAAAATTATTTTGATATGGATAGCGTGGTTACCACCCTTTGCCTCTCTCATCTATTACCCCGTCTCAAGTTTTAAGCTCATATAGGGTTATATATTCTGTAAAAATAAAATGTGTAAATCTTTAAATTGTATAATTATGAAATTAATTAGAGCTGCTCTATAGTGTAGTGGTTAGTACCCTTGGCTCTGGTCCGAGAAGTCCCCGGTTCGATTCCCGAACACGGCAGACTTTTCATGACTTGGGATGGGTGCGACTTATTATTATAGATTATGGAGTTGGTTAGGAGGAAGGCAGCTTACGGCTGTCTATACTCCGCTGCCCTGCAGTATTGCACTGCCACTGCAGGCTGCACAGATCTGGTAGTAGGAGCCCAGAAGAGTGCAGGAAAACGGTTCTGGGAGCCGCCTTGTGTAGAGCTCAATGCCCTAAGCGATTAAGTTTTAGAACATTTTTTAAAATTTATTTCACTAGATTCCTTTGAAGGAAAATATTCTTTGACTCGCAGCAGTAACTGAGATTAATCGTTAAATTGTTATAGAAAGAAACAACAATGCGGCGTATCACCCACGTGATCACCTTCTACTGAAACAGATCATGGACAGCTGGACACGACAGCCCGGATATCCGGTAGTGCACGTCGATAGGAACTATGAGAACAACACCGCAACTCTCTCACAGGTACACCAGCTCTCTGGACACCATGAACTTTACTCTTTGGTTGTAGGAGTTGGTGCTCTTCTCATATCTCCCAAAATTACAAATCTCTTTGACTGTTAGAACTGCAGCTCTAGCAAATGAAGCAGGATTAAAGTTCATATACTGCCCTGATTTGTACACTTAGTTTATATAAAAATGTAACATATATAATATAATTAATTTTATATTCTGAAGTGACCGGAAGTGATGAAGATTTTAGACATCCTATTCAAATCTAAGTTTTGAAATTTTGTCAGCAAGTTATAGTACTCTTCTTATAAAACCTTCATTCAAAATTATAAATTGCAAATACGATTAGGAAGGACAAAAAGCTCTCATTTCTGGGTACTTGCGGTGGAAATTATTAAATTATATAATTTTACTGTAGTCAGTTGTTCCTTTCCTTGTAAAAAAAAGTTTTATCATAAAGTAAAATTAATCACACATTAATCTGTATTAATTTATTATTTATTATCTTTTATTATAGGTGTTTTTCACGAGGGTTCTTTAAAAATATAATAATAATAATTGAGCAGAAATATAAAATATAAAATACATATTTTTTTATACAAAATGTATAAAAATCCTACACAATAGGATATCCCATTCACATGAATTTTTTCTGCATTTTGATCTCTTTCTCGAGTTAACGACGCCCCTATTATATACGGGCAAGGGAATAATATCCATTTACGTTACTATATATTATGTATTTAATCAAACGGAATATAACATGAAACTACTTAATTCCTCCTAAACAGGTCCGTTACTTTTCTGAACCCAGTATTTCCGAGCAAGTGTGGCACGTACCTCTGGTAATGAAGGACGCGGGAGGAGGGACGAGACTGACGTGGCTGAGAGACAACCACACCATCCTGACGAACTTGCCGGACCGCCAGCACGAGCTGATCGTCAATCTTGGTCTACCAGGTGAGATTAATTTTGTGTTCCCTCCAAAAGTAGCCGAAAGTGTGAAGTTCGTAACTATTTGTTTGTAATGGAGTATCGACCTCAATTTTTTTTAATGCAGAAATGGATAGAGGGTGCAAAGTTATGATACCCTGATTTTTTTCAGATTTTTTAGAGCTCGGGAAGTATTTTTAAAAAATTATTGAAAGTCCTTTTTGTGACGTCACGAGGCGCCGCTCCTTAAAAGGATAGGACTTGCCACCTCGTGACGTCACAAAAAGGAATTTCAATAATTTTTTAAAAATAGTTCCCGGGCTATAAAAAATCTGAAAAAAAATCAGGGTATCATAACTTTGCACGCTCTATCCTCTATCCATTTCTGCAATAAAAAAATTTAGGTCAACACTCCATTCAATTTTAAAACCTTGCTGAGTTTTTTACAGTTTATTTTAATCTCTTATTTACTGCTGTATCTCCTTGTCTATTTACTTCCAATTTTGTACCATTTTCATGGAAAAAAGAGGAAGAAATATGAGATTACGTCTTATTTTCTCTTATTTTGAGTATAATTTTAACAATATTGTCTCCATTTTTCTCACTTTAAACAAGAATGAAATAGGATGTGTTTTAATTAGATGTAAAAACATAAGATTTAGAAGTGTAAAGGATGTTATTAAACATATGAATAATGAAATTTGAAGTGCATGAAGTACAAATAGGAAGGAATAAAAAGTTATATCCTTCAGGAGACTTCCGAAGGGACGATCATATGAATCTGATATTGAATATTCAATAAAAAAATAACATACCTATTGCCTTCAAAGGAAAACCTGCATGAATTTTTTTATTGCAGAAATTAGTAGGGTGTCAAATTATAATACTATGATTTTTTTTATATATTGTTCAAAAAAATATTGAAACTACGGCCACGCTCCGTGGAGGTGCAATGTCAATAGGCGTTTAGGCCCTATCCTTTATATTAAGAATTCAGGGGTGCCAAAAGAATTTTTAATAATTTTTAATAATTTTTAAAACATTTTCCTGGACTCAAAAAAAATATGAAAAAAAAAAAGTAAACAGAATTTAGTACACACTATTCATTTTTGCAATTCAAAAATGGACAACATACATGAAAATTTTTTATTGCAGAAATGAATAAAGGGTACCAAATTATGCTACTCTGAATTTTTTCAGATTTTTTTGAAACCCAGAACTATAATTTTTAAATAATTATTGAAAGTGCGGCCATGCCCCCTGGAGGCGTCAATAGGCGTCTCGGTCCTATACTTTTTATTAAGGATTCAGGTATGCCAACTTAACTTAAATAACTTTTAATAATTATTTAAAAAAGCTGGTTCCGGGTCTAAAAAAATGTAAAAAAATTCAGAGTAGCATAATTTTGTGCCCTCTATTCATTTCTGCAATAAAAAAATTGATGTATGTTGTCCATTGTCATGCTTGTTATCCAATAAAATATTCTTTAAGATATCTAACACAAAACCCTACAGCCCCGTATTTCGTGAACTACGACCCCACCAACTGGGCCCTCCTGGCTACCGCTCTCTGCGACCCGACCTCTCGCGCCACCATACCGCCTGTGAACCGAGCACATCTGATGGACTCCGCAATGGTGATGGTGTTCAGAGGTCCCGTCGACTACCTTGTGACCTTCGACCTTCTCAAGTGTATGGACCTCGAGAGGACGCCCCTGGTCTGGAGGTCGTTCTTCAATTATCTACCTTACCACCTCCGAGTCAACAGGTTGAGTGAGCGCTACCAAGTACTCAGGGTCAGTAAACTCTGCAGTTAGGGATGAACGCTACAGCTATGATCATATATAGTATGTACTGTACATTTCTCGCCTTTGAAATGTTCTCTTCTGCAGCTATAAATTAATAATCATACGCACCATTATGATCAGGCGCGGATCTAGGGATATGGGCTGACCCCCCCCCCCCCCCCGAAATGTTGGATTTAACATGGGCAATATAGACATTTCCCCAAGTTTAATTTTTTTAACATTGGCCTTATGGAGGTAGCCCTCCCCCCCCCCCTACTAATTTTTTTTTCTGGATCCGCGCCTGATTATATATACCCAGAGAGCATGGTGATTAACAAGGCTGCAAAAGGGAAATTATTAAAGGCGCGATGACTGTATACCTCAATACAAAACTTTCAATACACTTGACTGACATATGGACGCTGTAAATTCAGTACAGTAGAGGGGCTAATGATTTGAATTTTTAGGGAGCTTAGAGAAGCGATTGCTAAATTAATCCATGATTGAAAAATTAAAGTTCGCCATGACGGCTCCAAAATGAATCCATGCACCCCAGAAATAATGCTGGGGTAACAAAAGCTTAATTTGTGTAGAGCTGATGTATATGCAATGATCTAAATTGAAGTGAATTTTAGTTAAAAAGCGCAAATATTAATAGAAACATTAGAAACCCTATGCTGGAGCATATGTCTTTTTGTCCAAAATGATCCTATCTAATTACTATACCATGCACTCAGCGTTGCTTGACTTTAGTGATCTAACGAGAATTGATTAATTAATGTAATGCATACACCAAATTTCTCATTAAATTATTTATATAGATCGACCTTATTAATTACAATTAAATAATATACCATAAACAATTGTTGAAAACCTGTTTTCTGTCCTTATAGGGTCTCATTCGATCAATTCTTGCCCCCTCCTATTCGGACCTCGGCAAAGATCCGTTCTTCTTCGACTCCTCCGAATCCGTCGTTATGGCAATACACCGCAAGGAGATACTTGAATGGGCCTGCAAGATGAACGTTGGAGACTGCAGAGTGCGCGCCGCCGCCATCTTTGAGACCTGGAGGAACAAGACCGCGGATCACGTGGATTACAAGTAAGGAAACACTAAAAATTAAGATCATTGAAGGGTATAAGATAATATGCCCCATATTAAAAAAATTCCCACACTGTATGAAAATTATGAAAACATGATCTTAAAATGTTCTCCTCTACATACACAAAAATTGCTATACAATATCAGGTAAACAAGTTCTAGTTAGTTTTTTATTTATGCATTTTTAATTAAAGTAGTCAATTTTAAAAATTCATAACTCTAAAAATTAGATCGAATTTGCATACCTGATATTGTAGCTAATGATAGGGGATGTAGAGGAGAACATTTTAAGATATATTTCATAATTTTCAAGTGTTGAAATATTTTTATCATTGGATACGATGCTATCTTACCCTTAAGGACAACTATATTTAATTCCGATCAGCAAATATATCCAACTGCATGTAATCAAATTGTGATGTAATTTCATATAACAAAACTTTGTTCCAGTGTTCCCAAGGACATTCAGAATACAGTGTTCTGTTCCGGAGTTAGTCTTGCGGGTGAGGAGATAATCAATTTTATTACAACCCTCAACGATTCTCAGAAAGAAAACAGCCTCGTAAGTGCCCTTGGATGTTTCGAGCAACCTGAACTGCTGCAAAAGTTTGTATAATTTAATTATATACATTACTATTTATAATTATATTATATACATATTGGTTGGTATTCACGAAGAGTTAAGGAGCGTTTTAGGGAGAGATATTTTAAGAAGTGTTTTTCTTACCTGTTACCTGGTATAAAAAACGCTTCTTAAAATATCTTTCCCTAAAACGCTCCTTAACCCTTTGTGAATACCAACCATTATATATTATACATACAGTCAAACAAGCGATAATTTATGCATGAAAATGCCCAGAAATTACGCATTTTCTCCTAATAAGCCCTTCCGATTGCGGACTAGATAAAAGAAAAAATAGGGTAGCGCCACGAGATTGTTGGGTTGCCTACTTACAGGATAACACTCAGCTGTTTACCTCCCCTCACTTCGCCTACTTTTGTCATACCGTTTTCCTAAAACCATTGAAAAAATAAAATAAATAAAAAAGTTAGAGAAAAATTGACTTTGTTGCCAGTTGCCAGCTATAATTATTTAAGGGCACGAAAATGTAGTTTATGTATTCTCTATAAACTAGCAAATGATGTGGAAACGATGTAAATGTAATAATTGCCATATATAATTTTTAGTAAATTTTTTTTTCTACATTTTCTCCACTTACCACAACAACACTATGACGACGCGGCAGGCTTCTGTAAAGTATGCAAAATGCGTTGCAGTGACGTCACGTGGGCTTGGCCTATATTGTAATTTACGTCACTCTTAGAAATTTTTAGTCATCAACTCTTGCTTGTTTGACTGTATATGTAATTTCAAAAATTCAACATTTTATTAATCTTACATAAAGACAATTAAGTCAGCCTACAATTAATATATATAATAAAATATTATTAATTAATTAAGTATTTATATACAGCACGTATAATTACCTATAATATGATACCGTCTAGGATTAAACTTGATATTTTGGGCTTAAATACATTTTGAAAAAAGATGGTGCTAACGGTAATTATTATATTGAAAAATCTGATTATTTACCTTTATGGATCGCGTCCTTTTTTATAATAATTTAAATTATTAATTAAAAATTGATTAAGATTGGTTTGCTTTACATGATGTATATAGTTTTTTATTTGCAGGGTTCTAAACATCACAATCAGTCCAAGCAGAGTTCTCGGAGCCATGCACCACACTTATAACATTTTCTCTCGGATTGTTGGGAACGAAATTGCATTTGAGGAAGCTCGTGATTTCTACTTTAAAAGAATTGAAGAGATTCACGACTTGTAAGTGAAAAGATATCTTTCTCTCTAAATGTACAGTTATGTTGAATAAAACTGGAACACGTCGCATTCTGGTGTGCTGAAATGAACAGAAGAGGTGGCTCACAGTCACCTGCTCAAAATCTACATGATGGCCACAATAATAGAGAGTCAGCCTGATATGTCAGCAATGTGAGAGGTGCTTATTCCAACACTCCAGCATGCAACGTATTCCAGTTTTTTTTTAACCATAACTGTACAGATAAAAATTATATCTTAAGGGAAAAAGAACACCGATCAGCTGTTTTATTTCCATGGAAAGCCAAACTAAAAACTGAATTAAAAAAAAATCGTCTTGAATGTCTTTTGTGTTTTGTTTTGTTTTTCTGTGGATTTTAGGTACTAAAATCTGTCTCTCAAAAAAATTTCAGAATTTTTGTGGCTTCTAAGGTTTACATGTTAATCAAATGGGACCTAAAGAAACAGCTGATCGGTGTTCTCTTTCCCTTAAAGGTTTGATTTTATATGCCAAGGAAAAAGAAAGAGAATTCAAGGTATCTGAGATTTTTATTATAAATTAATGCATAGTAAAATTTCGTTATTATGTTATTATTTTTTTTTAATCTGTTATAATGTTAATTTATGTGACGACAGATACTTGCATGGTAACTGCGCTAGGATACTTGATCGTGGAATTATATATTGGGAGTTTTATGATTATAATATTGTTATATTTACATTAATTACATTTACATTAATAATTATACAATTATATTTTAAATTAATTAGACAAATTGTATTTTTTAATAGTGAAAAAAAGTTGTACAAAATTGATCAGCCCCACCCGCCATTCTTAAAAACATATGTGAGAAAATTAATCAAATTTCAACTATTAGAGATTGAACACGAGTAATTAAACCCCCTCCCTTTTCACTCCCCTTGGTACCTTGGCAATATGTGGGACAAAAATTCATTTTTAATACTAAGGTTAATTGAATGCAAAATTATGTTGCAATTAAATGACGTCAATATTTTACCCACAGTTACACAATCGGTACGAAACAAGTCTGGCCATTTGGAGAATACCTCTCATTGCTTGCCCTGAGGATGTCCACACAACAAGAACTGGATGAGGTGAGAAAACAAAATTAGAATTAATTATATTTACTCCGGAGATTTGATGGAAAGGCGCATTTTAATCACAAGCTGTTTCTGTGACAAAGAAATAAGTCTGATTGAATGTTAACGTCATATAAGAAAATTATTATATAATATTTTGGAGCCCTATAGCTTTTTTCATTAAAGGGTTGCTTTGATTCTTAATTTAAAAATAGCACTAATGGATTCAAAAGGTCAATTTATCCCTAAAATAAAAATTTGGTCCGTGCGGAATAAAATTACTGTATCACTTAATTACTTAATTTAATTTAACATGGAAATATAATGGAAAAGAAATACGAATATTGGGTTTGAGACCCTTAGAAAGGGTAGGAAAAAAATCATCATTAATTGTGCACCACCATAATCAAAGATATCTTAGCTATTATACCAGAGGGTACAATAACCCTTCTTTGCAAAATCCATGTCCGAAAATGAAGCATCACGGATTTTGACTTTCTCTAATTATGTTGCAGCTGCGAAGTTTCGTGGCCAGCAATCACAGTGATGTGTTCAGTCAGGTAGAGTCTAACATGAAAATAGCTGAGGAAATTATCGAGGAAAATATTGCCTGGCAGGTCAAAAACCTTCAGAATGTAACCAACTGGCTCGCAGCATGGGAAGTCAACCAAAATAAAATCAAATCTTTGTAAATTTATGTTAACAAGGGAGCGGGACGACACGTAAATCTTTTAAAGCGGAAAAAAAATGTGAAATACTTATCCAAAATATATACCAAAAATTGTAATCCTTAGTTAGCAATGTATTTCTGTAAAAAAATATATATACATTATGATAAAAATGATAAAAAACTTTTTTTATGTGTTTTAAATTATACCGGGTCGTGTCGACCCCCCCCCCCCCCCCTCTCCTTGGTATAGTATGTGACAAAAAAATAAGTTTGTAGGATGTAGTAAGGTAGAATAATATATGGTAATGATTTTTTTTATTTTTTTTTTTTTTTTCAACGTAGATTTATTAAATAAATTATAATTCATGGCTTAGATATAGAAAAAGCTTACAACTAATTTCTTTGCAGATTTTCATGATAGATAAAACGAAAACTATATAAAAAATTGTATATTATTTAAGCAATAAAATATTGTATGTAATATTTACAATAAAACCATTGCAATATATTTTTTGAAATTTTTTATTATTAAACGGTATACAAATTAAGTCCAACCAAGGCCCTATATAATAAGAAAAGCCCTATCGTTTGGAACTGAAGTTACATCCAATTATAACAATTTGTGTAGTAAGATATATAAGAATTAGAGGGCGGAAAGAAGTCACATTTTTTTTTCCAAAAATAGGCGCCTAAAAAGTTAACTTTTTTTTGGAAAATAGTCCTCAAAAAAGTCGCCTTTTTTTGGAATAATCTACAAAAAGTCACTTTTTTTTTTTTAGAAAAGGCAGCAAATAGGCATTTTAAAAGTATTATCGATAAAAAATATTTTTATTAGTTTTAAAAGATGTACAACCATAGATGGCATGCATTGTCAAAAAAAAAAATCTGTGTTTGTGAGTTTTTTTTTTTTTTACTATATTTACTTCTCTACTAGTTTCTATTGACGATTTGAAGAAAATAGCTGAAATGCACTAAGAAGTGTCAAAAAGTCACAAAAAAGTCACATTTTGCCAAAATAGTCTCAAAAACAAAAAATTGTCTAAATAGTTATTTTTTTATAGGCTTATCTTAATCCACTTCCGGATATTGGTGGACATCCTAAATGACAACAAAATAGTCCTCATGTGCACAAATAGGCAAAATGACTTTTTTCCGCTCTCTAATAAGAATATAAGTGGAAACTTAATATTAAAAATTGAAATAGATATAAAAGTTATATAAAATAGATATTAAAACTTTTATTGTTTCAATTAATTTTCATCCATAATAATATTAAATTTATTCCTTAATTATGACTATAAAATATTGATGTCATAAGAACAGAGTGATTTTACCTGAATGAATCTAAAAATTTCATTCATAATTATATAAAAATATAAAAGTTTTGCTACTGTATTATATAATATAGCTTAAGTGAAAGTGTTATAGTGAGTAAAATATATTATAATGAGTCTACCAAATACTTTTTCAACTCCATCTCCTATTTTATTTATTTTTAAATTTATTCGTGATATATATTCAGAAGAGATTACTGGCTAGGTAAAAGTTCCATTGCCAAAATTACCATAGTTCATACGAACATATTCATAGTAATTAATATATAGTATACATTAGTAATATATAGAAAATATTAAATTAAGTTAGTATAGCATATGCAAGAATACATTATATAATTAAACATACATTCTTTTATCAAACCCTAATTGGCTACTTCTATTTACTAATTAAAAATTAAGTTTGAAACCCCCGAACCTTCAGAATAAAACCATAACTGAGGAGCGTTTCGCGGGCTCTTCCGGAACGGGGGTGGCCATGCAAGGACTATATACTGGGCTTGTATATAGTCCTTGGCGGCCACGGCCTTGCAATCCATCCCAGCATTTGCCTGCGATTGAGAGAAACGTGGAAACCTCAGCCAGGATGAACACTACAGCTTTCTGTCAATGAACCGGAAGTGCAATGGTCCAAAGCCAGGGGAACCACATAGTGGAAAAGTGCAACGATTTACCCCTGGGTGGGAAAACGTGGTTTTGGTTGAGAATGGTCACCCATCCATGTGTATATAGTACAGTACATTGCAAAAAGATTGAACTCTGGCTTGTTTATCAATATTTATTTTGGTTTTGGGATGTAAAATAGGGGGAAATGTTCCGTTATGCTGGCAGTTCAGAATAATCTTCCCAATGACACATGGCTCTTTAAATGATAACATTCAAATTTTCAGTAAATTAATACCATACAATTTTTTTATCTTTCATTAATTTTATAGCTCGAATAAGGGAATTTTACTGTTTATTTTTTTTCATTAAATTTTAAATCAATATTTAGACAATCTCTCTGATATTTGAATTTGGTGGTTCTTCGTGGAACTTTAGTACTATAGGTGGCGATATCAGGGGGTCTAATTCAGGTCGAGCTTCTGATTTTTTACAGCAACATTTAATGCAACAGGCTACGGAAGATGACAGCAGTAACACTGCGATAATGATAACTCTTACAATGATGTATAATTCTATCACAGGGTTAACGTCTTTCTCGATGTGAATCATGGGGGTGGGGAAATCATAGAAGTCAAAGGACATGGGACCGTTGCAATAGTCCTGCATAAAACAGGAACTGCAGTTTTCCCCGGGCTTGTTTTTAGAAGGACAACCACCGCAGCCTCTTTGGTATCCAGTCTCTGTAACAAAGTGGGAAAATTTGTTATTATAGTATATGTAATAAAAAGTATAAGTAATATAATATAAAAAGTGAAAGTGATATATTATGCGTTTTAAAAAGAAGATTATAAAATGCATTTATATACTAGCATACTAGCAATGAACGTATTATATGAAATGGACGATAATATATTTCATGTATTTTTATTGACATGTCTTTGGAAGATGAATACAATTTTGAATAATATTGTAATAAATATATTTATAAAAAAAATAAAGTGTTAAAAAATCGAAACATTTCACGTGCAAAAGTGCGTGTTAATAAATAAATGTAACAAACACTGTAAAGCAAAATAATCAAATTTTGATTACATTCTTCATAATTTAACACCAAATTAATTAGTGTGAATATAATTATATAGTATTGATTGTAAGTGGCATTGATGGATTAATTATTAAAAGGATTATATTAAATATTATTATTATTATTTCTACACTCTTTTTTAGTAATATTTTTTCTCGATTTAAAAGTTGTGTGGGTCATTTTTTATTTTTACTCACTTGTCAGAAATACATGTATGTATGTAATGGTACATAGAATTGTACAAACCCAAGAGTTTGAAAAACTCATATATATATATATATATATATATATATATATATATATATATATATATATATATATATATATATATATATATATATATATATATATAATTTTATACTTATAAAATTAGAAACAAATAAAATTTTACGCCAGACAAAGAAAGCATTAGTATAAAACAACATCACATAATATTTAATATAACATTAGATCATTTTGAAGTAGCACATTCAGATATAGTTCCTTACCTGACACGATCTTATAGCATATGGAACATTTTTGCAGAAATTTCGCGCCAGCTGTGACGCCACTCCCACACCCAGGATGCTCGGCGGAGTTGCAGACGTAGCAGTTTTTGACAGGAAGAGGCAGTTTATAGTTTACACCATGTGATGTAAAATTTACGTAGTCTTTTCCTACATGAAACAAAAACAAAAACAAATTTGAGATTGAGCGTGGCGCAGTGCATTGACCGGTTCTCGTTGGATCACGTCGAGCGTGGTTAGCTGGTTAGTATACTTGAATGGGTAACCGTTTCAAGTAAAAAAATTACGCTGCTCCCTCCCTGGGGTAAATTCGTCTCGCTTTCCACCCAGTGCAGTGATGCGCTTGTGTGTGGTTCCCCAGGCTTTGGATATCACTTTGGCTTATTGATAAAAAAAAATAGAGGCGTCCCCGTCCTGACTGAGGTTTTCCACGGTTCCCTAAGTCTCGATCACTTCAGTGAATGCTGAGACGCGTAAAAGGCCATCATTCTTTCCCTATCTTATCTTTATATATATACCCACCCCGCCGTGAACTGTAAGCTCGTAGGATTGTATTCCTGTAAAAAAAAAAGCATATTTTTCTAACTAACTAAATTGAATTTTAAACGCCGTCGGTTAACATTAAAACCCCATTAAAACCCTTTTCCTGGTCTAGGTATACGTTAAAAATAATAATTTAATTACCTTGTAAAAAAAAAAAAAAAAATTCACTGGACATTTGATCTATTTATTAATTTATTTCACCAATACAAAGTACAATATAATTACAAGAAAATAATAATAATAATAATGGTGAAAATAGGATATCTTACATGGCACTATGGATCACCAGTACGGTTAGGTGCAAGAATGGGCTTGCCTAAACCTCGATCGCCGCATTTAAGATATTTTCTATCCTATTCTACACATAAAGTGGTAAAATACCCTTTAACTAATTAATTAATTATTATTATATACATAAAATTTATAAAACAGGAATATATATGTCACAAACAATTGTCACAAAAAAAAGTTCTTTATGCAATGCACAAACCCATCAAATAATAACAATCTTTAAATTTAATTTATATTATTATTTATTTTTTTTCAAACCAGAGTTAGGTACGTATACTACTAATTAATTAATCTTGCTAATAAGTCTAAAACCTTTCAAAACACTATATAACTTGCGCATTTCGCGGGATTCATTGAAACAGAGAGCTATAAGTAATAATAATAATAATAATAATAATAATAAGCTGCCATGGCCTCGCAATTCTGGCCGGCATTTTCCTGCATGTGGTTGAGGGAAACGTAGAAACCTCAGTCCTCAGTTATGATGGACGCTAGAGCTTTTATCAATGGACCAAAAGTGAAAGCCACGGCATAAAGTAGAAAAGCACAACGATTTATACCCCTTGGTGGAAGTAGCGTTTTTTTTTTTTTTTTTTTTTAATAATTATGCATTCATCCAACTACTGACCATGCTCGGTGTTGCTTGACTTCCATGATCTAAAGAAACCCGGTCAAACGACGCACTATGCAACATTTACTTTCTATGTCATAGGCCTTAACAATGATGATGTTGATGTTGTTATGTAATTTTAATATTAATATTAGAAATGACGTAATCCATATGGTACCTGCATGTACAGCCACTATATATACAGCCAGTTAATTGAATAAACGAATTGAATTGAATTGAACAAATCAATTATACAATTACATGTAGGACTTAAAATCATCAATAATTTATACCTAAATATTCAAATGAATATATTGTGATACTTGATATTTATTATACTTTAAAAAAATAAAAGAAATAAAAAAAGCATTATTTTTTAATGATTTAATTATTATTTTATAATTATTTAAGTTATAATATACTCCCAAATAATATATTCAAATATTAACATTGTGAAGCTACATCAGTGTTAATTGTCACCTACACGTTCACGTACTCTATCATCAACACTCATGGTATAATAAGTATACAACTTATGATATAGCTTGCAATCCTAAAAAATAAAGAAAGTTTATATATAGTTACCAATATTAAAACTGGCTGATGATGTGAGATGTATGAAGGCAAGAATAAAAACAGCAGTAAGTTTCTTCATGTTTGGAATCCGCCTGAAAAAGAAAATTAAATTAATTAATATACATTGGTGGTTAAGTTAGAAGACGCCAACAGATTTTGTCAGGCCCAAAACCTCTCTTTATGTGTGATTTTCATAGGGATACAACCCTATAAAACTCGAGGCAGAATAATATAGGTAGGGATTAAGGAGGAAAGGGAATCAAGGGATGGTGATAACTGCCACTTACGCATAGAAACATTCACTAAAGTGAAAACTGAGGGAACTGTGGAAACCTCAGTCAGGACGGACACCTCTACTTTTATCAATGAACCAAGGTAATATGTCCAAAGCCTGGGGAAACCACACACAAGTAGTGCAAAATGGTCTTCAATTATATTAATGGATAACTTGCATTCTTTTTTATTTATTGTGTATTTGGATATGACCTTGATTTAATAATGTATTATTTATTTTATTTAAAAAAAAAAAAAATGTACATATCACGCTGTAAATCACAAAAAAAATGTTGAGATTTTAAAAGACAGAAATAATGATTAATACTGTTTTAATATTTTTTTATTAACAACATTTTCATTATTTTTTCTTTTAATAACTTGTAAATGGACGATTATAGAAAAAAAGTTATCAAAGACAGTTAATCCGCTCTATAAGCCATATGAGCCACAGAAAACTGAGTATACAGTACAATTAAAAGAAGTAAATAATTCTCAATACGAATCTTCAGAAGAGGGTGCTGAAGGGGTGGGAATGATGGAAGCTTAGAGTGAAGAGAGAGAGAGAGAGAGAGAGAGATGAGAGAGAGAGACGAGAGAGAGAGAGAGAGAGAGAGGAGAGAGAGGAGTGAGAGAGAGAGAGAGGAGAGAGATGAGAGAGAGATGAGAGAGAGATGAGAGAGAGAGAGAGAGAGGAGAGAGAGAGAGAGAGAGAGAGAATGAGAGAGTGAGAGAGAGAGAGAGAGATTCCTCTCAACAAACGCACATGTGGTTGATTTGTAAAAATAAATTGAATAGACGTTTTTAATTATAAAAATAATGCTTCTTTTTTTTGTTACAAATATATCTTTATTTATTATAATATATTTATTAACAAAAACAGACTAAAGGTTAAGTATTCCGATTATTAAAGAATTAATTATATATTTACAAAATAATTGTTGCAGAGAGATGGAAACTCATTCCAAAAGAATGAGAAATATTTAAAAATTATACATTAATTTTAACTTTATTCTTACATTTTATGATTTTCATATACATAGCTGTGAAAAAAATATAATGTTCTTCTTTGACTTTTACGACGTAGTAAGTTTAGAGAAGGGGAGAAATTTTTCATTTCACTCTGACTCACCAACTGCTACGAACTTAGTGGTCCAGAAACGATAAAATAACATAAAACATTTTAGAAACATCTCTTTCATTTATAAAATTAATAAAAAAAATTGTGTTAAAATAACTTGTGCCGTGCATGAAAATAAATAAACTATAAACAATAAAATTTTAAAATCTGTTTTCACAATTATTATTTTTCTTTACAGAGATACCATATCAATTGATGATAGACAAGTAATATATATATAATTATATATATATAATATATATATATATTCCTATTGTCAGAAGATTTCTACTAGGCGTAATTTTGATGGGATTCATCTAATTTCACTCTATAAATTATCTTATCGAACAAAAAAAGTGACGATTTACCCCTGGGTGGGAAACGTGTTTTTTATTGGAGAAAGAGAGAGAGAGAGAGATGAGAGAGAGAGAGAGAGGAGAGGAGATGAGAGAGATGAGAGGAGAGAGAGAGACGAGAGAGAGAGAGAGATGAGAGAGAGAGAAGTACCATGTTTGAACGTTAACGTATTAATTAATATTAAATTTTTGATCTTAATTATTACAAGAACATCATGCAGAGACCCTACAGAGACCTCCGTGTCTTATGGGTAGAAATTTGAAGAACCTTGTATTTAGTTCCACCGGAATTCCGAGTGGCCACACTACTGTCGTTGGTTTCGTCATCAGTGACGTCATCCGAAATGGCCAATCGGCGATTTTGTGATCAGTGATTGGCCAGCTCGAATGACGTCATTAATAATGAAACCATGATGATCGATTGGTTGATAGTGGCGTGGCCACTCGGAATTCCGGTGGAACTAAATTCAAGGTTCTTCAAATTAATCAAATTTCTACCCATAAGACACGGAGGTCTCTGTAGGGTCTCTGAACTCTGAACATCATGCAGACGCACTGTAGCTAGTGATATATACACTTAAATTTATTGATACAAATATAATGTCCAAGATTTCCATATATTTTATTGCTTATTCAAAATGGGAAAATATTTATTAATGTTTGCTTTATATTTATATACTTTGAAATACTTCTGGTTCAAATTAGCAACCTTTAAAAATAACAAACCATTTTTTTTCAATTCTTTTATATTCGATCTTAATATAAATTATTTATAACTTAATTGTTTTCATTTTGTTCTTTGAAGAAACATTGCATGTGTGTTTAAATATACTGCCTCGAGTGGGTTTTATTTGTATAACAATTAAGAGTTTAATTAAATAAATGCATAATTTTATGAATAAATTAATGCAACTGCAAGCTACTTTTTTAAATTTAAGTAAAATTGTTTTCATTATAAAGAATAAAATTATGTAAAATAGATAAATATACAAAAACACGGGCAATTTGATTATAAAATTATAATCAAATTATATCAAATTACGTAAATTATATTCTAGTGTGTAAAATTTCAATTACTGTTTTTAAAATGCAGCCCCATATGGGGCCACATCATGCATTCATTGCAGAAGTGCATCCCCAAACTCTCAAAATATTTGCTTTGGCTGCAAAGTGTATGACGATGCTCTAACCATTAAGTACTGCGCCCTACCCTTGATATTCATAATATTATGCATTATGACGCAAAAAAACAAAAATGTTATCAACTGTCAACAAAGTTTCTGTACAGTATTTTATTTTGGAACATTAACACATGCAATGTAAATTATACTCTTATAATGTCAATTTTCTGATACAACGTAGGAATACAGTCACGGGAGGAGAAAACGGTGAGAGCTGAAGTACCGCCCCGAGTTGAAATAAAATTTCATTTTTTATTCACTATAAGCTCTCTCCTCATCTAATTTCCACCTGTTTTGCACCATTTTAGAGGAAAAAAGAGGGAAAAAAAAACTAGATTACGTCTTCTTTCCTCTTATTGACCATAAAATGTTAGAAACTAAAATATTGCCTTCATTTCATCCTTACTTTGAGCGAGCAGGAAATAAGAAGTGATTTTGAGGTAAAAAGACGTTATAAGATGAGGTTTAGACGTGTAGAAGATGAGTTAAAGACATAATTTTTTAACTAGGGGGTGTTCAGAGTTTTACTTTGATCACAAATAATTTATTTAATACCACCATGCACTGGTATGTGCTAAAATATTATAAGTATTATAAATATATTATAGTCTATCTATGTTTCTATATAAAAATGTTTGAAAAACTTGTAAATTTTAACGATGATGTACCTGATACCCTTAAAACAAAAATTTACATGTTCCTCAACGCAGCAACAAATTTATTATTATATTCTCAATTAAAACTTAAACTACAAATGTCCTCCCTAATTTTGGGTACACAGCGAGAGTCCATATATAGCATGTAACAAAATTAATTAAAAGATTGTGTATAGAATTTGTAAAAGAAAAATTTGTGTATATAGCAGGTAAATGTACAAGAAAGATTATAATTGTGTATAATAAGATTAATAAGTCAATAGTATATTTTATTATATAGCAATAATTGGTAACTACAAAATATTTTTTTGTATCCTAAAAATGTGTATAATACTGTAGGCATAAAATTTTATGAACTATCATAAATTTTATGAACCAACTGTTTTATATTGTTTAATTAAAACAATATATATATATATATATATATATATATATATATATATATATATAACAATTCATGTGAAATATTAATAAATGCATGCCATGTATTATAAATATGTAACTATATGCTATATATTATAAATACAGTATGTGTACATAATTAATTATATAATATGTTTATTTAAATCATCCGTCGTTTCCTGTAAAAAATTGTATGTTTTTATAAATTGAGATGTACATTCGTCACCTTGGAAATTTACCACCCTGCAAGCCTTGTTAAATCGATCACCATAGTGTTATTCTTATGGGGGCATGGTGATTAACAAGGCCGTAAAGGGAAATTTTCCGAGGGCGATATGACTGGTACTATTCATATTATCATGTATCCAAATTATGGAAATACTGTATTGTATTCAATAAACAAATTAAACAAACAAAAAAAATAAACAATAAAATAAAAGTGCATAACTTAAAATAGCTAAAAAAATATTTACTATATGTATATACATTTAGTGTATAATGTATATTTAATTATGTTTTAGGCTTATTTTAAGTGTGTTTTTGTGAAATTGGATAATATTTATGTCTCTCTCTCGCCCCCCCCCCCCTTCCATGAATACATACAGCATGTAAATAATCAGTGACTGATTGATTGATTGCATGGTGTATGGTTGATATTTTTGGGGCAAATGGACAACATACATGAAAAAAAAATTATTGCAGAAATGAAT